>OZ012735.1:931408394-931837675 GCA_963859935.3 Lathyrus sativus
TGATAGTCTTATTGTCCAAAAGGTCCTGCACAACGTGCTTAAAAGCATGGCAACCCTCTATATCGTGGCCCGGAGCCCCAGAATGAAACTCACAGTGCCTGCTTGCATCATAGCCATACGGAGGAGTTCCCGTTATCGGTGCCAGAGTTCTCTTCTCTACCAGGTTCAAACCCAACAGTGTCTGTAACAAATCAGCATACGTTGAGGGAGGCTTTTCAAATACTCTCCTCGGTTTACCACCCTGGAATCTTCGCTGAGCAGGTTGTGCCCCCTGCTGTGGCTGCTGCTGCTGCTGCTGTTGTTGTTGAAATGGCTGCTGCTGCTGCTGCATTGGCTGCTGCTGAAACGATCGTTGTTGCAATGTTGGTTGCTGATACGGAATAGTAACACTCGCCACCTGCTGCGGCTGATGATATTGGTTCCGACCCCTGCCTCGGCCTCTGCCTCGGCCCCCAAACACTGCGCTTGCCTCGCCCTGACGGCGGCCACCAAAAGCCTTCCTATTACTGCCAGATGCAGTTGATTCCTCAGTTTGGAATTTTCCCTGCTTAATATTATGTTCAATATTTTCTCCCATCAGAATTAAGTCTGAGAAACTGGCCAGAGATGTATGAAACAACTTGTCATGAAACATGCCTGTGAATGTGCCGACGAACATGTCATTCATTTCCTTGTCTTCTAAAGGAGGACGGACCCTAGCAGCCATGTCGCGCCATCTTTGCGCGTACTCTTTAAAGCTCTCATCCTTCTTCTGAGATAGCCCTTGCAATTGGACCCGATTGGGCGCCAAGTCGCTGTTATACTTGTAGTGAGCTACAAATGCCTCTGCTAGTTGCTTCCATGTCTTTATATTGGTCGGCTCCAACCCCGTGTACCACTCTAGGGAAGGGCCCGACAGACTATCTTGAAAGAAATGCATTATCATTCTCTCATCAGTTGAGTATGCAGACATCTTTCTGTAATAAGCCCTCACGTGCACTTTCGGACAGGTGTCCCCTTTATACTTATCAAACGCAGGAGCTTTGAATTTGATTGGCACCCTCAAGCCAGGTACCAGACCCATTGTTGACATGTCTAAGCCCGCAGCACTTTGGTTCAGGACCCCCCTCATCTGCTCTTCTAGCATTCTGATCTTCTGGGAGTCATCCATCGGTCCCTCGAAACCTCCACCGGAGAAAGCGTCCTCCTGCTGATCTTCTTGCCACATACCATTCCTAGCTCCATACCCATCGTATCCATTATTACGGCCAGCTCTGATCTGATTCATCACCGGGCCTCGCCCTCTGTTGCCGTATCCCGGAGCAATTCCAGCAGGTCCGAAAGTCGTTAACCCAGCGCTGTTTCCATTTCCGAATCCTCCGTAACCCTGATTGGTCACACCAAAACCATCCTGCCCAAAGCCTTGAGCATTGAAACCATATTTCCCAGCATTATCGAATCCCTGATCATTGAACCCGAATCCAGCATTGCCGAAGCCGTTGCCTCCCATATTATCACCCAAGTTGATATCACCAAGCCCAACGTTATGGACAGCAGTCTCATTCCCAACTCCGACGTTACCGTTCCCAGCAGCGGTAGCGTTGTTGATATTAGCAGCAGGTATATTGACTACAGGTGGAGCCACTGGCGTGGGAGTGCCATCTCCATGAACAGTGTCGACTCGCACAGACTGATGATCCTCATTACCGTGACCGGCGTTTCTGGCCAACAGAGGTTGCACCATGGCTTGCAAATTCTCCTGACCTTTTGCAATAGCTTCCATGGTCTGCATAAAGAGAGCTAGCTTCTCGCGCACATCTTGCATCTCGTTCTGCATTTGATCCATGATTCTTCGACAGTTGGTGCGAGTGGAATATCTGTGCGGGCGCTGATCTGCAATCCTGAAAATACCTGGTACAGAGCAAGAAATAAGATATCATCCAGTGATTACCTGTAATGCAATATGAATATGAATGCAATGCAATGTGTGTCTGTGCATTAGGGACAATTCATTCCCCGATTCTAGTACGAAGGTGCCAGTGCAGTGGCAGTGCTAACAATATAAAGATCAGAGCTAAATCACAGAAAGCCTCATATATTGCGGAGAAACCGATAAGCCAAGAATACAACATCACTGAGAGTACAATGAGAAGGCATGACCTCAACCAACAATCCTGGTGATGGTCAGCACTATGCAAATAAAGCATACAAGCTAATACATGAAATGATCAAACACTCCCATAAGTCTGGTACTCTTCTAGCAACTTCTTGGTCTCCGGATGACTTGGTCGGGTAAGCAGCCCTTCAACAAGTTGGTTTCTTTTCTTAAGAACACGTCGCACGTCTTCAGCAGTTTCCTCCCATGCCCCTTCTCCGAAGCGGTCCTCTAGTTTACGCTTCTGCGACACAGCTTCATCTCTGCCTTTGATGGCCTTGTTCAGTGCGTTCTGGAGACTATACCGGGTCATCACTTCTTCTTCATACTTCTTGATGCTAGACTTCAACTGCTCTTCGAGGTCAGAAATTTGCTGCTTCAACTTATCTTCCCTCTTCTTATTGTTGGTGAGTGTAGCATTCCAAGTCTTATTGCAAGAAGAGATCTCTCGGTGAGCGATGTCAAGTGCTTTCTTTTTAGATTCCAGCATGTCATGGGAGCTTCTGAACTCTTGCCCCAGACGTTCGCGCTTCTTCCTTTCCTCAGTCAACTCATCCCCTAATCTGTTCATTAGCTCAATCTGCTGTTGGAAAGCATGCACGGCCTTGTTTTTCTCGCTGCGTATCTGGGCTAGCTCCTGCTCTAACCCTTCGTTGATCTTCATCAAGGCTTCTTTTTCTTTCACAACTTGCTCGTAGGCCTCCCTAGAAACAGTAGTTGGCTCTGCTACCGGAATAGGAACAAGGGCTGGTGCATCAGGAAATGGCATCCGCAACTGACTTGCTCTCTCCTGGATCCAAACTTTGTAAGGTGCATAAGCCTAACAGTCATTCTTCCCTAACAACGGCTTCCCTCTTCGGTTAATGCGCATCCAGGCATGCTGCAACTTGGCTAGTAACTCCCCCTTCAAATCACTGGTGAAGTACAGAGATTCCTGTACTTCTTCCACCTTTGGTGGGTTCTTCAGCGCATATCCGAACTGACGGACCAACAGGGATGGGTTGTAGTTGATACACCCTTTTCTTCCTATTAGCGGGACATTAGGGTACCCAGAACAACTGAATATAAGCTCGTACCCTAGCAGGTCTCGATCAAACCACTCCACGTCTTCGGAAGATAGCCTCATCAGGCGCTCTGACCAGCTAGCTGAGGTTGCACTTTCCACAAAAGATCCCCTCATGGGAAGGTGGCTCTTAAACCACATATTCAACAAAGGAGCACAGCAGTAAACCACCTTCCCCCTTCTGTTTTCATTCTTGTAGTGCAAGGAGTGGTAGAAATCTCCGATCAATGTTGGCACTGGATTGCCGGCAGCAAATAGATGGAAAGCGTCCAAGTCTACGAAATTGGGCAAGTTAGGAAACAGCACAATCCCATAAATGCATATAGCCAAAATAGCATTGAAAACCACCCAACATCCGCTCTTGGCATACTCCTGAGCTTTGCCAACCAGGAAATCAAGAGAGAACCCTGAAACCCCAAGCCACGAAGTCACTAACAGTTCCGCAGCGTCCATATGCAAAGCCTTGGCTAAGTCCTCCAACTTGGGCTCAGCAGCAGAGTGAATAAAGGGAACCCTGTTCTGCACTGGTAGCTCAGTAAACTCCACGTACTCTTCAATGGTAGGCCCTAGAATGAAGTCAGCAAACGTAAAACATCTCAATGCGGGGTCATAGAACTGCATCAAGGTGTACAGCCCGTTCATCTCATCAGCAGTGGGCTTGCAGACTAATCTCAGTAATCTCCCATGACTTATTCTGAAGCTTCTCCTAACCTCCTCATCAACAAGAGATATCAGACCGAGCAAAGGAGTAATATCAGGTGTCGGCAACTTATACGCAACTGGTTTCCTCAAACCAGCCATAATCAATACTCAGAAGTCTGGGCACTAGAACCGGGGGATATGCAAATGCACCTGCAGCATAGACACACGTTAGTGGGATGTAATGATAATGAGTATGCAACCAATGCAATGCAAGTAACATGCAACAGGGACCAAATGCCGTAGCTGAATAGCCTGGACCATATCAAGAAGTCTCATATAGACTCTCTAGAAGTCCTCAAACCCTGGTCTCAGATAGACCTAAAACAAAGCTCCAATACTGGTCTCTGACAGCCCCCACAACATAACCCTGATTGGTCTCTGATGGACCTCTCATCATATCTCCAACTGGTCTCTGATAGACCTCAAATCATATCTCCCACTGGTCTCTGACAGACCTCAGAACTCTCCAACTGGTCTCTGACAGACCTCAGAACTCTCCATAAATACCCAGGATCTATGATCAAGGAACAAACCGGTAGTCTGAAGGTCTGGTTACCTGCATAACCCCAAACCCCCTCACAGGTGGATGTCCTAGTAACTGACAATGGTATGGCATCCTATGCGGTCGTCGGCGTCACAGACTTTCAGGGTTGATGATACGATTCCCAGGAGGAGTGGCATCATCAAATTCTGAAGAGGCCTCACTTAGCCAACTTCCAAATGATCGGTTCCCGGAGTCGACAATTCAGCTGACCAACAACCCCTTCGACCCAAAGGGTAGAAAAAGAAGCCAACCAGAAGAACCTCGTCCGAGTGTAGATTTCATGAGACACTAATGCAAGCAAAGCCGGCACGCGCCCACTACTTTCTACTCTAATTCTAGGGTGCACTCAAGCCCAGGTCCGACTTATCTCTCAATCAAAGAACACCCGTCACACCCCACAATACAGCAATAATAACCAATATATATAATGCTGAAAATAAAGGTCAGAAATATAAATCCATACAAAATCCTCGACGGGAAAACAAGCGCTAGGATTGACTCGCTTTAGGGACGTTGGATCCCAAATGCATAAGAACTATCGCAGTCCTTAGCAGCCAGGGGACGTTGGATCCCCAGCAGAGTCGCCAGCTGTCGCTACTGCGAAAATCGGCGCCGGCTGAACAGAAGAGTCGCCACCGTGCGTTATTTATCCCACGGGAGGGAAAGGAAACGCTCAGAGTAAACCTCTCACAACACGGGAAAAGGTATGGTCGTCGCAACCAAAACCTGGATTCGGGAGTCGGTTACGCAAGGGGAAGGTATTAGCACCCCTCACGTCCGTCGTACTCGACGGGATCCACGCTTGTTTTTGGGTATGGATTGTTATTCTATCTACTCTACAGGGTTAAGGGTTAAAAGAAAAGAAAATGACTCGGCAAAGTATCGTACTTTATGCCTACGTATTCCCGTCTGGAACGAGAAATCAGAGTCAACGTAGTTCGCCTACCTACTGGAAAGGATGGGAAGGTTGCTCGCTAGGATATCGCATCCTATGCCTACGTACTTTCATACAGCATGAAAGATCAGAGCAAACGTAGTTCGGGCCACGTACGACACAAGTCTGTCTTGATTGTTTTTACCTCCTTCTGAAAAAGGGTTTTTCTGATTAACAGTCCAAGCAGACAAAAATGACGTTTTGATGAGTTCGCATTCTTTTACGGAAGAAGTGTCTTTTATTACGTTTGAAATATTTATTGTGTTTTTCTGTTTGTTTTGAGAAAGAAGAGACAGAACTCTAACCTATGGTTGACGAGGGAATCACACTAACCTAATGTTATCATGCATGGGTTAAGACCTAATGTCTATCATGTTCCTCTCTTGCGCAGAGAGAAACAGAGATCCTAAGGGAATAGACGGAAACAGAAACAATAGCAGATATATACAGTAAAGCAGTAAAATGCATGGATGCAGCAATACAAGCGAGGCAAGGGAGTCCCACTCAACCTCGAACCTAGAAAACAATAGGCAAAAGTGAACAGACTTCACTTTCAACCCAACAGGGTAAACAGCAAACAATACAGTCCAGAAAACCAATCAATACATCAGAAATGAAATACAGCAAAAATAAACAGCCACAGCAGCTCTGCATCAACACCTATCTTCAAGTCATCTCCAGACAGCTACAAGCTTCAGCCAGCATCCATCTCCATCTCCACAGCCTTCAAGCAAGGTCTTCATTATCAATCCTCCGTTTATCATGGCTTTTCTTCAAGTCTCAATCTCCAGGATGAACATCAATCAACAAGATGAAGTGAATGAATGTTAGACAGTCAATTACCTACCAAGGGTGGTTCATTAACTGTTAACATTATACAGACAGTTTTCTCTCAAAAGTTCTATCTTTCAAATACATTCACTGATCCTTCCAAAGGAAGGAGGTGGATATTTGAAAGAGACTTTGAATCATAGAGAAAGGATGGATGCAGACAAGGCATTCCATGTTTGAGAAACAAGCTTTCTAATCTAGAGCTCTGCCTAGCTCCTAAACCCTAGTCTCCTCAACAGCTGCTAGCAAGAATCTCCTCTTCAACTCTGGAGGTTGGTCTTCAGTCTCTGGATCTCCAATGGCTTCATCATCACAAGTCTTCAGCTCTCCCAATCCCCAAGCAATCCCAATACCCATACAGACAAATCAATAATCCCCAGAGGGCACACCACACCAGTCAAACAAATATAGATATAGACAGTAATAATAGCAGTAGGGGAATCCTAATAATTTCTGAGGGATCTAATAACTACCCATAGTCCCTATAGTCCCATATCCCAAACTTTCAATCTCTAAATCCTAAGGGAAATGATTCAATCCTCCTAACTCATTACTTAAACCCTAATTTTTGTTCATGTTATTCACACCTAAACTAATCACCTCAAACTAATTCCTAAAAATATGAACTAAATTGTATATACAAGCTAACAATGTCTATTAATCAACCTAAAAAGAATGGACAAAAAATATTAAAGCATTTGATCAAACTAAAATTAACAAAATCATGCATTAAACAAAACAACTATTTACACCTATTAAAATAAAAATATGCCTAAAATATAAAAATGAAATGAATTATTTATCTTTTTGGATGATAATTTTCTTGACCAAATTAAGAAAATAATGCAAAAAGAACCAATGGAAAATATGCATTTTATGATTTATTATGATTTTCTAAAGATTTAATGTTTTTTAAAAGAAAATAAAATGAATTAATGAGATGGAGGGTGCAGCAAGAAATTAAGATCAGTTAAAGGAAGAACTGGGCCAGACAGGGGGGTGTTAATATCACATACGCGCGAGGCCCAAAAAGCATCAGAAAATAAGCAAAAATTAAAAAAAAACGAAAACGGTGTGAATAGCAGGTTTTTTAGTTCATTATATCATTGGGCCTTATTTGGGGGTACGAATAGCAACAATCATTTGAGCCCAGTCTGAAGTTATTAATGAAACGGGGCGTTTCGGTGTTTGAATTCTCCCTCCGTTTTTCAGTTCAATCGTGGCCATTGATTTCTCCTTCCAGTCAAATGCCAAAGCTCAATCGAACGGCTCCCAGATCGTCTTCAACCTCCAGCTAACCCTAACCCCTGAAAACCCTAGCCATGCAAGCATCTTCCATCGTTCTGTTCTCTCTCATTTCACCATGAATTCCCTTGACTCCAAGAGCAAAGTTGCTCTATAAACTTCCCTCTACACAGCCATGCCAATCATTCCTTCTAAAACTCAGCCAAACTCCAAACCCGATAAGCATAACAGTTAGGTTCCACCATTTTCAACTGATATCAACCTCTCCAATTCTCCCTAATTCTTGCCCTAACATACTCTACACATTATGCTTATCATAGCAAGCTAATGAACTAAGATTTTCGTGCTCTAATCCAAGAGTTATTCATCCAAACAGATCTTGCACTCCATGATCAAACTCCATGACAGCTCTCCAAACTCACCAAACTCAGTCATCTATCCTAGCTTAACCTTTCTATGCTAACAAAACCTAATAATTCTCACCTAAACATGCAATTCGAATGAGAAACATACCTGGTGCAATTGATGAAAACAGGTACCAAATCCTCTTGATCCAAGGCTTGAAGTGAGGGGAAAATGATCCAAGAACTTGATGATGAGTTCTGTATGCAACCAATGATACTCCAAATCTTTGAATCTCTCAATTCCAAAATTCTTGCTTCTTGAATGGTCAACTTGCACAGCTCGAATCTTCCTTCAATTTCACCAATCTTGATGTGAATTATGATCCTTGGATGATGATGATGAAGATCCAATCAGAAAATGTGAAGATTGATGAGAATTTGAGAGTGTTTGAATTGATTTTGCAATTTGAAGAAAGTGTGTGAAACTTGTGTTTATGAGCAAATTTGATCACCAACCCTTGCATGAACCTCTTCATACCAATATATACATGACATTAGAACCTCCTAGAAACTTGGAGAAACTTCCCTTGTGTGATTTCCCTTGGATTTGGCTTATGTTTCTTCCTTTGTAAGCAACCTTGAATAACTCCCAAAATTTGAACTAACCTCAAAATTCCACTTTAGCCAATGTTCTCAAAATGACTTTTCCATTCAAAATGACCTATAATTTTGTCCCATTTGGTCAAAATATGAAAAATCTCATTTTTTAGGTCATTTTTATTCATTAAATCCACCAATTTTGAAACCTTGTGCTATGAATCTTTCCAATCTTTCATGGTCACTTTTCTAGACTCAAAATGTCATTTGGAACAATTTTGATGTTGTAAATTTTTCCATTTGAAGCTTCCTTGTATGGGTTTTGGGCATAGGCTTGAAATGACCTGTAATTCTCAGATGACCAAAATACCCTTTGCTTGCCAAGACCATAAGTAGAGTTCCAAAAATCATATGAAGGCATACTATACAATTCTAGAAAGCTAAGACAATTAGGAACAACTCTTATGTTGACCAGAAATTCATTTGAAATCTCCTTGAGGGGTAAAAATAGCTTGGATGTCAAGCCACATTCACAGACAAAATTTCAGATACCTCATATGACCTGTAACTTGCAAGGACCATAACTTGAGTTCTATAAATCTCCTTGATGTCTTCCACCACTAAAATTAAAGGTCTTGAGATCCTATACAAGTTTCATGTTGGCCGAGGATCCATTTGAAGCTTGAATTTTGACTTATCTTGCTTGAAAATTTGACCTAAATTAGGGGATTTTACACATAAACCCTAATTTAGAAACTCCTCTTCTCCTTGATTTCTCTTGATTTCTTCTTAGCACAACAACATATCCTTATTTACATGTCAAATGATGAACCCCACATCTCTCCAATAGCCTTTAATGCCTTTCAATCAGTCATTTGACCTAGAGTTGACCTAGAGTTGACTCCAGATGAAACCCTAGTTGGCTACCTTCAACTGCAATACTTGTGATCATATCAAGGACTTGTCTTCTTCTTCAAATGACTTTCTAAGTCTCCCATGATGTCCAGATACTCTCCATGCTCAGCCCACAGCTCACAATTTCTTTGTTGACCCTCAGATACCCTCAGATAGGAGATGGATGCACTGCTTGATCCATTGACTTGATATCTTTTAAATTCTTTCTGATGACTTGAATGGGATTGAATTTGAATAATAACCTCTTGATAGGCTCATAGAGAGGAGAATAATGATTGGTCCCCTGTTGGATGACTTGCCATGCTATGCTATGCAGATGATCAGACTATGTACATGACTCTATATGCAAATGCTAATGATATTGAAACATAAACCAAGTGAATAAGGTTGAGCAAATTTTAGGGTGCAACAACAGCCACAGCTGCAATAACTTGGTTACAGTTCTCATGGCAGTCATTAGCTCGATTGTCCATTCAAGCCTCTCAAACGTGAATAGGCAGCTCCAACATAGCCTCCAACAGTAAGTCTCACAAAACAGTCCTGGTGAACAGATTCAAAATCAAGGTCTCCAATGAGGGGTACTGAACATGGTAGCACTCAAAATACAGCTTTATACCCCAGTTAACCAAACACAATATCATATGTTTCCAATTGAAATATAGTGGCAACCTCCAAGCAAAAACAACCTTCCATGATTCATACAGCACCAAACTTGAATCCTTGAGACAAAACCACTTGGCCCTCCAATATGTTTAAAGAGCAACACAAACTTAAACCCCTAAGACCTGACAGAACTGTACATCTGAGCTAACAAACTTAAATCCCAAGCACAGCAGGCCTGAGACACTCACAAGATTTCCCCACTAGCAGCAGGCTGACTCTACTAACCAGCCCAACATTCTCATGGCAACAAACCTGGTTATCCACCTCTGTCCCAAATAAACACCTCAGATGTAAATCAACAGTAAAAACCAACTGCTCCTACTAACAGAAAACTATACCTGAATTAACAATCTTAAATCCTCAAGCACAAATATAGGCAGCAGTGAAACATGGCTTGAATAGGTCAATAAAATCCAATTTAAAACAACCAATCAGATTCTGACAGCAGCCTCATATGCAATCAAGGGACTCCAATGATAGTCACAATACAAACCTCATAAGTTAGACAAATCCAATTTAATTCCCAATGATGACTGTTAAACATGGTAGTTGATTCCTAGCAAAATGCTAGCACTAAACCTCAAAAAGTGGCCAATGACACTAGCTAGCAAAGCATGGTAGATGATTCTCAAAAAAAATGTGACAAGAGCAATGAAAGTCAAGCTCACAGCCCAAAGATAAAATCACAAGACTGAAACAGATCCTTCATGGTGTTCTCACAATTACGCATCAACCAACTAGCAGAATTCTAATGGAATCTAGGCTGACTAAGCTCCCTACAAACCTGGATAACAAGCTAAGCATCAATGCAATAGGTCCACCAATTATCACCCATTCTGCTAAGAATCCAACTAGACTCATGATGAAAGTCTATAATCCTCATGACCAAAAATTGGTTCCAACTCTGCTCCAAATCAACATCAAAACAGAATTACCCTCTAGAATGAGAGGATAAACCCTGCAACTAGTAGGCCTAATATGATACCTTCTAGAATAGCCATGGACAAAAGGATACAACTCAAACATTGCCAACATACACACTAAGCCAAGCACACCATGAAGTCACAACTTCATCAAAACAGCAAGGGCACTAGACCTAGGCAGCACCACAAAATTGACATTGCTCAAAGAGATGGCAACCAAAACCAACAACAGTAGGCACAGACTCTAGCGCACTGCACTATCAACTCACAGTTGTATAATGGTATAGATTGAGTAAACTTAAATCAGATCAGTCATACCATCATGACAACGTTCCACTCAAATATTCTTCAATGACAGTTCTCAACACAATTGTCTAACAACACCAATATTCTTGAACTTGAATTCCAACAAAGTACACACTCAAACAAACAAGGCTCTTAAGATTCAACTGAGAGGTTAACAAACTTTGAACAATAAGTGGTGTCAACAATACTTGGATTTGAAGATCAACAAGGCAAAGTTCAAGATGCAAACCTATACATTAGTTGATCTACCATAAATAACAATCTAATTTGCCATGAATTCTAGCAAACTTAAGGTAACAGTTTCCTCCTATCCCACGACAGCACTGTTAGTTCTAAACATCAACCTCACACACTAAATCCAAAAAGCAAATAGATGGAAACTCTGAACCTTGTTAAAACAAGTACCACCAAATTAACATGAACAATAAAACAAGTAGCCAGGTGAGCAGAGCAGATTGCAGCCAAGTGAGCAGAACTTCAATGCGCCATTGTTCAATAACTGTGTTATGCACAAAGTCCAACAGTTTATTCAAACAGCCCAAAATTCCCCAAGTGACAATTAACTTTTGGTTATCCAAATCTGCTCTAAACCAAACATCCTTAGACAAACACTCCCACCAGTCCACTTTGCACCAGGTTATTAATTTTGGTGAATCAAAAGTTAACAAACTTAGAACAAGGTATGACAGCATGCCTCGGGTTTTGAAATGCACACAAGACATGGCAGTTGGGTTTGTGGCAAGATGACATGAGTTGGTAATATGGTTACAATGTCAAGGCCTTAAATCCAATAAACTAAACTTAGCAAACATCCAACTGGTTCAAACAAAGGAAACTGTCCTAGAATGAGCAGAAACACAAATCCTTGCATTACCATGCCAAGTCAAGAATGACATACTTGAACCAAGAGCTAACACACATAAAGCATACTGACAGAACCAACAAAAAGCAGATTGGTATTACAATGCCTAGGACAACCTAAAGCTCACACCCTGCCCCAAAGTTCTAAATGAATCCACCTAAAACTAAGCAAGAACTAAAGCAGCAGTGAAATATCCAACTCAAACAAACGAACACTGAACTGACAGAACCAAAACTCAAATGTGTATCCTTTAAGGATGACAGCTTGCAAAACATGAACACAACAATGTTATACAAACAAAACCAGCAAACTTGTCATGATAACAAAACAATATTTCAAATGAAAATCAACCAATTCCAAGAACACATTCAAGCTCAAACATGTCTTAATGATGTTGATGCAATAAAAGAGAGTTTTTGTGATGCTTACCTCTTGCAGCCTCCAAAGCAAACTAGCAGCAAAGCTCACAGTTTTAAAAGTTCATAGCCTTTGCAAACCAACAACTGGTTCCAGAAACAGCTTCAGAGAGAACAAAACCACCACACCTCCTTTTACCAATAAATTCCAAGTAGTGTTTGGGGTGAAAAGTTTGTGATGAAGGGTTAAACAAAGGTGAGGAAATGAGTGATTTTCGTGGGAATATCTCAGAAAAGAGCAAAAATGCAAGTTTGGGATTTCTTCAAAATGGAGGCTAGGGTTTGGTTCAACTGTTCTTCAGCTTATATAGGATGTGAAAAAGGGGTTTTGGGGAATTTTACTGAGGTGAAAGATCAATGGACCAGATGCTACATGTTCATGGTTGTTGGGATCAAATGGTGGATGATGGTCAAGGATATAGGCATGCTTGCACTTTTGTTGTTTTCTGCAGTGGAGAGAGCAAAACTGGCTAGGTTGCACAAGGGCAGAAGAAGGGGTGGCTGGTTTCTTCCTCTTTTGGCAAGAATTTCAAAATGGTGTATGGGTTGGTACAAGCTTTGTTCCTCTTGTTTGGGTAAAGTTTGGTACACAAAGAATATGCCAAGAACACATATCATATGTGTGGTTTTGTGGGCTGCAAGAAGTAAAGGTCCAAATGCTTCATGGATGGCACTTTGCAACAGCTCCAAGAGGCTCACTTCAAACCACCATAAGTGAATAAATACTCAAGCAAATGATATGATGTTTAAACAAGAAATGAAGATTGCATATCCATGAACAACTTTCATGTTGATGAAAGTCCCACTTGATCATTGGAAAGGCACTAAGATTGAAGTTGAAAATCATGCCACGAAATCTGTCCACAAATAACAGAAAAATTCTAAGTTATGAATTTTGCCTTATTTTTTATCATCTTTGCACATCCATAACTTGAGCTTCTCAAATCCAATGGAGGACTTCTTGTACTCTTTGGAAAGCTTGGAACACACTCTATAACTTTCATTTGGGACAAAGTTTCATTTGACACCAAGAAGGTGATGAAAATTGGCTTGTAAAGTGGTGTAGAAATCTGTTCAAACTTAACAGTTTTGAAATCATTGAAATCCCCAACTTTGATTGATCATAACTTGAGCTCCAAGTATTACTATGAATTGGTACTCAAAATAAAGCTTGAGATACAAGGAACAACTTTGATGTTGGCCAAAAGTTCATTTGAAAAATTTATCATGAATAAAAATGGCCTTGAAAATGGTTGTTCCAAACATAGAACTTTTCAAAAATGGCAAGTTTCTAAAACCCTAATTCCCAAAATGGCAACTTTCAACAACCTTTGATTTTTCATGATTTCCTTGACTTTTCTTTATCAAATTCCACCCATTGGTCATATTGAACTTAAGGATCATGATCTTGACCTCAAAAAGTCAGGAGTTGACTTTTTCGTTGCATAGTTGACTTTTCTCCAAATCAGTTAACAATTCGGGAATTTAAACAATTCCATCAATGCTCAATACACTGCTGTTCAAGAGTCAACAAATGCTAGGATCAACAAATTTCAAGAGAACGTGAACCAACAATTCTCCTACCTGTACTCTCACCTCTACATCCCGTCGTATGATCCCTCAAACCCGGCTGTTCCTCCTACTCGTCCATCACCTCTCCAGACAACTTTTTCCAACCAACCAAGCTTTGACCCAAACATGGATTTATCTTAGAAATAATTGTTTTTTCTGTTTTTATTATTGTTATTTATTTCTGTTATTTTTTCTTTTTGAATTCTGAACTTTCCAATTTTATTGTACCCATCTTTAATTTAACTTATGATCAAGCTTGTCCGTTATTATTCGTATATTATTGCCTTAGTCCATCTTTCCCTTCTTTTTGATAATGTCAAAAGGGGGAGAAGGATGTTACTCTTTTATTGTTTATTATCTTTCCTTAAAGGTACAAAGTTTCAAAATTCAAGACTATCCTGAACCTCAATACAAACTCAGAAACTCTCAACAAGTCATACATTGAGGGGGAGAAAAGCGTACCGGAAAGAAAACATCACAACAAAAGAAGAATGCTTCGTCATTATCAAAAAGGGGGAGAATATGAAATCAAGATCCTCAGAGATCAACATTTGTTTTGATGAAGACAAATCACTCAAGAAGGCAAAGATGATCAACTATCAAGCATCAGGACAAAGATACAACTTTGAAGATGTTCTCATCTGAAGGTACAATGAGAATATCCATTAAGCATTTAAGTCCTAATTGCTCAAAGCTTTAAAAACAATTTTCATGACTTGTTTCCCTCTCACAAGCTTTTGAAAACAGAATTTTTCTAAGTTTTTCAAAGTGCAATTGATTGCTTAGAGCAATCGATTGCATGATCAAATTTTTAACTATTTTTTTATTCTGTTTTGAAGAGCAATCGATTGCTGCCTTAGTGTAATCGATTGCATGCTTAAACAATTCTCAGTTTTCAATTCTGTTTTGAAGTGCAATCGATTGGTGCCTTATTGCAATCGATTGCTCACTGAACGATTTTGAAAATTCATTCTGAAAAATTACATCTCTTCATTCAAATGTCTGTTAAATGTTTCCTTTGAAACATAACAACTGTTCATCAATTTTTCTGAAGATTTGCATGATTTCATCAAGTGGTTTTTATGTGATATAAATACCTAGCTTTTCAAATTTCAAACAACCAACTTTTACATCAATTCTTTACAATCTCTTTCAATCAAGATTCTTGAACTTTTTCTTTAAACAATTTTCACAAAGAATTTTCTGCATCAAATTTCATATCTTTTGAAAAGAAAATTCTTGAGCAATAAGTCTTAGATACTTGTGGAAATTCCATTGAAAGAGAAGATTCAATCTCAACACAGATTATCAATTATACATTGTTACAAATCTTACAAACTCAGAATTGTATTTTTGTTTCCCCTTGCTGTTCAGGATTGTTGAAAGCAAGTGTGTGCATTAGAGAGAATTGTTCTCATTGCACTTAGTGTTTAGATCTTAAAGGTGTTTTAAGAACCTTTGATCTCCTATAGGTTAGAGAAAATTGTACAATTGATCCTAACTATAGTGAAATCTCTTTCGTGTTGAAAGGGGAGTGGACTACCCTCGAGGTGTAAGGGGAACCACTATAACTCTCTGTGTCTCTTTTACTTTCTGCCTTTACAAGCTTTCATATCTTCACTTCATTAAAAAGAAAGTAACATAGTCCTCTTAAAACCAGAAAATTTCAAAGAACCTAATTCACCCCCCCCCCTCTTAAGCGCATTACTACTCACACATGGCATCGGATATAGACTTTGTAATAGTGGTATCGGATGTGTACAATTGTACCTTACCCAGTTGATGGAATTTGTAAGTTATCCTTTCATGCAAGAGTGAGAATCAGATGTTCCAAAGTTGAGCATGTAACTTGGATCGTATATGGAACGAGACAATTGAGAGAGGTGAATTCAAATAAGAAGTGTAGTGTGATCTTTATACGTGTATGTGAAGCATTATGTGTGAATCGGTGAGTAGTATGGAAACTAACAGTTATGTTCTGGATGCCTAAGTTTTGAATTGTGGTAACTCGCGAATGATTTGAAGTTCCTGGATGGTAGTATTTTGTTATTGGTTGATATCTCGTGTCAACAAAAACCTTGAATGAGTCAGAATCTCATAAGAGAATTTGATATGGAATGTAATAATCAGAACTGGAAATTGTCAAGCTACTTTAGATTAATTGTTTCAAGCTCAGAATGGAATTGGAAGTTGTATATGTTTATAGTTGTAGTAATATGATTCCTACATATCTATCATCTGGAGGGTGTTGAACCTATGTTAAACATTGTGTGTTAGCAAAGAAGTTATTCCACGAGTGGATGCTAGTAAGGTTCTTGTACTGTTTGGTTGAATGGGCACTCTAGTGGATAAATGTGTTTCTATGCAGACTGCTAGCTAACTAGTGGTGCCCAAGAATTCAAAATGTTCCACTATTGGAATCATAGTTGTGCAGTGGAAGGTGACAGATGAAAGAGTTCAGTTGGATTAATAAGGATCAGATGAATAGTTGCTCGTAAGGATGGGTGTAAGACAACCTCGTGCTAAGGGTGTTATCCTATTGGTACAGTACATAAGAGTTGAAGCATCAGGTGTAATGGTTACAGTGTATAGTATCAGATCAAATGGGATTGATAAGGATACCGATCAGTGGATTATGAAGTTAATTTTAAAGGTTGAAGGATTTATAAAAGGAGAATCGTGAGTATTTGCTTGAAAACAAAGAACCATTGAATTGTCTCGCGAATATATGATGAGTGTTGTTTATCCCAAACCAAAATGAGGTATTGTGGTTTTATTTTGTGATTCATTAGGAGAGTATGGAATTGTAGATTCCAAAAGTAGAATGTGAACAAGTGTTTCATAATGGTATAACAGATGAATTTAAAAAAAGCAAAGTTAGAAGTTAACCACGTGCTGGAACAAGGAAATTCGAGGGAATTTAAAGGGGGAGAGTCGTATACCCCATATTTCTCGTAGATGCTCAATTGAGTGTCAGTTGATATCAATTGAATTCCTATGCACTCTAACTTGTGTCAGTCGAAATAATTAAAGCTCTTAAGTGCTCTAAATGTCATCAGTTGGGACCAATAGAGTAACTAGTAGACTATGAAGAGATTAATTATAGATGAAAGGGAAAGACCAATATTAGTAAATATAAGAAAGGATATTTTGATAACTCTAATATTTGGTCAATTGGTGTTAGATGACAAAATATCAAAATGGAAATATTTATGTCATTATATAATATTATTATATATGTATTATATATACATATATTTGGTGGAAAAGAAAAGAGAAAGAAGAAAGTTGGTAAGAAGAGAGAAAGAAGAAAAGAGGAAGAGGAGAGAAAAGGAGAAGAAGAGGAGAAGAAACTCATGGAAGAGGAAGAAGAGGAATTCTTCATCATCAATCCATCTCATTATCTTCATCTCTAAGATGAGTTCCATTAGATAGTGCAGCTTTGGGAGGGAAGAAATACATGTTTGGGAATTTAGGTTTTGTGTGCAAATATGTCAATTTGTGAGGTAAATGTTGGTTTATGATGAAATCCATAGTGGTAAATGATTTTAAAACTAATATTTTTCGTCGGATAGGCTTGGGCAACATCTTATCTACATTTTTCAACAAATTTATAAAAAAAGTTGAGATAATAATTTTATTTATTTCTTTCTATCAAATAAACAATTAACAATGTAATCTTTAAAATAATAATTTATATGTCATCTTTAAAATAATAACATTTGCTTCAAAATAAATATAATTGTTGAAACAATTATGAAATAAATATATATGTCATTAATGCATATAGTAATTATTAACATTTAAGTAAGTGTGAGGCTAAAAAAAAGATTGAGTCTCAAGATGGTATTGTTGAATCACATTAAAGACTGTATTGTCCATCACATTAAAAAAAGATGATACAAAATATTTATAAAATTAAATTAATCTTTATTTTATAAAAAAATTTAAATAAATATTAAATATTGATATGATACTTTTACTATTAATGTCTTAAAATAATAATAAAAATATTGATATTACAATATAGTTGACCTATATCTATAGTGACCTATATGTATATCTATGTGCTTTGAGATAGCCACCACAAATCATAATTACTAATTAGCTCTTTGAATTTTTTCTAATAAATTTTTGAAATGATCCATTCTTTACCGTCCATCAATTTAATATTTTATTTAATATTATAATTGTATAATTTAATATTTTATTTATTGTTATAATTGTATTAATTTAAAATGACCATAACAGATTAAAATAAGAAATCTATGTGGCTAATTTTATCAAATTATGTCATGTGAATTGATGGGGAGGGAGTAACTTTTACCAAATTAAAGTGATATGAGAGAGAAAAAAGAACATGCAGGTACTATAGTATGTGGGAAAAATATTTTAAATTTGTGGTTGTGATAATATAAGAATAAATGAATGGAAATCTAATGATTGAAAAGAATTATGAAAATATTAAGGGGATGGTGAGTGTCATGTTGCATTAATTATAATGCTACTTTATAGGATGATTATGTGATGCAAGTGAATTTATAGCTAATATTATTGATTTTAATACATATTTGTTGGAAGTAATTATAATGCTACTTTATTGATGTTATTGATTTAAACACAATTTTATTGGAAGTAATTTTGCTTTCATATGAAACAGTTAGACATTTTCTATTTTTTATTGACAAGTTTTATTAGTATTGAATTTTAATAGTATTTGATATAACTGAGTATAAAAAGTGACTATAATTTTCTATTTTGGTGTTTAAGTTTAAATTTTATATCAGTCTACCATATTTATCTCTTTATATTAGTGTATGATTATATATCATTCTAATCAATTTCTAATATTATAGTGAATATTTTTAATAGCATTACTTAAATATTGAACAATATGCAATACTAGTCATGTCTATATAGTTTACTTGAGTCATTGAGTGTTGTTAGATTTTACTCAATTTACTTTATAGAGAGAGAGGTTATTTAATTTTATTATAACTTAGCATACTTTTTGTTAAAGAAATTCAATTTTATTTATTTTCAACTTTTATTTATTAATAAAAATCTAAATATTTTTAAATTAATGATTTGATCCTGTCAAATTCAAATATTTTCATTTCTAAATTTAAAGTTTCTAATTATTTTTTATTCTGCTCTTTTCAATTGAATAAATGTTTTTTTAACTAATAATTTTAATTTATAGTAATTTTTTGTTACATTTTATATATATTTTAATTTTTTGTTATATTTTATGTAAATGCTTCTACATTTTTAAACAAATTTATTAAAAAAATTGAGATAATAATTTCATTTATTTGTTTCTATCAAATAAACAATTAACAATGTGATCTTTAAAATAATAATTTATATGTCATCTTTTAAAATAATAACACTTGCTTCAAAATAAATATAATTATAATTATGAAATAAATATATATGTCATTACCACATATAGTAATTATTAACATTTAACTAAGTGTGAGGCTCAAGAAAAGATTGAGTCTCAAGATGGTATTGTTCAATCACATTAAATAGTGTATTGTTCCATCACATTAAAAAAAGATTATACAAAATATTTATAAAATTAAATTAATCTTTTTTTATAAAAATGTTAAATATAAGTATTAAATATTGATGTGATACTTTTACTATTAATGTTTTAAAATAATAAAAAATATTGATATTACAATATAGTTGACATATATCTATAGTAACCTACATCTACATGCATAGTGCTTTGAGACACACACTACAAATCATAATTATTAATGAACTCTTTGAATTTCTTCTAATAAATTTTTGAAATGATCCATTCTTTACTGTCCATCAATTTAATATTTTATTTATTGTTATAATTGTATAATTTAAGGTTTTATTTATTGTTATAATTGTATTAATTTAAAAATACTATAACAGATCTTTCAATATTATATTAATTGGAGTACATATAATAATAGAAGATCATCATTCAATTGTATTAATTGTGAAATTATGATGAGATTAAAGATTTCTGGTTCGAAGAATGATAGATGAAGAAAATTATAATGTGATTAACTCTTCGAATTATTTTTCATTTTATTTTAACTTTTTTATACATATTTATAATAGTAAAATATTACAATGTTAGATAATTTTATTATTTCATTTATTATAATTTTTGCAATTTAATATTAAAAAAATAACATATGATCTGAGCTTATAGATCTAACATTGAACTATTACAAAGTTGGATAACGTTTTTTTATTTTGTTTATATACTATTATAATTGGTTGAAACAATTTTTTTTCGAAAAAACAGCTAAATAAATATTTATTACCTCATAAAAAAACTACTTATTATATTTCACACCAACAAATAAAATATATTATAATGTACCCAGTACAAATTAGTATGCATGATCTAAGATATTGTATATCTTAAAATAATAATTCTGT
Source organism: Lathyrus sativus (assembly GCA_963859935.3). Lineage (NCBI taxonomy): Eukaryota > Viridiplantae > Streptophyta > Magnoliopsida > Fabales > Fabaceae > Lathyrus > Lathyrus sativus. Next base: position 931,428,881 of record OZ012735.1, read on the forward strand.
TATTAATTAAAGTCAATTAATTAACAAGATAAAAGAACTCTCAGCTAGGAAAAGAAAGATATAGTAAATAATATATTTGTTTTGGACTGGGCCGATGTCTGGCCCATCGTCGGACAGACCCAAACCCCACCTGGTCGGAAGGTCCAATAAGACCTCATCGACCAACAGTAGAAGGTCCGTCGGCCAGAACACCTTCTCCCGCCGGACCCAGACCAGCATTTGTCGGGCAGGACCTTCATAGTTGTCCGACCAGCCTTCTTCTGCCCCACGGTCGGGCAGAGCCCAACCATCCCAGGAAGCTCCTCAGGCCTCCCCCACGTTCTCTACGTATCCCCTACGCGGGGACACGTCATCAAGTAACTACCCGTGTCCTGATGATTCGGTCCTCCACCTCCCGGATAGCACAGAACAGTTACAATAGGGCGAAGACCACGTGCTGGTCTTAACGACACCACGCCAGCCCTAGCAATTACCAACGTTAGGCCTAACAGCCCAACCCAACGCATGATAACCATTGGCCCTGCGCCGGGGGCTCATTATAAATACCCTCTTCCACTAGAGGGCCAGGTAATCAATTCTCACTCTTTTTCTCTGTACTTGTAATCGCTCTGCCCGTCACTTACTTTGGCATCGAAGTGTGTTTCAGGTACACCCCTCCTCTGTCCGTCAAATCTACCGTTCGACAGCTCAGACGCGTGGTATCCCAGCGATCTCTCTGATCAGGTACGATCAGTGGCGCCGTATGTGGGAAACTAAGCTTCCCTGTTCCTCCAAGCAGAAGAACCAAAGCTTCCAATTTCAAAATCCTGAGATCATGACTAGCCCACGTCACGACGATGTTGTCCATAATTCCGCCTTCGCCCTGATCACCAACAGCGACGACCAGGCAGGGACATCCCACGCCTGCGAGGGCGACACCAGGGATGTCCAGATCGCATCTCCCTCGTCCGATGACGCGGCCCATCACGTTGCACTTCGGGCGAGGAGCCCGGCTGTCTTCCAGCCCGTTCCTACGCCACCTAGAGCGGACCCAACGATGACTGCCCTCTTCGCAGCCATCAACCAGGTAAACCTGATGTTGTTCCACAGAATGAGTGCATCAGCACACTAAAGCACGATACTCGTCTCGCTCTCCCCCGTGGAGAAATCAACACGGAGTCTCCCGGAGCCCCTTTCCCCGTCCACGGGGGAGCCGACCATAACTGGAGAGGCCCCAACCTGTGGCCTCCAAGAAACGCGCCAGGTCACCTCCCCGGAAGGAGAGGCGTTCCCCGAAGCCAAGAGCGAACAGACCGGAAGCCTCGGTCAGAAGGCCGAGGGGACGTAACCAACCCCCTCGACACAACCCGTCGCCTTCACGCTCCCCTGTCCGCAGTGATGAAGACGACTATAGACCCCCCCTGTCGCGGGAAATTATGGCGACCCCTATCCCCCACGGGATGGAGAAACCACTCGTACTCTTCATGTGCGATGGTACCGCGGACCTGGACGATCAACTAGAAGACATCGAGGCCATGCTCGACTACAGGAACGTCCGAGGAGCCATCAAGTGAAGGCTCTTCCCGACGACGCTGAGGAAAGGGGCCATGGCTTGGTACAAAAACCTGGAACCTGAGTCTGTCACGTCATGGAGAGTCCTGAAGGACCTTTTTTTTGCAGCATTTCACGGCATCGCGACGACATCCAAAGACGGAGGCCACCCTGGGCAGAATCATCCAGGCCCCGGATGAACCGCTCAGAAACTACATTGAGAGGTTCACGAGGGAGGCAGTCTAGGTGACGACCTTAGACGATATGAAACACTACCTTATGGAGCAGGGCCTATGTCGCTGGTCCAAATTCTACGAGGCTGTGGCGATCCACCGATCGACCACTCTGCAAGGCTTCCTCGAGAAATCCCGACACTACTGCCCTGGAATCCCACAACCGCGAAACCCCCCGTGGGTCTCGAGAAGAATGAGCGTCATCCCCTTGGCATGGGGGAGATAGACGTTCGTCCCCGAGAGCCCCGTGAGCAAAGGGGCCCAGCAGGCCGCTTCACCGAATACACCGCCCTAGTCGCTTCCCCCGAGTGTATACTGGCTGAGTGCGCCAACTCAAAATTCGTCTTGGGAGGTGTCCGTTTTCCCAAACCAGCACCCCACAAGGCCAACGTGAACAAGTCCAAATACTACCGCTTCCACTGGGGCCACGGGCACGTGACGGAGGATTACGTCCACCAGAAGGACGCAATCGAAATACTCATCAAGGATGGACACTTGAAGAGGTACACCAGGGGAGGAGATGCCCCCCGACAAGAGGCTCCCGAGGCCAAAAGATTTGAGGATATCCCCCCTCCTGACAACGAATTCGGGATACAAGTGGCCCTCAGTGTTAGTCGGCCTGAAGACTAGTTTTTGCTAAGAGAACACAGCCTCCCTGCCGGGCATCAGCTGCCCGAGGAACCAGTGCACCCCCGTCATCCCGTGGGAATACTTCCCCAGGGCGATGGTCATCTCAGGAGGGGCCCCGAACAAGCTCTTTGTGGGTTTGGTGAAAAGGAAGTTTGACGAGCTGATGAACAACAGCTCCAGCAAAATGAGCACGCTCGACAAATTTCACGGCCGATCCAACCTAATCACGTACTACCTCGAAGAGCTCCTCGGAAGAGCCCTTAACTTGGCCATCCCCTACTGATCCGGGCACAGATGGCAAACTTCGATGTCCGCCACATTCTGGTCGACGAAGGGAGTTTGGTGGATATCATGTATACCCACCTGTTCTCGACGCTACAGCTCGACGAGACCAACCTGACCCTCTACGTTGGCTCCGACCTCCAGGGGTTCAACTGGACGACAACAAGACCACGGGGATACGTAGAGCTCAAGGTCCCTTTCGGGGCACAGGAAACGGACAGTGCAATCAACGTCCGCTTCTTGGTCATCGAATGCCCATCTTTGTACAACTGTGTCCTTGGCAGGACAATGCTGGCCGAGCTCACCGCGGTGCCATCAACCGTTCACCTAAAGATGAAGTACTATACTAGGTTGGGAGCCGTCGTCACCCTCAACGGGGACGTAGAAGTAGCCCGGAGGTGTTTCAAAGCATCAATGAAGGGCCTCAGTACGATCGGTCCCCCGACCAAAGCGACCAAGCCTCCGCTCGTCCTGGAGAACAGACCAAAGGACCACGTCGATGCTGTGGAGCTCAACTGCCGCTTCCCCAGCAACCCGGACCACGAGAACGAGGCCGATCAAGCTCCTCCTAAGATCAACGGGCAGACCATCCACCCAACACACCCTATCCCGGAAAGGGATTTCGAGATAGTGGTCCTCGGCGACGACACGACCAGGAGCGTGAAGATCGGAGCAGGACTACCTGAACTGGCGAGGAAGAAACTAAAGGCTTGCCTCCGTGAGAACACCGACCTCTTCGCCTGGAGCGCCGCCAAGATGTCCGGCCTTGACCCCGAGATCGCCTGCCACCACCTCTCCATCGATCCAACCGCAAAGACCATAGTACAACATAGACGTAGGCAGTCCCCCGAAAAGTCGGCGGTGGCTGAAAAAGCTGTAAAAGACCTTCTAGAGGCAAATTTTATTTCGGAAGCCCGGTATTCAACCTGGCTGTCCAACGTTGTACTTGTGAAAAAATCTAATGGAAAATGGAGAATGTGCGTTGATTACACCGATCTCAACCGGGCATGTCCCAATGACGCCTATCCCTTCCCCAACATCGACAAGCTCGTCGGTAACTTGGCAGGTTTCAAACTAATGTCCTTCATGGACGCCTACTCGGGATACAACCAAATCCCCATGGCCGAGGTCGACAAATAGAGCACGACATTCATGACCGAGTCGGGCAACTATTACTACAACGTAATGCCCTTCGGCCTAAAGAACGCTAGTGCCACCTACCAACGAATGATGAACAAAGTCTTTCGGGGAGAGATAGGCGACATGCTCGAAGTCTACTTGGACGACATGATCGTTAAATCCCACACTGAGGTCGACCACACGGCCTACCTCAGGAAAGTCTTCGAGACAGTGAGGAAGTGCAGGATGCGATTTAACCCGGAGAAGTGCACCTTCGGCGTATGCGTGGGGAAGTTCCTTGGGTTTTACCTGACCGAGCGGGGGATCGAGGCAAACCCAGACAAGTGTCGGGACTTCTCTGAAATAGAGACAACGAGCACGAAGAAGTCAATATAGTCCCTCAATGGGATGCTTGCGTCGTTGTCCCGCTTCATCGCGAAGTCTGCGCAACACGCCCTCCCATTCTTCAAACTGCTAAGAAACGAGGCCGCGTTTGAATGGATGGAGGAATGCGAGCAGGCCCTCGTACACCTCAAACGCGTTCTATCGGAGCCACCTGTCCTGATGAGGCCTGAAGTCGGGGAGACCCTCTACCTGTATCTGGTCGTCTCAACCGAGGCTGTGAGCGTCGTACTAATCCGAGAAACACCCTATGGGCATAAATTGATCTACTTCATGAGCAAGGCCCTCCATGGACCCGAAGTGAGGTACCAGCAAATTGAAAAAGTTGCCTTATCCCTCATCAACGCGGACAGAAGACTCCGACACTACTTGCTGGCGGGGCGCATGCTAAAGTGGTCGCTAGAACTCTCCGAGTTCGACATCACCTACAAAAGCAGGAAAGCGTTCAAGGCCCAAAGTGTTAGCCGATTTCGTCTCCGAGATGACCCTCACCATGGAGCCAACCCTCGGAGTCCACAAGTGGACCATCTTCGTCGATGGCGCTTCAAGCCCCTCGGGGAGAGGCGCGGGCATCCTCCTGGAAAACGAGGAAGGCACGGTCGTGGAAGTCTCCCTGACCCTAGCCTTCCCGACGAAGAACAATCAAGCCGAGTACGAATCATTCTTGGCTGGACTCCGTCTGGCAGAAGACCTTTGAGCCAAAGAGATAAAAATCTTCACGGACTCCCAGTTAGTTTCATCCCAAGTCCGGGGTGAGTACCAAGCGAAGAATGACAACTTGGCTGAATACTTAGCCCTCATAAGGGAACGCATGAAAATTTTCGAATTCGCCGAAGTACAACACGTCCCCCGTGAGCAAAACACACGGGCAGACGTCCTTTCAAAGTTGGCGAGCACCAAGAAGAAAGGCGGGAACAAATTTGTCGTTCAGGAGATCCTCGCGCAACCGAGTACGGAGTGGGCGAAAACACTGCTCGAAGTCAACGCCATCGGGGACAGCGACTGCTGGATGGCCCTGGTACACGCTTACCTTAGCACGGGGGGCCTCCCCGACGATGCTAAGGGAGCCAGTACGGTCAAAAGTCGAGCATGCTCTTTCGTACTTCTCGAGAGCAGGTTGTATCGAAGAGGCTTCTCGATCCCTCTTCTCAAATGCGTCGACAAAAACCAAGCCCTGACCATCCTACAAGAATTCCACGAAGGCATCAACGCACAACACCTAGGAGGACAGTCCTTGGCGAGGAATGCCTTGAGGGCTGGATACTACTGGAGGACGATGCATGAAGACACGAAGAAACACGTGAAAAAGTGCGGCAGGTGCCAGCGGCACAGGGACATGCACCCCCCCCCCCCCCCGAGCAAGCCAATTCAAATCCACCCTTCCACCGCAATTCAAGTGAAAGGGCATGGTCTCTTAGACGCCCAAAGGAAAATGGTGGGGTAACCCAAACCCTCCGAAGTGCCCGGGCAATACCTCCTTATCCTCGGCGTATACATCAAATCGTGCCCGGGGTACTCGTCAACTAGCCTCAGGACGTTCAAAGTTTTATCAGTCGTCCCCGGAACACTCATCGCAAGGCCCGAGGATAGTTAGTCGCAACCCTGGTGTCGCTACTCGAAAAATGCATCGTGCAACGACGGGGAGGCGAAAAAGATAGACAGAAGAGTCGCCACCGAACTTTATTTATCCCGTGAGGGGAAAGGAAAATATCGAGAAAACCTTAAGAAAGATATGGATAAGATGGTCTCGCAACCAAGAACGGGTTCGGAAGCCGGTTATGCGAGGGGAAGGTAATAGCACCCCTTGCATCCATCGTACTCGATGGGAATCATTTGTTTGTCGACGTGTGAATTTATTTGCTTAAATATTATGCTATAAAAAGATTGTTCCACTGGTAAAAGAAAGGTTTAGAAACAGGGAAAAGGAGATGACGGGGATGAAAGGAGAAAGAACAGACTCGGTAGGACTTCGCGGTCCTAGGTGTCATACCCCAAATTTGTCCTACCTTTTTTAAAAAATTTCATTCGACCGACTTTATTTGTTAATTTGCATCGCTTGTACAACGTAACCCTTTTTTTAGCAAAAATAATATTTTTCAACCTTTTGCCTAATAAATTTGTGACACGTGGCATTTTATTTTTTTATCTTTTTTTTATTTTATTATTATTTTATCATTTTTGCTTTATAATTTAATTTTTACTAATATGTAAATATAATATAATTTTAATATTAGTTAATTAGTTAGGATAGAATTAGAGAAATAATTAGAATTAATTTAGAATTTAAATTAGTTTTTAGTTAGAAATTAAATTAGAATTATGATTAATAATTAAGTTAGAATTTTATTTAATTATAGAATTAGAATAGTTCTTTTTAATATTAGATTTAAATTAAAACTTAATTAAATTTGAGTTTAGGTTATTAGTTAGTTAATTCAAATTAATTAGCAAATTAATTAATAAAAAAAAAAAAAGAAAACAAAATTGAGTGGAAGCTGAGAAAGAATGAGAACACGGTTGCAATTGGCAATTAGGGTTTTAAAATTTGGGTATAAAATAGGCTGCACTGTTCCTCTTCCTAGCGAGAAAAACCCTAGCCATCCGAAATCTTGCCTCTTCCCAATTTTCCTCTTCAAAATTGAAAACTCTAATTTCCTCATCTCACGAGCCGCCGCTACCCCTTACCTATCTCCTTTGTTCTTCAACGAGAAATTGCTCACACTTCTTCATTTCCTTCGTCCTTCAAACTCAACTCTAAGTCGCTGCGAAATCCCTCCGATTTTCCTCCTCACCATCACCTTTCTCCTTCTCTCCCTCACCGGCCACCACGAACCTCTCACATTCATCTTCTTTTGTCACATAAACCCTTCCTCTATTCTTCTGACGCCTCCATTTCTCCTTCTTCTTCACAAGAAAAATTCGCCGTCATCTCACTCCTTCACGTCGTTGCTCACCATCATCCATTTCCTGGCGACACTAACACTTACTGACAACGAATCTTCTTTCAAGCTCACGACGAGCTTATGCAATTCACCACGTGCGTATTGCTGATGTCGCAACATTAGGGGTGCTGCTGAAGTTTTATTTTATTTTAAATCAGTGTTTCGGTTACGATGCAAACAACAATAACGTCTCAACGAGTTCCATCTTGACGTTTCGCACGATGCCGACAATTTGCGCAGAATCAATTCAGCGCAGATTCCTACCATAATAGTCGTTTCGCATTCGGTAAGTCTTTCGAACCAAGTTTACCACTATGATATGATGAGTTTATTTTTTCGATTTAATGTTTTGTGTTGATAGAACAGATAATGCTCAGTTTCATCTTTGATTTCGAGCCCACTGCCATTGTTATGGATTTGGTTTACAATTGTTAGAAATTCATAAAGAAAAACATTTTGTTAAATACTGTTAATAATACAAGCTTGTAAGTATTTCTGTAGTGGCTTCTTTTGAATTCTGGTTTTATCGCAGAGACAGTTTGATTTCGACTTTAAGTGAATTTCATTATGGTTTTATAAGTGAATTTCATTATGAGATTTGGTTTTATAAGATTTGGTTTGTATGTTACTGCATATGTGTTTACGCAATTTACCGTTAACTTACCGTTAGCATGGAGGAAGTTAGGAGAGTAGTAAGAGATCTATTTTGAAAGAAAATAGCATGAATGTTAGAAGTTGATGTAGATAGTTCATAGTTTTGTTGAGAGTATGTTTAAAGTTTGAAATAGTCAACAATTTGTTTGTTCATTATAATGGATATTATCATTAACCATAATTACTATTAAGTATTGGATTGGGTTTTAATTTGAAATATTCTATATATGATTTTTAGAGTGGTAAGCTTAAATTTATTTATTTTTCTTTAAATAATGATGTTTGATAATAATTGGACTTTTATTTTGACCCGTTGATCTAGAGAAGAAAATTGTGCTCATGTCTCTTTACCTTTTTTTGAAAGTGTTTGGCAAAATATGGAAAAGATTGAGAGACTTAATTTAATTTTCATTAGTTTGCTTTCCTATAATGTGTGCATCACATGAAAAGAGACCGGTGAGATTTTCAGTTCAATTTTGCTAGCTCTTTGTATTACAAGTTTTTATTATTAAATTTATTTTTTTTCTTAATTTGGGTTGCCACATATCCATAAGCTGTTGGCAACATTGAGTAAGGGAATTGCAAAATTTGTTTTACAGTATTGAAGAGGGCGGTTTTTCTTCTAGTTATAACACCTCTATAATTTATAATAAATATTGTCACTTTTTTATCAAATTAATTGATTAGTTTAAATTAGATAGTTTTATTAATCAATCTTAATTAACTTAATTATTTGACATAATCGAATAATTTTGATAATTAATTTGGACTAATTTAATTAAGTGATTTAATAAATTTGGACTATTTGACTTTGATAAATAAAAATTGGGCTAAGATCGAGGGATCCCAAAACTCAAATCTCCTTGTTTGTACACACCTACTTTGTGTTATTTTATCCCCAATTGATCAAATGTACCCCAATTCCCTCTCAAAATGTAATGATTTTTATTGCTTTTGTCTTATTTATGCTTTAATGCTTTAAATCTTTTTTTTAAAAAAATTCTCGATTTATCGAGTCATTTTCTACCCTTGTAAGTCGAGTGCTTTTAAAGCCTCGCCATCAACCTTTGGTCACCATATTTTAAAACTTAATCCTGGGCTTTCTTACAGTGGCACCTATTTGATCAATTATTTCTAGTTGGTCACTTAGAAGACTAGTCCACTTTGCTAGTGCACACGTTAAAAACTCTAAATTCATATCTCAATTCATATCAAATTTTTTTCTCCAAATCAAACTAAAACACTTAATTATATTTAAACACTATTTTAATAAAAGTTGAAAAGAGAGAGAGTTCCAAGTCTTTGGTTCACTTTCCCAATTGTTTGGGTCCGAGGAGTCTTTCTTAAGCTCGAACAATTGTCTTCTAAAACAATAAACAAATTCAAATTTGTTTTTCATCAACACTTAGATGAAAAAGAGAGAGCTCCAAGTCTTTGGTTCACTCTCCCGATTACTTGGATCCGAGAAGTCTTTCTTAAGCTTCGAGTAATCGTCATCCGTTCAACTTATTCAAACCATACTCAATTCTATCCTCTCGCATTTGAGGTTGAAAAAGAGAGAGCTCCAAGTCTTTGGTTCACTCTCCCGATTACTTGGGTCCGAGAAGTCTTTCTTAAGCTTCAAGTAATCGTCACCTCTAGTTAAGCATCCAAATACTTCTAAACACTAATTCCTCGCCCCCGTGTGACCTACAATTCAAACAATCCTTTTACCGAGAACATTGTTTAGTCCTTTCTTCTGCGCATAACAAACTCGAGCTTCAGCCTCCCCTAGCGAGCAGACAAGCCAATGTTTAGCAATTAGAATGCGACCTAAACACTCGTTCGTCCCCATACCAAACCTTTTTACCGTAGTTAGCCGAACTACGACTGCTCTGATTTCTCATTTATCAATGAGAATACGTAGGCACAAGATTGCAATGATCTTGGCGAGCACAATCCCCTCTTTTCCCGTAGTCCCACGAACTACGAATGCTCTGATTTTCCACTTCTTACAAGTGAAGATACGTAGGTACAAGGGCCCCAATCCTTGGCGAGCACCCTATCTTAATAATCACCCCATTTTCCTATTAGCAAGCAAATCCCTTTAGAAGATACACAAACATAGCTAACTTCTCTCGCGAATTGATCAAGAGGTTCCCGTTGAGTACAACGGATGTAGAGGGTGCTAATACCTTCCCTCTATGTAATCGACTCCCGAACCTAGAATATTGGTTGCGACGACCATGTTCTTATCCCTTTAAAGGTTTTATTGATATTTTCCTATTCCATCCTTGGAATAAATAAAGTTTGGTGGCGACTCTGTTTCGAACAGTATTTTTCGCGTCCATCGCGAGGATCGTATTTTTCGAGGTACGACACTAGGCCTACGTATTCTCAACGGGTGTGAGAAAATCAGAGTCAACGTAGTTCGGGGCTACGGATATAGAGGGAATGTGCTCGGCAAGGATTGTGGCCCTTGTGCCTACGTATCTTTACTTGAAAGAAGTAAAGAATCAGAGCAGCCATAGTTCGGCCTACGGTTTGCGGGTGAGCGGGGTGTACTGGTAGACGATGCTATCATGCGCATTCTAGCAGTTTAGGTGTTTTGCTGCTCACATGTGAGGAGACTTAAGTGTTACCTGTTTGCGGTAGAACAGACGTATCATGCCTACGTATTCTCATATGCATGAGAAATCAGAGCAACGTAGTTCACGCTACTACGGGTAACTGGTGTGTTTTTGTGGATGATGTTATCGTGCGCATTCTAGCAGTTTAGGTGTATTGCTGCTCGCATGTGAGGAGACTTATGCGTTACCTGTTTGCGGTAGAACGGACGTAACATATCATTTTAAAAGATTGGTTTCGCCATGCGAGGCAAGGTGTCATGTTTGATTTGTGGGAGAGTTGTTTTTGGGGCGAGATAGGTCCTCGGATAGTAACCCCTACGGGTAGTACCCAATTCTTTATCTCAAAGTTTTTGTTATAAAAAATGTGTGGCGAACATAGCGTCTTCGTATTGAAAGACGAGTATCAAGACCACACACACTACAGTGAGTATCTTGACACTCAGAGACGAAGAAAACTCCACTCAATCCTCTCTCTTTAGTTCAATACAAAGAGAACTTCATTCTCTTATTAAAGTGTTTTTGGTTTTGAATGGTAAGTGCTTTGTGACAGAGAATCCTACGGTAAACGTCAAGCACTCAGGATAGGAGAAAGCCTACGCCTAACCACTCCACGACCATTATAGTTTTGTTGTGAAAATGATTTGAAAATGCACTCGGTACGGGACCGAGGTTTTAGGAGAAGAAGGTTTGAAAATGTACTCGGTACGGGGCCGAGGTTTTAAGTGAGAAAGGTTGCGAAAGGAATTTGTGGGAAGATGTGTAGAAAGAGATATGTGATGGATAAAGGTGCGTTTTCATATTGAAAGACGAGTATCTAAACCACCCGCACTACAGTGAGCATATCGACACTCGAAGAGGAAGAAGTCTACACTTAATCCTCTCTTTTAATTCAGTACAAAGAGATATGGATTTTCATGTGGAAGAGATTTGAAAGTGGACTCGATATGGGACCGAGGTTTTTAGGAGAAAAGGGATTAAAAGCGTATAAGCGTCTTCGTATTGAAGGACGAGTGTCGAAACCACCCACACTACAATGAGCATCCCAACACTCGTAGAGGAAGAAGTCTACACTTAATCCTCTTCTTTTTAATTCAATATAAAGAGATATCACGATTGCTTGTTGAGAGGTGCTTTGAAAAGGGATACTCGGTACGGGACCGAGGTATTAGGGGGAAGGTTCTATCCAAACCTAATGAAAGAGGAAAACTAAAGCAATATCTTAACGAAGAAAGGGGTTTCAAAGGGTTTATAAGATGACGTGTATTTACAGGCATCATGCCTATGCAATGAAGTCACAACAAATGTAAGTGTGAAGTTTAAAAACTTCAAAGGGATTCTAGATGAAACAATCATGATGTTTACAAAAAATAATTACAATCACAAACACAAATGATTGATAAAAAAAAGCTCACATCTAGCACAACAACAAACTTAAGAAAAATGAATCGAAAACTTTGAACGATTAGGAGGGTAAAAACCCTAAAAGAAGCATGACAATTTTTTAATGCAAAGTGTTTTCAAAAATGGAAGTTCTTAGGATATTAAAATATCATATGAAACCACCCACACTACAGTGAGCATATCGACACTCGAAGAGGAAGAAGTCTACACTTAATCCTCTCTTTTAATTCAGTACAAAGAGATATGGATTTTCATGTGGAAGAGATTTGAAAGTGGACTCGATACGGGACCGAGGTTTTTAGGAGAAAAGGGATTAAAAGCGTATAAGCGTCTTCGTATTGAAGGACGAGTGTCGAAACCACCCACACTACAATGAGCATCCCAACACTCGTAGAGGAAGAAGTCTACACTTAATCCTCTTCTTTTTAATTCAATATAAAGAGATATCACGATTGCTTGTTGAGAGGTGCTTTGAAAAGGGATACTCGGTACGGGACCGAGGTATTAGGGGGAAGGTTCTATCCAAACCTAATGAAAGAAGAAAACTAAAGCAATATCTTAACGAAGAAAGGGGTTTCAAAGGGTTTATAAGATGACGTGTATTTACAGGCATCATGCCTATGCAATGAAGTCACAACAAATGTAAGTGTGAAGTTTAAAAACTTCAAAGGGATTCTAGATGAAATAATCATGATGTTTACAAAAAATAATTACAATCACAAACACAAATGATTGATAAAAAAAAGCTCACATCTAGCACAACAACAAACTTAAGAAAAATGAATCGAAAACTTTGAACGATTAGGAGGGTAAAAACCCTAAAAGAAGCATGACAATTTTTTAATGCAAAGTGAAGGTGTGAAATAAACACAAGAAAGGGGGGATTGAATTGGGTTTATGCCTTCTTATAAACCTTTTTTTTTATTTCTTGTCTTCTTCTTAACTTGATGCTTTTATGCGCTTATATTAAATATATTGCGGAAGCATAAATAACAAAGCATACTAAAAGTAAAGAACACAACATATATCCTGGTTCACTTGAGCAACTCTCAAGCTAATCCAGTCCACCCTTCCAAGGTGATTTCGCCTTAATCAAATAAGGACTTAATCCACTATAACCGAACTGATTACAGATGCACAAGCTAACTGCAAGTGACTAACAACTTGACAATGACACGTTCAGGGATCCCTAAGGATATAACGTTCATTGACACCTTAATAGAATCCGATCACTAAATATCTCCTATTAGGATTTCCACAAATGACTACTGTCACTTGTCATCTCAAGTATACTGATCTTAACAAGATCACTTGAGGAACCACTTAATTCTAAAAAGAATTTGTGTTGCCGGAGATTACATAAGTGCTTCTCAAATAAGCATATTACTCCTAATTAAGTTCCTAGCAAGTATTGAGCAACAACTCCTTGCTTTCTAATATGAAAACTAATCTAATAATAAATCTCTAAGAGATTATAAGAACAGTAGTTTCCATATTGCTTAAAAGCTTTTCTGTGTGTGAGCACTAAGGCTTCTTTTCATTTAAGCTTTTCTTCTCTTTGCAACAGTAGCAACAGAGCAACAGCTCTAGCCACCAGCCCGTCCAACAATTATGGCAATCAGCAGGTTTTTTTGCAACCTTTGAATAAACAAATGATTCTGCCTTTATAGTGATTCCAAGAATGACGTTGTGAGGATAGAAAAGTCCTTTCTATTTCCAACGGTCATATTTCAACGGATAGAATAAGCACGTGTTGGATGACATCACTTTCTTGTCCTTTTCTTGCAACGGTAATATTCCATTTAACAGCTTGGACAAATTTGCTTCTGGCTTGGTTCTTCTGATGATGTTACAGATGAGTAGTTCATAAACTACTTTGGTATAGATAGCATAGTAAACATCAGATTCTGACTTCAGCACTTTGTTCATCAGAGTTGATAGCAACAACTCATCTGATTGAACACGTCTTGTCTGGTGAAGCTTCATAATCTTTCTTCTTCAGAGTCTGGTCTTCAGAGTCTTTTGCACTTGGTCTTCAGAGCCTTCAGCCTTCAGAACTTCAAGTCATCAGAGTCTTCAGCACAAACTTCTTCAGATGATTATATCTTCAGAGTCTTGACCTTCAGAACATGTCTTCAGAGTCTTCAGAGTTTTGTCCTTCAGAACATGTCTTCAGAGTCTTGACGCACTTGGTCTTTAGAGCCTTCAGCCTTCAGAACTTCAAGTCATCAGATTCTTCAGCACTTCAGTTCTTTAGAGGGCTCACTCTTTAGAGATGCTTGTTAGCTTCCAGATCAGATGCACAACTCAGATCAGAATCCACAGATGCATTGCAACTGCAATATCCAGCATCCTTGATTCTTTATTGAACATGATCAGATGCAGAAACAAACTTGCTTCTTTACTGAGCTTCATTTGCTTTTAGATCAGATGCACTTCTTTAGATCATAAACCACAGGAGCATTGCAACTGCAATATACAGCATCCTTGGTTCCTTACTGATGGTGATCAAATACATAAGCAAACTAGCTTCTCCCAAGCGCTTCATGACGTTACACATAGTAATTCCATATATTACTAGCTGCACACGTTGCTTTTGTTTGTTTGGTCTAATATATTTAATTTAATATGACCTGCACATAACAAACATTAAACCATAAAATGGTTCTTTCACAAATACTCAATTGTTATCATCAAAACATAGAGATAATCCTGTAGAGACAAATCTTGCTCTTACAATCTCCCCCTTTTTGATGATGACAAAAACATGTATTTTGATAAAACATTTTATACAGGGTAATCACCAAGCATTAACCTATTCAGAGTTCTAAGCAACTGCTCCCCCTGAATCTGTTAACCTTAAACACATTTTTATGCTTGTTCAGAGACATACTCTGATCCCAAGACTTACAAAATATAAATTTGATAAAACACAATCAAATAGAATAGAATAGAAGGAATACTTCCCTACAATATAAGAGAGCATGAGTCTTCAGCATCTGGACTAGTTCAATCAGAACTTCCATCTTCAGATCTTTAGAACTTATCTTCTCTAAGCATTGTATCAGGGTCATATAACTTCAGAATCTTCTAAAGCATTTTCTCTTATTCTTCAGAACATCCTTCAAATGAGAAACTCCCCCTGAGTTTCAGACTGGGTGAAAATCAAATATCCTGACTTGTGAACCTTCCTGGGAGAACTCCCCCTGATTACAATATGTCAGATATTTGGATCTTCTGATCTTGATACAGTCTTGATTCTGCTTTTTCAAACTTGCTTTCTTCTCAGGTTCTTGATAGATTCTTGATTTCTTGAAGCAGTCTGATACCAAAAGAAACTAGTAGAATGTTTACTTCTGAATCAGATACCAATGTTGATTCTAAGACAGATACCAATACATGATACTCATGATTCTGTGTCTAAATCCAAATCTTGCTTCTATGAAGATTTCTGATTCTTTATGCTCTGATTATCATATTCACAGACAATTTACATCTTCTAAACAGTATGATTCCAGATAACTTTAACTTTCAGATCTCTGAACAGTATTGGGTCCATCTGATTCTGAATCTATGTTCACGAAGTGTATAACTTCTATTATATGATACCAGTTCATTTGAACTCAGATTTCTTTCATTTATCCTGTTTAGAATTCCTAGTGAACTTGTTCAGAGTTCCTTGGAAAACATCAAACAAATAATTAGTAATAAACGCAATTTATATGTTTTTGCATTCTCTTTCAGGTTATAGAATATATCAAAGTTATATTCTATTTCTCAAAAACATTTTCCATTTCTCCCCAAGTTATATTCTATTCTTCCAGATAATATCAAAATCATCTTTCATTTCTCCCCCTTTTTGACATCATCAAAAAGTTTGAGTTTTTTTTTTCATTAAAAAAATTATAAAAAAAAATCATTTCTCTCTCTTTAATGTCAGAAATTAAAAAGATAAGAGTTAAGAGATAACACCTGAGAACCTAATTCTTACAGGTTGATACCAATTGAATGTAGGTTGATATCTTTTCTCAGATTGCATCTTCTATATCTCCCCCTGCTTCTTGGAGAGTGACAACTCTTCAGAGTTTGTAGAAGCATGCTCTGACGAGGATTGTTGACAGGTGTCTGTTCAGCAGAACTTTCTCTGACAACTTGTTGTACATCCTTCATAGCTTGTTGATCTCCTCTAAACTTACTAATTTCACGTTCTCAACGTACAAAAGTAGTTTCACAAGAAAATCCAACTACAACATTTTCCTTAGTCTTCTTAGCATCTTCAGCTTCTTGTACTAATCTGGAAGTTTCTTTTCTGGAATCTTCCTCTGCTAGATTTAGACAAGAAGGTTGAAAATTATTCTTCCTTTTGGCCTGATCTTGATACCAATAATTCTAGTCCTTAGAGAAACTTGAAATACGTCCAATTTCAGAGTCTAATTACTTCTGAAAAATATCTCAAGAAGTCTCAAGTTCCAGAGTTGAAGTACTTGTTCTGGCCTTTGCTTTGATTCTTGATTCTGCGCCCAGAACCTTCTGTATCTTCACTCAAACATCTTCTGAAGTTTTTCTCAGAGTTATCTGACACTTTGCTTCTGGTTGGATGTCAGAGACATGATACCAATTTAAGATGTAAGATACCAATTGAAGGTGTGAAATAATGAAATTATTTCAGCTCGTTTCTTCAACATCAAAACACTATACTACAGAAGTATCAATGTTTGATTTAACAAACCATCTTCTAATAGAATCTTTTATCCAGAGTTCCAGATAATCCAAATCTTCTGATAGTCTACGACTTCAGATTTGCTCAGATCTTTAGATATCATCTGATATCAATTGAAGGTGATGTGCCATATGATCCTTCAATCTTCTGTACATGAATGTCCTTCATTTGACACTTCATCCAGAGCATCTGATACTTCAATCAGCATCTGATGTATTTTGCTTCTTTAAGGGATAGTGCTAACCAGAGGTACTTTTGCAACTAACTCTGACTTCAGTATCATCAGCATAACAAAAACCTACTAAAAATAGTTATCTGGTTTTCTGCAACACAGAGTCACGTTAGTAGTACCTTTCAGATACCTCAGAAATCTCTTAACAACTGTTAAATGAGATTCTTTAGGATCTGATTGGAATCAAGCACATACACATATACTGAAAAGAATGTCAGGACTAGAAACAGTAAAATACAGAAGAGTACAACTCATACCTTTGTAGAGCTTCTGATCTACCATTTTACTAACCTCTTTCTTTCTCAGAGTGTACGTTAAAAACATGAGAGTCTTAGATGGCTACTCTCTAACAGATTATCCTTCTATCTGCTACATTCTTTATCTGATTCCTCCTTTGGTCTTCATCTTCTGATCATCCATCTTTGGATGCCGATGATCATGCTTCTTTATCTTCAAGATGACTTGTTTCCAGATGAAAGCTATATCTTCTTGCACCAAGAATTTATCCTTTGGACAGACGTGGTTGATCATCATAAATTATCATCAAACCAAGATGAATTTCTTGAACTGATTTGAATGACAATCTTGTTCTTATCAATCAGTATCTGAGGGTGACTTCTTCTTCTAGAATTCTCGTACCAACTGAAGGTGTGAGAACTTCTGAGTACCAATAGAAGGAGTAGGATCTTCTGCTAAATCACCTTAGGTTTCTCCACCTTTGGTTTCTGATTCCAAGCTTGTTATCAAAACTTGAATCTTAGCATCAGTGCTTCATTAGATAATACCTTATACCAATTGAGATAATGTTTCCTTTCTGAATTAGCTTCAGAAATCTTCAAAGCTTCTGCTCTAATCTTCTGAAGAGATTCTCTACACCAAACTTTCTAACCATAACTATTTCTGTTATGTTAGTAAGTTCTTCTGATCATCAACAATCAGCCTTTGCCCAAAAGCACTTAATCAACAGATGTTAGCTCAATTAATAACATCAAACCTAGAAGTGCTTCTTCAGAAGGTTAGAGACTGATAAGAGTCTGATACCAACTTTATGATATCCAAAGTAGACTCTTCTGACAGTGAAGTTGCAACCCAACTTATCTTGATCAGCATCTATTAAGTGAACAACTGTGGAAATGATTCCTTGCATTAGATCCTCTGCTTCAGATCTATACAGCTTAGCTCTAGAGAATGATTCAACCAACCGTTCATCCAGAGGTATGCTTCAGATCAAACCAGATCTTCATTCTTCAGGTGCCCTTATTATCCAGAAGTGAGCTATGTTGCTGACATATCAACCAACTGCTCAGAGTCTTTTATAGAGTTGCTTCTCAACAAACTTTCAGAATCTCCTGTTAGCGTTGCTTCATCAGATTCTTCTGTAATTTTCCCTCTGTAGCTTTTCTTCTGAGTCTATACTGATACCAACTGAAGTGTCTTCAGTATCCTGCCTCAGTTGCTTTGCTTCTGATGCTTTGAACTATATTCTATAGCTTTGCTTCAGAGTCACCAACAATTGAAGGAGAGATGTCTTGATTGACAGAGCCTCTACAAAATCAGTGTTACAGAACCTTCTGTACAGCTACTGATCTGACTTCACTAGCCTCTTCTAGAATGCTAGTTTTAGCTACTGCCTGCATACACTCAGCAAACTCCTTTCCAAGTGAAGTATATGGTTCTAAATAGAAGTATCATCAATGTAAATAAATCTGACAGATTTAAAATATCTTTCTTAATAGTCTTTAAGAAGAAGAGTAGTAACAACTTTACTTTTGACAAAATAATTTTCAAAAAGAAACCTGGGAAGTTGATGAACATATACTTCTTCTTCAATAAAACCATTTAAAAGTATTTTTAATATTCATCTGATTTATATTGATGTTATACTGATCAACGAACGAGATGAAAAGAATATGAATTCTAACCTTGTCACAAAAGCATATGTCTTCTGTATAGTCAAGAATTTCTTGCTGACAATCTTTGAGAAGAAAGAATCTTGTTCTTATGGAATCATCCTTCTTTCCAATGAATGTCTCTTCTGGAAAAGAAGATTTGATTATGGGGGAAACTTCTCAGAGCTGATTCTTCAGAAACAGCTAATTGAATAGCATCTGGAGTAGCTCCTGATTCTTCAGCTGGAACACATTCTGCTTCTGATTCTCCAACATCTTGTGAGACAAACCAGTAACAGCAACTAAAGTAGAATATTCTGAATAGCTCTTCTTGAACAAATCTCAATTCCTTTGTTAGCATTCTGCAACATCTTCATCAACACAACAACATCCATTTGATTCTTGAGAGACATCTTCAGAGCACAGATAATCTGATCTTCATGTGTAGAGAGCATCTAGCTTCCATCAGGCTTCATCTTCTGAATTTTTCTGCTTGAAACAAATACAGATCCAATCTAGATACAGTTATCATCAAACTTAGATGCATCAAAAGACACAGTCTGACTGACAATTTTGCTCTTACAATGCTGAGCTAACATGTAAAGGAGTTAGATTATCAGAGTTGACATAACATCTGCTCTTGAAAAAGAATGTTTACTGACTTATTCAAATTGAATAACCCCAGAAACTTAAATCCTTTTTACATTTGACAGAATGACTACTGTCATTGTATCTTTCCTCATATCTTTATTTCTCAAAACATTCATTATGAATTTCTGAAAAATAATGTCTGATAGCATCTAACCAATTTCAATTTGTTCAACATCTCGAGTTAATAGAACTTAATTGTCCATGCTACTTCTAATGAGATCTTCTGAATTCATCATATCATCATAATCCAGATGAGTTAGAAACACTGCCTTTCTAGAAACCTCTGCAGAATTCTTTGAAGCTCTTCAAGGAGAGCAACTTTCAAATGTTTTGGATCTGAAGAAACATTTCTTCCAGATTTGAATATTTTTCTAAACTTACCATTTTCTGCAGACTTCATTCTGGCGTTCTGATGAATAGGATTCATTAGCCAACAATATATCTTTTCTTACTTAAGATAAATCCCAATGAGTTGTCATGAGAAAGTCAAGTGTAGACTAATCCGTTTCTTGAAAACATCTCATACTCACCAGAATTAATCTTTAGAGATCAAGAATTATTGCTTGCAGAAGATTTATCTTTGAGCAAATATGTTGTAAATCCAAACGTATTTTCAGATCAGCATTCAACAGATATATCTTCTTATCTGATGAATCTATCCTGTCAGCTGATTCTTCATTCTTCTTTCAGAATCTTCTGGAGGAGATTTGCTGTTGAAGGCTTCAACACTTCAAATTTCAAACTTCATAGAATCAGTGACTTGCTCAAGGTAACTCAATAGATTACAATTTTAGTACTCATTATCCTCAAAAACTGATATGAGACTGAAATTGTAAGAACGGTGAAATATCCCCAAAAGTATTTCTTCACACAACCTATGGATCTTTATCTGACACTGTTAGGTGTTTGATATCCATCAATAACAGAACCAGGCTCTGATACCAATTGAAGGTGTGAAATAAACACAAGAAAGGGGGGATTGAATTGGGTTTATGCCTTCTTATAAACCTTTTTTTTTATTTCTTGTCTTCTTCTTAACTTGATGCTTTTATGCGCTTATATTAAATATATTGCGGAAGCATAAATAACAAAGCATACTAAAAGTAAAGAACACAACATATATCCTGGTTCACTTGAGCAACTCTCAAGCTAATCCAGTCCACCCTTCCAAGGTGATTTCGCCTTAATCAAATAAGGACTTAATCCACTATAACCGAACTGATTACAGATGCACAAGCTAACTGCAAGTGACTAACAACTTGACAATGACACGTTCAGGGATCCCTAAGGATATAACGTTCATTGACACCTTAATAGAATCCGATCACTAAATATCTCCTATTAGGATTTCCACAAATGACTACTGTCACTTGTCATCTCAAGTATACTGATCTTAACAAGATCACTTGAGGAACCACTTAATTCTAAAAAGAATTTGTGTTGCCGGAGATTACATAAGTGCTTCTCAAATAAGCATATTACTCCTAATTAAGTTCCTAGCAAGTATTGAGCAACAACTCCTTGCTTTCTAATATGAAAACTAATCTAATAATAAATCTCTAAGAGATTATAAGAACAGTAGTTTCCATATTGCTTAAAAGCTTTTCTGTGTGTGAGCACTAAGGCTTCTTTTCATTTAAGCTTTTCTTCTCTTTGCAACAGTAGCAACAGAGCAACAGCTCTAGCCACCAGCCCGTCCAACAATTATGGCAATCAGCAGGTTTTTTTGCAACCTTTGAATAAACAAATGATTCTGCCTTTATAGTGATTCCAAGAATGGCGTTGTGAGGATAGAAAAGTCCTTTCTATTTCCAACGGTCATATTTCAACGGATAGAATAAGCACGTGTTGGATGACATCACTTTCTTGTCCTTTTCTTGCAACGGTAATATTCCATTTAACAGCTTGGACAAATTTGCTTCTGGCTTGGTTCTTCTGATGATGTTACAGATGAGTAGTTCATAAACTACTTTGGTATAGATAGCATAGTAAACATCAGATTCTGACTTCAGCACTTTGTTCATCAGAGTTGATAGCAACAACTCATCTGATTGAACACGTCTTGTCTGGTGAAGCTTCATAATCTTTCTTCTTCAGAGTCTGGTCTTCAGAGTCTTTTGCACTTGGTCTTCAGAGCCTTCAGCCTTCAGAACTTCAAGTCATCAGAGTCTTCAGCACAAACTTCTTCAGATGATTATATCTTCAGAGTCTTGACCTTCAGAACATGTCTTCAGAGTCTTCAGAGTTTTGTCCTTCAGAACATGTCTTCAGAGTCTTGACGCACTTGGTCTTTAGAGCCTTCAGCCTTCAGAACTTCAAGTCATCAGATTCTTCAGCACTTCAGTTCTTTAGAGGGCTCACTCTTCAGAGACGCTTGTTAGCTTCCAGATCAGATGCACAACTCAGATCAGAATCCACAGATGCATTGCAACTGCAATATCCAGCATCCTTGATTCTTTATTGAACATGATCAGATGCAGAAACAAACTTGCTTCTTTACTGAGCTTCATTTGCTTTTAGATCAGATGCACTTCTTCAGATCATAAACCACAGGAGCATTGCAACTGCAATATACAGCATCCTTGGTTCCTTACTGATGGTGATCAAATACATAAGCAAACTAGCTTCTCCCAAGCGCTTCATGACGTTACACATAGTAATTCCATATATTACTAGCTGCACACGTTGCTTTTGTTTGTTTGGTCTAATATATTTAATTTAATATGACCTGCACATAACAAACATTAAACCATAAAATGGTTCTTTCACAAATACTCAATTGTTATCATCAAAACATAGAGATAATCCTGTAGAGACAAATCTTGCTCTTACACAAAGTGTTTTCAAAAATGGAAGTTCTTAGGATATTAAAATATCATATGAAAATATGCAAGAATACAAAACAATTGCAAAAGGAATCAATTAAAAAGGATAAAAAATGACAAAGTTATGAATTTTGGAAATTTAAAGACAATTAAATAAAAACAAAGGTATTTAGTAATTTAAAAGAGGGAAATGTACTTGGTGGGTGTTGAACCCACCACCTTTAGATTGCCAGCCTAAAACTTAGCCAACTCAACTATGGGCGCAAGTGTGCAATTTGAAGACAAGGGATGGAAAAATAGTGAAAACATGGAAGTGCAAGGCGTGTGAAAGTTACAAGGCATAACCGCTGGGGTGGCGATACATCCATGTATTATGCCACCCCATTAAATACATAGACTTAAAAATGTGAATTTTCTGGGCAAGCTGGGCAAGGTTTAAGGCAAGTAAACCAAAATGCGTTTTGATCACAACTTCTTCAATTCTCCACCAAATTTAACAAAATTTTAGTAAAACTTGCCTAGAATTTCATAAGGAACATGATGGCATCATTAGTTTTCTCAAAAGATGCACAGAAAATAAAATTCGATAGCAGCTGCAATGTGAGTGTGTGAAATGCATTTTGAAATCCAAGGACCAAACCAGATGCAATTAAAGTCATGTAATGGCCTGAGCAAGTTTTAAATATGTTATTCATGGATTATAGATGCCAAGATCAGACAGAAACAACTCCAATCAAAAACTGATATGTAAATTGCACAAATTGCCTTGGAAATGCAATATGACAGCCACAACTCAAAACAGAAAGAAATATGATCAGATGGAGATATGCACAAGTTACAAATACATGGTTCATGGATTCTTGATGCAAAAATCACACAAAAACAAGCTCAGACAAAGTCTGTCATGCAAGCTGCAAATGAAGGCTTGTGATGCATTATGGTGGCTGAGATTCCAAACAGAATTGATTGTGATCAATTAATGGTGTGCACAAGTTCTACATATATTCTTCATGACAATCACCAATGCAAGCACACAAAAGTTGGACAGATTCACTCAAACTCGAACCATGTCAGTTGCAACTTCCACCAATGACACTGACAGTTTGCTCACTAATCTCCAACAACCAAAGATAAAGATGGCAGCTCTTAAATTGTTAAAACATAATCACAAACCAAACTCCAGCATGAACAGCAAGAATACACAGCCAACAACTAGGAGTTGGCAAACTCAAACTTCAAAGATACCAATGATAAGGACATGAGAAAAAACAATGGCCATCCTAATGCAAGACTCATGACAGTTGGTATAGCTGCACACTCTAGTTCAAATCAAACAGTCATAGCAGCAAAAAAACTGCTCTCAAAGTTCAACTGACCAAAAACCTCATGCATTCCAAGCCTAGCTACCTATTTCTAACCAACAAACTCAAGCACAAAACCTAAACATAGGGATACCCTCTAGATAACCTTGAGTTGACAATCTCAGTCTCAAGAACCAAACTAAATAGGGGCAGTTATGAGAGCATTGTTTGGTAGCAACAAATCTTAAACAAAGACAAACCCCTTAAAGAGCACAACACTAAACTTAGCTCACACAATCAAAGCCAACTGCCCTCACAGTCTTAACCAAAACTGAGGCACACAACAATTAAAAAACCTCAAGATAACTCATCCTCTAGGTCAAAGCTATGCATCTCACCAATTGCTAGACCAATCCAAATATACTAGATGGAGGCTCATAAACATACTCTCATGATTTCCAAGATTAGAACACTACCTCCTAGCCTGAAGTCAACTCTAAAAAAAACAGTCTGTCCAAAAGATGAAAACAAAATAGGCCCATAGTACCTTAGGCAAAAGAGTCAACAAACTCAAAGGTATGTCAATATGGATTGACAGATCCACACGCACATAGCTAGAAATAGCCTTCATGCAAAGAAGGAATCTAGAGACATTCATAAAAAAAACATCCTATGCAAGCTAGACAGATCCAACATTATCATCCAAAGTAACCCTAAAACAAGTAGTTAATCAAAATCCTAAGATCTAAAGGGAGGTTGTCAAGCTGTGACAGTTAGCATACTATGAAAACAAATATCTACACTAAGTCACCAATGCTTGAAATTCACCCCTGGCCTGACTTCAACTAGGCACACAATGACATCACTCTCCTCTACAAATTCACACAAGCAGAAAAAAACCTATTGATTCCTATCATCCTAGCATCACCTGGCCTACCTAGAACAATTGTTATCAAAACTAGCAAACTTGACGCAACCACAAATGTCCACAGGCTGACTGTAAAAACAGTCCCTCACCCCCACATGCTTAGTTAATAGCCTATGCACATCACTAAATGCTAAACTAAAATGAAGCCAGCAAATCTGAGTATCAACATGCTTGACAGATCTAAACTATGCACATTAAACATGATCAAGATGCCAAAACAATGAGTATATTGAATAGAGCTCACTTACCTCTTGAAGACTTCCAATGTAATCTTTAATGATAAGTTGCCTAGTTGAGAATATATGTCTTGAGTAGCTGCTCCACACCACAAATGCACAGTCCAAGCAGCTTCAATCTCTTACAAGCAAGTCTTTGTGTAAAAGCAAGTTTCTTACACTTGAAGCAACAAATGGATCTTTGTGACAGATCCACCAAATGATGATGCAGTTGTTTTTTTAATGTTTTGGACAGTTGACACACCTTATATCCAAGGTGTTTGAGGTGTCATGAGGGTTGAAACAAGCCTGAACAGAGAACTCTCTTGTTTTATGCAAAAAGTCAAAGTTCTCTAAGGTTGAGGGTTGACTTTTGGGAATACTAGGTTTTTGGTTGGTTTAAAAGCTTGAACACCCCCCACACATCATTTACGGATTTTGTGGATGGTTTGTGGTGATTTTGAGTGGGTGAAAATGGATTTGGAAGCTATTTTGCTCAAGGCAGATTTTTAGGCATTTTAGAATGGTTTTCTTCACTTGTAAGAAAATGCAAAGCAAGAAGAGAGCAAGGGTTTCCTCTTGGATTTTAGAGTGCTCTGGTGTACCTTCCCACATAGAGGAAACCTCTATTTATAGGCAAGGCAAGGCTTGGGGCAGATTTGTCTTTTTTGCATTTTGGAGGGAGATTTGTAAAGTGCAATTTTGTACAATATTGTATGGAAGCTGAGCACATCATTCCCTTGGTTCAATGCAGTAAAAAACTCAAGTAAAATGAGGGACATGAAGTGATTGAAGAGAGCATAGAGGGGCTGCAGCTGCAAGATATCATAAAGTTTCTCTTTCCTTGATTTCTTTGATTAAAATAATGCCAACTTGTCTTTTACTTACCAAATCCATCAAATCCTTCAACTTTATGCATTTTCCTTCATCATACTTCCTAAATATCAGATACAAACATGATCCAAGGGCTGAGAATAGCTCAAGTGATCAAAACGTGAGTTTGTGAAAAAGTGGAAATGTTGAACTCAAGTGTTGAAACCCTCATCTTGTTGGATTCATAACTCTCGACTCATAAGGGCTATGGAGGAGTTATAGTATATTTTGGAAAGCCCTCATGTAGCTCTACAACTTTCATGTTTTCATGATCCTCAGATTCCAAATGGAACTAGGTCAAAAATCCATTCAAAGTTGCTGAAAAACATGCCTAAAAAGTTCAATAACTTAGAATTTTTCTAAGTTATTTTTCCCTCTTGTAATGACTTTGGTCATAACTCCAAATCTATGCATTTTCTGCTCATGGACTACTTTGGGACTTTTGCAGGACTTGTCAAGAGCTTTCCAATAAGCTTTGAACCAACTCAATTGGATGTGTGGTTAGGGAGTTATGGTCTTGCCCCTTTCAAAACCCTAATTTCTCGATTTTTCGATTACTCCTCCATCCTTGATCCAATGGTCATGAAACTTCATGGGCAGGTGTAATATGGCATTAGGAACATTTTTGCTTCACACTTTGAAGTCAAACTCCTTATGATTGAAGAGCTGACTTTTTGGTCAACTGAACGATGGATCGATGACTACCGAGTCAACTATTGATGTTCTGGGTCTTCTGAGGCCTTGAGACTTCTTGAGTAAACTTCAATAAGCCATATGAACTTCATGGACCATGATCCCACCATTGGAGCACCATTTAAATCAAAAGTCAAACTACAGTTGACTTTTTCCCCAAATCTCCTAATTTTCAATTGACTGATCAATTGAAGCTCTTCTGATTAAAACTGATGGTCAATATCCCATCCTTACACACCTTAGGACACATGGAAGGCCATGGAAATAAGTATTACCCTTAAAAACAAATTTATCCTGATTAAAATTGAAACCCTAATTTCACCCTTTTTGCTTGGGCGTTGTGCAGATGAAATGGGTGACCATTCCAACTCCGCCATGGCCTATGAGGTACCCAACAAGCTTCTACCTCATGCTTACACCAATAAAAGCAATCTCAAAATTTCTTGACAACCCTCTGATGGTTTGTACCAATGCCTTTGATTAACAAAAAAAAGTATGGGCAAATTTAGGGTATGACACCTGGTTTTGAAGGACCATCTGGCATATTCGCCGGAAAAGCCCACGGCCACCCCGGCGCCCCCAGCGGAGCCGCCGGAAACACTAAAAAACACCGGAAGGGAGGGTAGGAACTTACATGTTACGGTGGAAGAAAGGTTGTCGCGTCGAGTAGAGAGATTGTGGAGGTCGAATAGAAAGATTGAAGGTGTCGGGCAGATATCTCAATATGTCGAGCAGCAGCAAAAGAAACAAATGAAAGAAAGGACCACCTGGATCCGTGTATATATACTCCTAGCACGGGAAACAAAGCGTCACTAGGCACTTAAGTACCTAGCCCCTAGCCCCCGCAAGAGGACACGTGGCGACCCTCTGTCGTTCCTGCGTCTCTTCAGATTCCCATGCTCGACCACAGGCTCCCCGTACATCATGGCCGCAACCTACCCGATGTAGCGACATGCCCGAATCCTTTCGCACCTTAAATCGCAGCTCGCTTGACTGTGAGCAACGACTTGGGGGCTACTGTTCTGGACTGGGTTGATGCCTGCCCCATCGTCGGACAGGCCCAAACCCCACCTAGTCGGAAGGCCCAATAAGACCTCATCGACCAACAGTAGAAGGTCCTTCGGCCAAAACACCTTCTCCTGCCGGACCCAGACCAGCATCTGTCGGGAAAGACCTTCATAGTTGTTCGACCAACCTTCTTCTGCCCCACGGCCGGGCAGAGCCTGTCACGGTGAAATTTGGATACCAAACTATTGATTAGTTTGAATCTTTAATTCATTTTGCAACCGAACTTTGATTTGTCCAAAGGAAGGGATAAAGATCGAAATTCCCATAATGCAATGCAAATACAAGGTTTAGAGAGTTTATAGGTTCGGGGGATGGTTAAACTTAGGGAAGGTACTAGCATCCTAAGTTTCTGTAGTATACTACAGGAACCTCTTGTTTTATATTGTTTATTGCTATGATTTATCTGCTTAAGTTTTAAAGACCTAGGGGTATATTATCTAAGTATACTCAATAAGATGTCGCATCTTATACCTACATATCCTTACGGGAGTGGAATCAGAGTATCTGTAGTTCCTCTAAAGGGTTTGAGGAGTTCTTTGACTGTGGTCAAAGTTCCTACGGGTTTAGGGTAATTGATTGATTGATTTTAGGAGAAGAGATGTGTCTTCATTTTAAGGGAGATATAACCGCCACAAGTTGTAGGAAAATAGTCTTTGCATCGTCTTAAGAAAAGGACTTACGTACTCGGATAGGGATCAACGAGGTACACCTTTATCTCTCTTAAGGCAAAGTCCCTACATGTTGATTGTATTGTTGCGTGGTGGAGGTTCTATCTCACTTACGATGATTAACATCTTTCTCTAATTGTGTTTGAATAAAGTTGTATTGAGTTGTTGAATGTTTGAATATTGAGTTGATTGTTTTTGTTTCTATGTTGTAAGATAAAAGACAAGGTCCTTCCTATGGGGTAGGATCTATCCTAATTGATCAACTTGAATGAGATCAAGGATCGAGTGGGAGTATGATGAAAATGATGCACTACACACAAGTGTTGACTCATGTGTAGGTTTTTCCTTTGGACGGATGCGGTGCGAGAATGATGTAAATTGCTTGTAAAATAAATTGCGGAAATAATAAAGGGCAAATAAGTAAAGCATACACATACGCATGAAAGCGCTGAAGTGTGTGAGAGTGACTTGTGTTATGAAGTGTAAACGTGCACGGTTAGGTGTTGATTTATTTGCGATGTGAGTTGATTTAGACGATGTTGGTTTAATTTTAAAGGAGACACTGAGTTGATTTTAGGCGGATTGAAAATATATTATCTTGATGATACTTGGCTTTAAGAAAAGTGTTCATTATCGTATTTACTTAAGAAAACGGTCTTCTAATAAAAAGGTTTAATTATTGTTAAAATGATTTTTAAATTGTTTTTTTCTTTTACTTAAAGTTATTATAAAAGGTTTTCATTTTTTGTTTATAAATATAAAGGTTATTATTAAAGTTATTTAAAAAAACCATGAAGTGAGTTTTTTTACAAATAAAATAATTGTCTATTTATTAATTATGAAAAGGGGTTTTTATTATATAAAATTGTTTTAGTTAACAATAAAATTAAGTTATTTAGAAAAGGTTCTTTTAAAATTATAATAGAATAAAATATTTATTACACAAATTGGTTACTAAAGAGAAATTTATTTATTTTAATAAAAGGTCATATTTTTACTATGTTATAAAAAGTTTATTAAATTGATTAAATAAAAATGGAATAATAGTTAGAAATAATTTGTTTAAAATAAATTAAATAACTAGATGAGGGTGGAATTTAAATAAAATAGGTTTTAGTTACTAATAAATAAAATAGTTTTTTATTATTATCATAAAAGCATAAAATTGAATTAAATTATAAGTGATTTTATCAAAAAAGGTTGAGTTATTTAATGAATAAAGTGGAAGGATTAAGCATAAAAGATTAACTTATTTTAAAAAGGTGGCTGATTATAAACTGATTAATTAGTTAATTAATAAAAAGGGTAGTGATTAGGTTGATTAATAAAACAGATTAGAGGTTAATTAGGGGAGGCGGAGGGATTAAGTGGTAGCGCAGGTACAAAGGTGCACGGTGTGTATGCGATTTGGAACGCGTGTTTTGATCTGAGGATAGATCATGTGGTGCGTGTGTGGGGTGCATTGCAGTGCGGTGTACTTACTATCACAGGATTACAATAGAGAAAAACTGGAAAAAAAACAAACAACGAAGTGAACCCTAGCCCCCAATCGACCCCCATCTTCGCCTTTCCCCCTTCGTCCGTCATCTCTTTTGTCTGTCATCTCCTTCGTGATCTCTACTCCCGCTTCCTCCCTTTTCGCGATATCAAACCTGTAAACCAACAAACATGATAATAATAAGCAGATCCAAACAGAAATTTTACCCAGAGAAACCAGTGATGGCTCAACGAGGATGGTGGCGCCGGTTTCGCGATTCCGACGAGGGGTTCGCAGTGGTGGTTTCGACGGAGTGGTCGACGGGTTTGTGTGTTTAGACGGCGCTTCCGGCGGAGCTTACCGAAAGATATAAGTCTTCTTCACAATTTCTAGGGTTTTAAGTTTGGGGTTTTTTGTAGTGCTTGCGAGTTTTGTCCTCTTGTCCCTGTTTCTTGTCTCAAATCCCTCATTTTATAGGCGAATTGGGCTTCTTCTTCATTCAATTTTGAATCATTGTGATAAAAAAACCTTCCAAACTGGGCGATTTCTGTCTGAATCCTGTTTTGGGAAGAATCTCAAAATGCTTTGTTGTCTCATTATTCATATTAACAACAGATTGATTTGGTGATTAATGTGAGGAATTTGTTTGCTTGATTTGGCAGGTGTGAATATGAGGATGGGGGCAGATTTGTCAATTACACAAACTCCCCAAATTGCCTCAACAACCTTCCACGTGGAATTTCAGAAATTGGATTTCCATGTTCACTCTTACGGATATCGCCTTTAGAGAACTGGTTCTTGGTTTCCTGACATTGACTCATCTTCTGCGTTTTCAGCGGGCCTTCTCAAGGTTTTCTTGAAGTGTATGGAGGTAATGTACATTAGTTCATGCTGGTATAGGTCGCTTTGGCTTAATTCTGGAGTGCAGGTTTTGGTTTCAATGCTTACACTTATGAATCATGAGCTTGACAAATGTTACAGTCATCCAACAGGTAATGCATTGCGTTTTTGCCTCGACCGTCATTGTTTTTCATGTGTGTTATTATTTGCCTGAAGTAACAAGTATGTAGAAACTGTTTTGCCATGGGGCTGCTGCGAGAACGGGACAAGTGTATGCGGTTGCCTTGTCGTAGTAATGGTTGCTGAAGTCTGAGGTGATAGGTTGGCGGTTGCTAGAGGTCCGAACATTGCCTTCGGAACACGGAGTGTTGAATGCCAAATAGTGATGATTCTTGCATTGCTTTCTGGTATGGTCACATATTCAAATTATCGCTGAAAAATATAATTGTGTTAACTGTTGTCTTGTCCGTTATACCTTTTTCCTGGTTTGGCCGGTACCGTGCGTATTCGACATTTTGTTGGTTTCTTAGCAGTTAGGACCTGCTTGCCCAATGCCCACTTGTTTTTCTATTTCTTTGGAATTGCATGAGGATTAGAGTGGTATGACCTATTTGGCGGTGACGTTATTGAGTTTTAATTGTACTGACTTGTGGCCTTGTACCTCTGTTCTGATTTTCAGGTGTTTGTCCTTTGACTAGGTGTCATGAAATTGTAACTGGTGAATTGGAACTGATGATGATGCTGGCGGACAAAGCATCTCGTGAGTCAGGCCGTTGGTTTAGAGCTGCTGGTTTAGAATTGGATCGTGCGCCAACTGTGAGACAGCTTAACTTAGTTGAGATTCTGTGACTAATTGGTGCAGATGCAACACGTGCTGCGAATTTTGAGGTGCTGATGATGATAAGTTGTGTTGACCATATGGAAAGAAAAGGTATTGAGCTCTCTTAGAACAGTCTTCTGATGTGTTTGCTGGAACTGATTCTGCATATGGAATTGTTATGAGGACTGAGCATTTCTTTATGGTGTTCAATTTCAGGCTCTACCTTCACCTGGTATTCTAGATTAGAGAACAACTGAGACTGATTAAAACCAACGTCCATGACCAAATGCTGAGACTGCTGACTATGTAGCTTCACCTAAAATTATTGCGGTGATTGGGAAATACTGGTTTAGTTGTTTGCCGAGAAAGGTTTGCTGGCAAATGATTATTTACGAGTCTGAGCCGAGAGCTTGGAGTGGCCATTTCTGTCTTGGCATGCTGCTGTTGTGAAAATGATGGCCTTAATTATTCGAAACTCGCTCCTCGATGCTCTGGTGGAAAGGTAGGTGACGGTTGAGATTGTAACTTCTTCCTATCTTTACTTTTTGTCCTTCAAACTCTTCTTGTCGCATGAGTACTGTTACGGTTAGTTTGCGGGGGACACTGTCTCTAACTGTTTTCTTGGTTTTGCAGCTGTTCTTAAGTTATGAGCGAGACTTGGGGTCGGCGCTTGCGTGGGAATAGGGGCTGATGCAAATGGAATTCCATCTTGGTTGAGAATGCTCGGAAGTACATTCTAAACTTCGACTCCCTTCGTTGTAGTGCAGGTTGAATGGCCAAGCCGCCATGCTTCCGCCTTCCATGTTTCTTTATGGAGTGAATATCGTCATAACCCCTCTGGGTCGTATCCAAGAGCAAGAATGTAGGAAGTTGTAGCTTTTAGCATGCTGTGCAAAAAAGTTGTAGCTTTTATGCCTTCTTGTAAATAAGACAAACATCCGTCCTTATGAACATCGGAACTGTGTTGTAATACCAGTATGAATTTGTATATTAGAACTTAGACATTCCAATTTGTGTTGAAGAAAAATGGAGTCTTATGCACTTTCCATACTTGGTTATAAACCATGTTCAAGAATTCTTAAATTCGCAATACCATGAATCTTCAACCTCTTTGTAAAAAACTACAAATCATGATATGCCTCACACCTTGTAATTTAAGTGGCGGTCTTTAATCCTTGGCCATTTAATCATGCGTTAATCAATTCACTTGTCGTAGTAGGGACATTATTAACACTATTTCCAACGTAAGATACGTTTACATCAAGTGTTGAAGTCGTAATCCTGATCTCGTGAATCTCAACGAGATCTTGTAATTTTATCTTTAAAGTTGTGCTTTGTAAACCGAATTTGATGTAGTTTTGGCACTGCCTTCGTACGATGGGTGCCTTTAACCATTGGACCTTCGTAAATTACAAACCTTCGACCCTTACTTTGAAGACTTGATGCTTAAGGTCTTTAGGGGTACCGCTCAAAACTTCTCTTGCTTTTTGTAATGGCGAGAGCGGATGTTGGTCTATTTGAAATCATTGCATCTGCACAAGTTGGTTAGCTATACAAGCATAAATATTAAATCAGTCAGATGGCAACAAAAACGCGAAAACAGGTGGGCTCTTATGGTCAAAAATTAGGGTGTGACAGAGCCCAACCAGCCCGGGAAGCTCCTCAGGCCTCCCCCACGTTCTCTACGTGTTCCCTACGCGGGGACACGTCATCAAGTAACTACTTGTGTCCTGATGATTCAGTCCTCCACCTCTCGGATAGTACGAAACAGTTACACTAGGGCGAAGACCATGTGTTGGTCTTCACGACGTCACGTCAGCCCTAGCAGTTACCGACGTTGGGCCTGGCAGCCCAACCCAACACATGGTACCGTTGGTCCTGCGCCCGGGGCTCGTTATAAATACCCTCTTCCACTAGAGGGTCAGGTAATCAATTCTCACTCTTTTTCTCTGTACTTGTAATCGCTCTGGCCGTCACTTACTTTGGCATTGGAGTGTGTTTCAGGTACACCCCCATCTTTTCGTCAAATCTACCGTTCGACAGCTCAGACGTGTGGCAGCCCAGCGATCTCTCTGATCAGGTACGATCAATATTTATTATTTCATTTTTAGTAGTTTAAGTTAATTTATTATTTCATTCATATATTTATTAATTAAATAATAACTAGACGTGCTATACACATATTTGATTTATCAAAGTATTATCATATTTTTAAATGTTAAATTTAAATATATAATAAAAAAAAATTTATAATTTAGTTGTTCTTTTAAAGAAATAATATCAAATTTGTTTAATATTAATGTTATTGATTGTGACTATGTACATTCGTTAGGGACTAATGTAACAAAATGATATCACAATCCTTTATTGATTTAAAATTTTTAATGCTATTAATATTTTTGATGAATACCTATCAACAATACAAACAAATTTTGATCAAATAAGAATTTATCTTTTTTTAAAAACAACAAATTAAAACAATTATGATGGTAAACATCAAAATATTGAATAATAACAAAAACGAGTTTACTATTAATTTCAATATATTTATAAATAATGACAAAAAAATATTTATATACGAAAAAATATAGTAATTCAAATAATTATATATTAGAAAAAAATTGTAGACACCGATTTAATATATTTTTTAAAATTAATAAAATTTATTCGTTAAATATTTTTTTCTTTCTTTCATTTTATTGTTATTATATTTTAAAGGCTAAATTACAGGTTTGATGTAAGTGTTGTAGTTAACACAATAATAACCTTTGGTCTTAAGTTGCCACATCACTAAATTAGGCGTAAATTGAGTCCCAAACCAACTATTTGCAATCAAATCATGTTCTAATTGAAGACTAACTAGCTTATTTGCACAACAAAGCCTTCACTTTTGCAGAAACGTGTGTGAACAGTGTCGGGTAGTTCAACTTTTTCTTGTAACCAAACTGGTTTGTTGGGAACATCACTCTTGGTTACTTTAGCTAAAGAATTGCATGGTAAGAAAAAAAATGTTGTACCCAATGCAGCAGAACATAAGAAGTTGCGCTTACACAGTTCTTCATCTCACACCCACTTTTCAAACACAACTCTTGCGAACCCTTTTCCCCTTCTGCTTTCTTATGCTTCCACGTTACTTGGTAATTCAAATTTTTCTTTCCTTTGTTGTTTTACTTTTCCATTATGCCTTTCTTTTATTTTTATTAAACTATATTAAATAATTATTACTATTTACCGTGTGCAAACATCATGCCTTCCGATACACAATTAATATTCTACAGACTTTCTCATGCCTTCTGATACACAATTAATATTCTACAGACTTTCTGTTTTCCTTTTTTGCCTACAACATTTTGTTTATTATTATTATAGATATTTTGTTAAAGCAAATGTCTACTCAAATCATAGTTAGTGACCTCTTCACGTTTTGGTTTGATGTATACAAACACTACTTCTCCAAATACATTTTGTTCTCCCATTGTCTCAACATTCATTCCAAACTCATTTAATAGTTATACTAATTTATTTTTTAATATATAATTTTATTTAAATATTTTATGGGACAAATTTGTGTCTTTATAAATATTAAAAAGTATTAAAAAAAATACTTTGTTGATTCAAATATTTTTATATATATTCAAATATATAAGTAATGTTAAAATAAATTTAATATTTATATACGAGATCATATTCGTTGTTGATTATAGACACTAATTTATTAATTTTTTAAAAATAATAACTTTTTTGTTTGAAAATTTTAATTTTTTAAATTTAATTTTTAATATAATTTAGAAATTGTTGATTATAGACACTAATTTATTAATTTTTTAAAAATAATAACTTTTTTGTTTGAAAATTTTAATTTTTTAAATTTAATTTTTAATATAATTTAGAAAATATAATTTATATTGATAAAAAGATGAGTTTAGAGATTTATTTAGCTAATTGAAGAGGATAGTTATATAAATGTGTGAATAAGAAATAATTGTTAGAGATTTATTAGGCTAGGCTAATTGAAGATAGATGGCAGAATATAAAAAGTTCCATTGCCGGGAATCGAACCCGGGTCTCCTGGGTGAAAGCCAGATATCCTAACCGCTGGACGACAATGGAATAGTTGGTATGCGTTTTAATTAGCAAGAATAGAAAGAAAATAATACTTGTGATGGCAGAAAAAACTCGGAAAAAGAGATGATAAAATGCGGTGAGCGTGGATCGAACACGCGACCTTCAGATCTTCAGTCTGACGCTCTCCCAACTGAGCTATCCCCGCTGATGATTATTTACTTTGACGCAATTTAATACTCTCTTTATTTACACCACTACTTACGCCTTTCCATCAAATATACCAGAACTCCAATGTTTTTCTTTCTGCTTGTAATAACAATAAAGGCTATTTATTTTACTTCAATTCTAAACACTTATTTTTTTTCATCTTTCTTTCTTTAATATATTTTCTGATTTTTCAACCCATTTTTTACTTGCTCAAAAATCATGCAATGAGATAATTCAATATTAATAAAATATTTATATTTTAACTATTTTTTACTTGCTCAAAAATCATGCAATGAGATAATTCAATATTAATAAAATATTTATATTTTAACTATTTTTTACTAGCTCAAAATCATTAATGCAATATTTATACTTTAACTCTTTTTTACTAGCTCAAAATCATTAACTCAATATTAATAAAATATTTATATTTTAACTAGTTTTTACTAGCTCAAAAATCATGCAATGGAATAATTCAATATTAATAAAATATTTATATTTTAGCTATTTTTTACCAGCTCAAAATTATTTTATTATAATTTACTTCAATTTTTATTTAAAAGATATTTAAATAAGTTAGTTTTAGATAAATAAATAAATTTGTATTTTTTACTTGTTGACTAGTAAAAAAAAACATTTTGTTCTATTCATGCTTTATATAAATGTATTTTCATTTATATCTTTGTTCAGACTTTTATTTTGAAGACATCAACATGAAACACAATCTTAATCAACATAGTATTTATTTTTAATTAATTGATCAATGATTATTATTTTTTAGATTCATTCTCCCTAAAAAATACTTACTATTTTTTACTAGTTGAAAAATATTTTAGCATAATTTACTTCAATTTTTATTTAAAAGATATTTAAATAATATAGTATTAGATAAATAAATAAATTTTTATTTTTCACTTGTCTGACTAGTAAAAAAATATTTTGTTCTATTCATACTTTATACAAATGTATTATAATTTATATCTTTTTTCAAATTTTTATTTAGAAGACATCAACATGAAACACACTCTTAATCAATACCATTGTTATTTATTTTTAGGTTAATGCCCTTATTAGTCACTTACTTATACCTCTGGATCCATTTTGCTCTTCTTTCTTTTAAAATGTTCAAGTTGATCCCTTGCGTTATTAAAAGCGTACCACGTTTGTCCTTTCTGTTAGAAACATTAGTGACGTGGTAAGTTGTTGCTTAGGTGGCAGCAAAACATTATTTAGGTGGCTTGATAAGTAATATTACTGCTTAGGTGGAATTGCAACTCAGATTATATTTCCATTTAACTTTTTCATTCTAACAAATTCTAAAATAGGAATCCTAACAGAGAAAGAAGAGAGAACCACGAGAGAACAAGGAATCCATTAAAGAAGACGAAGGTGCATCGTCCTTTACGAAGGTGGCAAGGTCAGTTTACACAATGTCTTTATCTATTCAGTCATCTGCTACAAAGAGTGCAACACAAGCATCTCAGCCACCAACACAACCATCTCAAACAACTCAGTCATCTCAGCAAGGAGGGGGGGCCAAAGAAATTACCTGTTAGGAAGCCTACTCACTCATCTGTTACAAAGGGTCAAACTAAAAACTTAATGCATCACAAAATGCAGTTGGTCCTACAACTAGGAGGATCACTCCAACAACAAAAAATAATCCAAAAGAAAACTTTTAGTCGTGTCTGTATTGTATGAATTATATGTAATTTCTGTTTTGAGAACATGGTTGGTGTCATGTGTGTATTGAGACAATGTTTATGAAAGGTTTATGTCATGTATATTTTAAGACAAGGTTTATGTCATGTATGTTTTGAGACAAGGTTTATGTCATGTATGTTTTGAGGCAATGTTTATGTCAAGTATCAAATTTCTATAACAAATTACGTCAAGTGTCTGTTATTTTGAACACTATTTAATGAAATGGAGTTTTATCATTCAACATTCAATTATAATTTTGTTTTGCAAAATAATGCCAAAATTAATCAACTGGTGCAACTAAATAATGTCAAAATATTCATATAACATTCATAAAATATTCAAACAAGTTTGAACTGATAAACTTCCAACTTTTACATAACACAATAATGAACACAATATAGAACATAACATTGACAACAATAAACTTCCAACTTTTACAACAACTTGAATACTAAAACCAAGAACACAACATAGAACAAAAACTTGCAAAAAAAATTCCAGTTGATGGCGTTCTTCAAATCATCTTCTAATTTTAGATTATTGAGCCTGAACTCTTCAACTTCATTTTTGGCTTCCTCCATCTCTTGAGTTAGAACATCTATCTTACCTTATTGCTTTGTCATGGTTTGCTTCTTTTCATTTATAGCTTCTTCGTATAACCATTCAAAGAATCCATAACCAGCATTACTATATCCCTGTTGAGATTAAGAAAGAATATTGCAATGTAGTAAATAAACATTTCAACAATATTTTAGCCAAGATGGATCATACTAAAGTTTACCTTAAAATGTTGACAAACCCAAAAAAGTTTTACATGATTGTTGACAGTTCTCGCCCTTCAAAGTACAACATTGTCTCCACAACGACAAAAAGGCTTCCATTAGAATGTTGAACCATAGCCTGGTTGGTCCAATCAAAGTTATCATAAATAGTTTACACTTGGAGTCTTTGTCAGCATAAAAGCAATTCAATCGTTCGTTGATGAGTTACATGTGCTTGCTCGGGTCTCTCATCCCATTATGCTCACCCAACTTAGGAGGCTTCCCCATTGATTTTTTTATTCTACTATCCGAAATGAGGGTGCATAGAGAATGCTTTTACGAATTCTTTGGTAATTTTTTCTCTATTTGGTCCTGTGGAGAAGCTTGGCTACCTTGGTCTCTGATCGCGACTTTCTATGTCTAATACAACCTAACTGCAAGTGCACAGTCTATCGCGTAGTAATAATAGATATCGATCCCACAGGGACTCGTAATCAAACTAGTGTTCTCGGGAGTTACTATGTTTAGCTAGGTAGAATATGTTTAAGGGAATAAGATTGTCACTAAAAGGGAACTAAGAATGCTACTTAGATTATAATTGATTGAATCGATATGAAGTAATTGGGTTCTTCAGGGATTTGACAAGTTACCGGTGTATGAAATAATTTTCAGAGTTTATTTAAGCAGAAAATGGTGATTTAAAGACTCTCGCCTCACGATGGTTATTGACGCTAATCATAATCCTAAGGGTCAAACGTACACTTTCGTATCCCATTCGGGGTTAAAATTATTTTTTGGAAATCTCTAAGTTCTAATTCATTTTAAAGTGCTTTCGCTGTTATTAAAATGGATGACTAGTGTTTACTATCTGATCTTACCGCAGCTTTCGCTTGTTGGTTCGTATCTTAATTAATTTCCCACTTTCGTGGCAAAACTACTTTTAAATAAGTTCTCGCTTTCGCGACGAAGTTTATTTCGTAAATTAATTTTAAACACTCAGACCATAAATTACTTTTGAAAAGACAATTTTCAACCAGTTATTATCAAATCCCTTTCGAATTATTATTACATATCGATTACCTAAGTTTAGCTAGACATGGATTTGGGAAAGATAAAACATAAATAAAAACAATAAATAATAATTTGCATTATAATAAAACTGGAATTACGATTGAAATGAGAAACCTGTAAATATTCCAATTGGCCTTTGGGCAGATCCTCCACAGATGTTGGCAGGATTCTGGTCTTTATGCCAAATTGATTCGTACAATAAAAGTAGAAATTACAGAAGAATGAAAATGGAATGCAGAAGAAGTAAAGAGAAATAAATAAGAATATTTAAACTGGAAAGGTTTGCTCTGGAAATAAATTTGGCAGCACTTCGTTGTATGAATGTCGCTCCCCTTCTGAGGTCCCTTTCTTCCCTTTTTATAGAAATGGAATTCTAACGGTTATAATTGGAGAGAGTGGACTTTGAGGCAGAAAAATCAGGGAGTAGTGGTCCACTGTGTGGGACTTGGAACTGCTTCTTTAACGTGCAATTGAAGTGGGGCGTTTTTTCCTGCATGACGGTCGTCACAAGGTGTGACGGTCGTCACCCGTGTGACGGTCGTCACCCGTGTGACGGTCGTCATGGAGCTGTGACGGTCGTCACATCAGCAAAAACAGCCTTCTGCGCTTTTCATGATGTTTTCACTCTTTTTTCGTCCATATTTCATCTGAGATTGCTTCTTTTCTTCATGTTGCCTTGTTTAGACGTGATCGTTGAATACCTGCAAAACATCAGACAAATAACACGGAAATAACCCGAAATCGGATCGAAAACGGTTAAACTTTAGTTGAATTATGCATCAAAATATATATACGATTTCGTGTTATCAAACTCCCTTAAGCTTGAATCTTTGCTTGTCCTCAAGTAAAACATGAAAAAGTCGGCAAGCATGAGGCAGCTTCTTCGTTCGTAAAGTTGGGAAAAATCGGGATTCTTGGTAAGAACAAAACGAGTACCATGACGACATTGGACTACAAGTCTTCGGAGGTCTCCTTCTTATGCAAACCGGTCTCAGTCATGCTACTGTAGCTTGGCGTCAAGGTTCTCGCGGCAAGTTCACCCTGTTTGTTCTAGCGCAATCACATTAAGCTCGTTGTCCATACACTTTCATGGCAAGTCGACCTGTTAGTGAATATGATCTCATTTTTGTTTTTGATCTTCTACATTGATCATAAGCTTATGTCATTGATTTTTCAATGAGTTTTTGTGCCGTTGGGCTAAATGCTCGGGTGAGGAGCACCTAACTTAGAAGGAAACGTGTCTTATATTTTTGGGCTATTTAGCTCTCTTTTCATGATCTTTCATCTTTTTGGAGATCATACACTTATTTGCATCGGTCGCTCGCTTAGTAGTGCTTTAGGATGGTGCTGACTGCTAGTATAAACTACTTGGGGCTGAGTTTGCGTAGACACTTGAGGCTTTGGTACACGTAGGTAGTGAAACCGACTCGCATAAACCGGAGATCTAAGGTGTCAGGACGGTACTGGTTTTGTTAGAACTGTCGTTTCCTCAGAGTTTCAAAACTTGGTTTGAACTCGGGTGCATTCTCGTGATGCTTTTGCTTTTGAGGAACGAACGGAAATTTTTGTTTACGTTGAATAATGTGGGGATGTTTGCGTAATGGAAAAAGTATATATAAACGAGCTTTATTTGCTAAAAATAGAAAATGTTTAAATAGAAATTACGAAATTCAAAGTACAGTGGAATGGAAATAACAGTGGAATGGAAATAAAGGCTCCGCTCCCACACTATCTCAATCAGTGTCCCCACTGATTTTGAAGCATGCGAGAGGGAGATACAACGGAAATGAAAGTACAAATAAGCTGGAAATATAGTAAACAAATAAGGAAAATGATAACTAATCACGTCCGCTGCCTCGGTCACGTCCGCGCTGGCGTCCTCTGGCTCTGGCAAGGGCTACTCTGTCCTCATAACTCATAGCTCCGGTGTGGTAGACGGTGTCCCGGAGTCCTTCAACCTGCAAAGTCAGATTCTCCAGGTTCTCAGTAATGGTAGCTTGGCCGGTTTGAAGTTGTTGCATTTGACTCTGGTGCCAAGCTTCGAACTGGTCTGCTCGCTCATTTTGCTGCTGCAGCATAGCGAGTATCTGGGCCTGCTGGTCGAGAGAGCGGCGGAGGTCCTCTTCTGTGTAGTCGGGCACTGGATGATGGCGGCGGCGGCGAGAGGATGTACCTTCGTAAGGAGGAGGCTGCGATGCCTCTGGCTGCTCGGACCTGTCCAACTCAACTTGGATTTCATCGTCAGAACCTTGGGTGTGGTCCTGAGTAGGAACAGCGGCAGCAGGAGGGGCAGTGAGGTCAAATAACCACTTGGTACGATCCTCTGGGTGTGTGCAGGTGCGTGATGGGAGGATGATGCTTTGGACGGTTTTACCACGCACTACCGGATGGTACCTGCCGTCAGCTCTGGAGCGGATAAGGTGAGAGGCTCTGCAGTGGTCGGTGTCAAGGAACACCGAGGGGATGGAATGGAGGTGCTGGAGGCGGTCGCCAAGGTTCAGCCCAAGTGCAATGGCAGTGACAATCCCGCCAAAGTAAAATGGCTTCGAGCCACGGTTGCAGTTGGCCTGAATGTGAGCCAGCAGGAACGGAGCGGCGTTGATAGGCTCGTTG
This sequence comes from Lathyrus sativus, assembly GCA_963859935.3. NCBI lineage: Eukaryota > Viridiplantae > Streptophyta > Magnoliopsida > Fabales > Fabaceae > Lathyrus > Lathyrus sativus. Next base: position 931,470,304 of record OZ012735.1, read on the forward strand.
TTGAAGACGCAATGGAGGAAGAAGAGCTCTTTCGAGTTCACCTTATGGTTGCTGTCTCTGGCGAAAATTGTGTTGCTCAACGCTCTGTGAAAGTACCGGATGGTTGGGTTATGGATATGTGTGGCGTGCAGAGAGTCCCAACCATCGGCATTGATGCCGGTCAACTGATACCACAGCGCGAAAGCTTCGTGCTGGAACTGATCGGTGAGGCGGCGGTGAGCATTGTCGCCTCGAGGAAGTTGTAAGAGGGCAGCTATCTGGTTCTGGTTCACCTGGTAGTTTGTGCCGAACATCCGGAAACATGCGGCACCGGAATGTTGGTTGAGGTCGCCGCTGGATGTGACGTAGGTAAACGAACTCAAGAACTCGAGAGTGAGTTGTTCGTAAGTTGGCAGTGGATTGGTGCAGAGATTCCATATGCCTGCTCTTTGAAGCATCCAAGTTACGCCTTCAAGGAGTCTGAGCTCCGTAAGCGACGGAATGTGTGGATAATGAGTCGGCTGGAGCGACCTCTGATGGAATGCGATGTAGTTTGCTCGCTGTCTTTCGCCTAAGTCACCTTCGCTGAAGACAATGTTACTGATATCCGGGGTTTCGGCATTTCTCGCCATTGTTGGAAGATTGAGAGGGTTCTGAAGATTGGGGTTTTTTCTGCAAAGTGGGAAGAACTGACAGAAGTGTGGTTGGAAGTTGAGATTGGAGTTGAAATATATGGTGCAATGTGGGGAGAACGAAAATTTGTAGTGGGGTAGGAGTTCTGATGATTGGAAGTTGAAATGAGGGTAGTGGGAGAGAAAACGCAGCCCTGTTATATCAGATAACAGTTCTGGGTTCGTGACGGTCGTCACCCGCGTGACGCTCGTCAGGGTCCTGTGACGGTCGTCACAACAGCAAAATCTGCAGAACACAGAATTTTGCTCTGAGGGCGTTCTTGCAGTGACTTTTAGGCCTAGTATTGATATGGCAATGTGTTATAGCAGCCAACAAACAAAGAGTAACATAAAAACAGAATAATTGAATAAAGACTATGATTGACATAACATGAAATTGAAATGATTGTATGTAGTAGATAAAGAAAGTAACAATGTGAAAATTCCAAATGATTAAACGAAACTAAACTAAACCAAACTAAACTGAATCTACTGCTAAAACTAGTATCTAGTCTTTTCGTGTCTTCAACTCATCGAACTTCCGTGCGTAGTAGTCGAGCTGGTCACAGACTAAGTCCATGAAGACTACCAGTTCGCTGTGAATGCCTGCAATGTCATCTTTTACAGTAGTCAGAGCTGCATCCACGTTGTCCAATCGGAGTAGAACAGTATCCATTTTGTTGGTGGTCTCCTCAGGGATAGGCTCAGGATAGGTGTTGTAGTGCGGAGGAGTCATAGGGTCTACTTCAGCTTCGGATACAGCATCCTCATAGTACATATAGTCGTGTGCCTCAGAGATGTGGTCACTGTCATACATATAGTTCTGTGGTGTTGACTGTGGTGAAGGAGGTCCCATAGGCTCGTCCAGTTCATAAATCCAGTTGTCCTTGTTGTGGATACTCGTCATCTGATGATCAGGCAATGTGAATAGCTGTATTGTTTTTTCGTTAATGAGGTACTCATACGGTCCAGGTCCCATAGTTCCTAAAATGCGCCTGTTAAAACAGAATTGTATATTCATTGGTCGGATGGTGCCAAAACGAGTGCTTGCATTTAAGTGGAATCTAAGGCCAAGCTCGTGGGCAATCATTGTCACGAGGCCTCCTATAAGAATAGGTGTCTGTGGTTCCTGCGTGAGGCGTTTGAAAAATCTCATCATGAAAGGCACTGCATTTACTGTACGTCCCTGAGAAGCACAGAACATGATGAATAACTCCTCTTTAGATACTGTAGTAATATTTTCTTCTTTCCCAAACAGGGTGTGAGCTAGTATCTTATGGAAGTATCTGAAAGCTAGGTTGTGAATATCATCATTATACATTCTGTCTGGTTCAGGGTGATAGTCGCCTGTGATTCTACCCCAGAATTGGTCGAGTTGAAAATCAATATCGTCATCTTCTGCACTGATGAACACATGCGGTCCGCTAGGAAATCCTAGGAGGTTAGATAGTGACATTCGGCTATGGGTTTGGTCCATTCCAAACATTCGGAAGGTAATCAGCTCTGTGTTGGATCCAAAGCCATAGTTGGGTATGTATCTGAAAGAACTAAGGAATTCATAGGTAAGATCCTTATAGGTAGCAAAACGTGTTTTCAAAGCAGTGTTCTCCCAACCCAGTTGATTGAACAGGTATTGAATGCTATCCGTGATTCCTAGTTTATCCATGGTAGACTTATCATAATACAGCATTAAGGCGAATTCTCTTTTAGTTAGTGCTGCAAATCTTGCTTTTTGAGCTAGTCCTCGAAAATGAACCTCTGTGAAGTCGTACTCGGCCATACTCGCAGGTAATTCGGAGAAAACAGAAGAATGTTTTGAAGACTTTAAAACTCCTGAAAAGTTTAAAACAGGAGTTTGAAGTCAGGATTTTTAAAAACAAAAAGCGATAGAAACACAAGACAAAAGAGAAAAATAAAATAAAAATAAAAATATGAAAACAAACGAAAGTAGAAAGTAGTAGTAATTATAAGTTTAGAATTTTTGTTGGATTTTCAAAGTAAAATTTTAAAGAAAAATGAAATACAATAACGAGGGAAATTGGGTTGCCTCCCAGTAAGCGTTGTTTTTAACGTCTAAAGCCTGACGATAGCTTGGTGACAAGCTATTCGGGTGTTTGAGCTGGAAGCTCAAGCAATGTTATATTGCTGACTTGAGGGTTGTTGTCGTTCTTATTATAATGTTTTAGACGTTGTCCTTTTACGATAAACGGTGCATTCGTTTTATCGGTAATTTCGACAGCTCCACTCTGAAGTACTCTAGTCACTTCATAGGGTCCAGACCACCTAGATTTTAGTTTACCTGGGAAGAGTTTTAATCTTGAAATAAATAGCAATACGATGTCTCCCACACTGAATTGTTTCTTGACTGAATGTTTATCATGCCACTTTTTAGTTCGTTCTTTGTAGATACGGGCATTTTCGTAAGCGTCTAATCGAAGTTCTTCCAATTCGTGTAAGTTCAAGATTCGCTTTTCTCCTGCCTCAGTGTAGTTGAAATTGAGTGTCTTAATGGCCCAGAAGGCCTTATGCTCTAATTCTACAGGGAGATGGCAGGATTTACCGTAAACTAATTTATAGGGTGTAGTACCTATTGGTGTATTAAAAGCGGTCCTATAAGCCCATAAAGCTTCTTGAAGCTTTGACGACCAATCTTTCCTTGAGGTAGCGACAGTCTTTTCCAATATCTGTTTTACTTCTCTGTTCGAGACCTCTACTTGTCCGCTAGTTTGCGGGTGATAAGGTGTAGCTACCCGGTGTCGGACTCCATATTTAGAGAGAAGTTTATCGAATATTCGCGATATGAAGTGAGATCCGCCGTCACTAATGACGAGTCTGGGTACACCGAATCTAGGAAAGATTGTGTTTTTGAAGAGTTTGATTACTACTTGTGCGTCGTTTGTTGGAGCAGCAATGGCTTCTATCCATTTAGACACGTAATCGACAGCGACGAGTATGTAGTTATTACCAAAAGAAGGTGGGAATGGTCCCATGAAATCTATTCCCCATACGTCAAAGATTTCTACCTCTAAGATTCCTTTCTGAGGCATTTCATCGCGTCGTGAGATGTTTCCAGTTCGTTGGCATCGATCACATTTTAGCACAGCGATGTGAACGTCTTTCCAGAGGTTAGGCCAGAATAAGCCGGCTTGGAGAATCTTAGCGCACGTCTTGGATGTACTAGCATGACCACCATATGGTGCTGAATGGCATTGGGAAATGATATTTTCTATTTCTTCCTCTGGAACACAGCGACAGTATATGTTGTCCGCCCCTCTCTTGAAGAGTAGAGGTTCGTCCCAATAATAGTGTTTCAGATCGTGGAAGAATTTCTTCTTTTGCTGATAAGTGAGATCCGGTGGAAGCACGCCTGCAGCGAGGTAATTAACGATGTCAGCATACCAGGGTAATGTGACTTGGGCATAGACGACTTCTACGACTTTTTCAAATTCTGGATCTTCCGAGATTGAGTTGGGTATGTCACTTTCTAATTTGGCTATCAGACGTTCGTACGGGAAATCGTCATTTATCGGTACTGGTTCATGTTTGATGCCTTCTATTCGGGATAAGTGATCTGCAACAACGTTCTCGGTTCCTTTCTTATCTTTGATTTCTAAGTCAAACTCTTGTAATAACAGGATCCATCTCAATAGTCTTGGTTTGGCATCCTTTTTGCTTATTAGGTACCTTATGGCAGCGTGGTCTGTGTATATGATAATTTTTGCTCCTACTAAGTAAGAACGGAATTTGTCAAGCGCAAATATAACTGCTAGAAGTTCCTTTTCTGTGGTAGCGTAGTTCATTTGGGCAGGATCTAAGGTTCTACTGGCATAGTAGATGGCATGGAGTTTCTTGTCCTTCCTTTGTCCTAGAACTGCGCCTACGGCATAGTCACTCGCATCGCACATGATTTCGAACGGTAGTCGCCAATCGGGTGGTTGCATGATTGGTGCAGTGATAAGGGCTGATTTTAATGTTTCGAATGCTTTTAGACAGTCGTCGTCGAAGACGAACTCAACATCTTTCATCAACAGGCCGGTCAGAGGTTTAGTGATTTTTGAAAAATCTTTTATAAATCTTCTGTAGAAACCGGCATGTCCTAGAAAACTCCGTATTTCTCGTACGGATTTTGGAGGTTGGAGATCTTTTATAATCTTTATTTTAGCTTTGTCGACCTCAATTCCTTTATCTGATATGACATGTCCTAGAACTATTTCTTGTCGGACCATAAAATGGCATTTTTCCCAATTTAGGACGAGGTTCACTTTTACACATCGTTCTAATACCATTTTTAAGTTTTGTAGGCATCCTTCAAAGCTTTGTCCACATACCGAGAAATCGTCCATAAATACTTCCATGATGTTGTCTATGAAATCTGCAAAGATTGCCATCATGCATCTTTGGAAGGTTGCTGGAGCATTACAGAGTCCGAATGGCATTCGGCGGTAAGCAAAAGTACCATAAGGACAGGTGAATGTAGTCTTTTCTTGGTCATCAGGATGAATGGGAATTTGGAAGAATCCTGAATAACCATCTAGATAGCAGAAATATGAATGTTTAGCTAATCTTTCCAACATTTGGTCTATGAAGGGTAACGGGAAATGATCTTTGCGTGTGGCCTTGTTAAGCTTCCTATAATCAATGCACATCCTGCTTCCAGTCACGACTCTTTTTGTTATTGATTCGCCTTTTTCGTTTTTAACTACTGTGACTCCTCCTTTCTTTGGTACGACATGAACTGGGCTGACCCATTCACTATCGGAGATCGGATAGATGATTCCTGCATCTAGCAATTTCTTTACTTCATCTCTGACTACAGTGCTCAGGATGGGGTTCAGTCTTCTCTGATGCTCTCGAGAGGTTTTAGAGTCTTCCTCTATTGTAATTCGATGCATACAGATTGAAGGGCTTATACCTTTTAGATCGCTTATGTTATAGCCTAACGCGGTGGGGTACTTCTTTAGGACTTCTAATAGCTTTTCGGTTTCTGGTTGTCCTAAGTCGGCGTTGACTATCACTGGTCTTTTTAGTTCATCGTCTAGAAATTCATATCTAAGGTTTTTGGGTAGTGTTTTGAGTTCTAAAGATGGGTTCTTCAGACCTGGCATATGGTTTGGGGTCAGTGTTAAGCTTTCGCTTAGGCTGTCATCTTTATACGGTTTACGCCAATCATCGTCTTCAGAAATATCGGGTATTTGAATCTTTATTATTTCTGAATATGTGGTCTCTTCATTTTCAAGTTCTCTTATGCATTCGTCAATTTCGTCTACTAAATAGCAGGTATCGTCTATGGCTGGTGCTTGTAAGAACTTGGTGAGAATGAACTCTATCTTTTCTTCTCCTACTTCGAATGTTAGCCTTCCTTTCTTCACGTCTATAATAGCTCCGGCTGTAGCTAGGAATGGTCTTCCTAGAATAATTGGGGTAACAGTGTCCTCCTTGATGTCCATGATTATGAAGTCGGTTGGAATGTAGAATTGTCCTATGCGTACTGGAACGTTTTCCAGTATTCCGACGGGGTATTTTACTGATCGGTCAGCTAATTGAACGGACATTTTGGTTGGTCTGAGGTCTCCCATATTCAGCTTTTTGCATATAGATAAAGGCATAACACTGATACTGGCTCCTAAATCGCATAGAGCTTTGTCTATTACGAACTTTCCTATGACGCAGGGTATGGAGAAACTACCCGGGTCTTTTAATTTAGGAGGCATGCGGTTTTGAATAATGGCGCTACACTCTGCAGTAAGTGTAACTGTTTCGTTATCCTCGATCTTCCTCTTATTCGACAGGATTTCTTTGAGGAATTTAGCATATGACGGCATTTGAGTTATCGCTTCTGTAAAAGGAATAGTAATATTCAGCTGTTTAAGGAGCTCTACAAATTTCTTAAACTGTCCTTAAGTTTTGGAGTTTATTAATCTTTGAGGATAAGGGATAGGTGGTTTATATGGCGCTGGAGGTGCTTGAGTTTTTTCACTTGCGGTATCCTCCGTCTCGTTGTTTTCCTTCTTCTCTAACTCGGATTCTTTTTCAGCTTGTTCAGTTGGTTTTTGTTGCATGGCTGAGTTTTCGGTCCTCGGATCGATCGGTTCGTCCAATTCTTTTCCGCTTCTTAGTATTACAGCATTTGCTTGGCCTTTTGGATTCTGTTCGGGTTGTCCAGGAAATGTGCCAGCGGGTGCGGCAACAGAGGCTTGTTGTTGAGCCACTTGTGATATCTGTGTTTCTAGCATTTTGTTGTGGGTGGCTAAAGCGTCTACTTTTCCTGTCAACTGTTTAATTTGCTCGCTAGTGTGTATGTTTTGATTCAGGAATTCTTTGTTTGTTTGAGCTTGAGTAGCTATGAATTTTTCCATCATCAATTCGAGGTTTGATTTCCTAGGTGCAGTCTGAGCAGCAGCTGGTTTCTAATATCCTGACGGAGTAGTAGGCATTTGCAATGCATTTTCGCTTTTGTAAGAAAAGTTTGGATGATTTCGCCAACCTGGGTTATAGGTATTTGCGTAAGGATTTCCTTGAGCATAATTTACCTGGTCTGGTAGGATTTCGGCTAGTAATGGGCATTCGGGCGCATTATGAGTGGTGCTTCCGCATAACTTGCAATTTGGAGTTACGGCAGCGACAGTTGCATTGGGGTTAACGGTCAGACTATCAATCTTCTATGCTAGAGCATCTACTTTAGCGTTGAACTTTTCAAGGCTGCTGATCTCGTACATCCCACCTTTCGTTGTGGTTTTCTCTGTTGGAGTGCGTTCACCTCCCCATTGGCAATGGTTTTGTGACATGTTTTCGATTAATTGATAGGCTTCATCGTATGGCTTCTCCATAAGTGCACCGCCCGCGGCAGCGTCTATTGTCAATCTAGTATTGTATAGAAGCCCATTATAGAAAGTATGGATTGTCACCCAGTCTTCTAGACCGTGGTGAGGACATGTTCTCATCATATCTTTCAATCGTTCCCATGCTTCGTAAAGAGATTTAGTATCTTTTTGTCGAAATCCGTTGATTTGAGCTCTAAGCATAGCAGTTTTGCTTGGCGGAAAATATCTCGCTAAGAAGACATTCTTCAATTGTTCCCACGTCGTAACAGAGTTGGATGGTAAAGATTGTAACCATGTCCACGCTCTGTCTCTAAGAGAGAATGGGAAAAGACGAAGTCTTATCGCGTCTGGAGTTACTCCATTTGCTTTCACTGTGTCTGCGTATTGTACAAACTTCGTTAGATGTTCGTTCGGATCCTCAGTTGCGTTTCCTGAGAATTGGTTTTGTTGTACAGCTGACAGCAATGAAGGTTTCAGCTTAAAATCATTTCGGGTAATAGCTGGGGCAGCAATGCTACTTCTAGGCTCCATCTGAGAGGGTGTAGCGTATGCCTTCAGCGGTTTGTTTGGAGGTCCTTCAGCCATGTTTGATTCTTCTTTGTATTTGGGAATGGGAGTGAGAGGATCGGGAATGTTATGTTTGAGTTGGTACTCAATGATTCGGCTTCTTAGATGTAAGAAGCGTTCTAGTTCTGCGACTGAAGGTTTCAAGATATCGCCTTGTGAGCGATTACTTGGCATACAATCGACAGCACTAGTAAAGGAAAAATGAAAATTGTTAACCTAGTCTATACGGCGTAACAGAAGTTTACACTATTGACTAAACGGGTCCCCGGCAACGGCGCCAAAAACTTGATCGCGACTTTCTATGTCTAATACAACCTAACTGCAAGTGCACAGTCTATCGCGTAGTAATAATAGATATCGATCCCACAGGGACTCGTAATCAAACTAGTGTTCTCAGGAGTTACTATGTTTAGCTAGGTAGAATATGTTTAAGGGAATAAGATTGTCACTAAAAGGGAACTAAGAATACTACTTAGATTATAATTGATTGAATCGATATGCAGTAATTGGGTTCTTCAGGGATTTGACAAGTTACCGGTGTATGAAATAATTTTCAGAGTTTATTTGAGCAGAAAATGGTGATTTAAAGACTCTCGCCTCACGATGGTTATTGACGCTAATCATAATCCTAAGGGCCAAACGTACACTTTCGTATCCCATTCGGGGTTAAAATTATTTTTTGGAAATCTCTAAGTTCTAATTCATTTTAAAGTGCTTTCGCTGTTATTAAAATGGATGACTAGTGTTTACTATCTGATCTTACCGCAGCTTTCGCTTGTTGGTTCGTATCTTAATTAATTTCCCACTTTCGTGGCAAAACTACTTTTAAATAAGTTCTCGCTTTCGCGACGAAGTTTATTTCATAAGTTAATTTTAAACACTCAGACCATAAATTACTTTTGAAAAGACAATTTTCAACCAGTTATTATCAAATCCCTTTCGAATTATTACTACATATCGATTACCTAAGTTTAGCTAGACATGGATTTGGGAAAGATAAATCATAAATAAAAAACAATAAATAATAATTTGCATTATAATAAAACTGGAATTACGATTGAAATGAGAAACCTGTAAATATTCCAATTGGCCTTTGGGCAGATCCTCCACAGATGTTGGCAGGATTCTGGTCTTTATGCCAAATTGATTCGTACAATAAAAGTAGAAATTACAGAAGAATGAAAATGGAATGCAGAAGAAGTAAAGAGAAATAAATAAGAATATTTAAACTGGAAAGGTTTGCTCTGGAAATAAATTTGGCAGCACTTCGTTGTATGAATGTCGCTCCCCTTCTGAGGTCCCCTTCTTCCCTTTTTATAGAAATGGAATTCTAACGGTTATAATTGGAGAGTGTGGACTTTGAGGCAGAAAAATCAGGGAGTAGTGGTCCACTGTGTGGGACTTGGAACTGCTTCTTTAACGTGCAATTGAAGTGGAGCATTTTTGCCTGCATGACGGTCGTCACAAGGTGTGACGGTCGTCATGGAGCTGTGACGGTCGTCACATCAGCAAAAACAACCTTCTGCGCTTTTCATGATGTTTTCACTCTTTTTTCGTCCATATTTCATCTGAGATTGCTTCTTTTCTTCATGTTGCCTTGTTTAGACGTGATCGTTGAATACCTGCAAAACATCAGACAAATAACACGGAAATAACCCAAAATCGGATCGAAAACGGTTAAACTTTAGTTGAATTATGCATCAAAATATATATACAATTTCGTGTTATCAGTCTCCCTCAAGGCTCTGAGGAGGACTTTGGCGCTTATTTCTCTTCTAGTGATTTTGATATGTTGTAACTTCGTATCTTCTCAATATGGTCGGCTCAAGGATGGCCACTTGGCTTATTTTTGACATCGCTTATTGCATAATGTTTCCTCGTGAAGGTATCAGAGGCCTAATAAGAGGTGCTGGAATAAATCCAGTGATCTAAGAAAATTGGAGATGATATGGATGTAATAGAGTTTTTACTACTTTATATGCAACGCCTTGATGAAGAGGCATAGGAATGAATGGAAATCAAATTTGAAATAGTGTACCTATGGACATATCATGTCAAGAACACAACCTCATACTCTTACTATAATTCCTTGGTGAGAATCAAAACAACAAACTTTCTTAGTCCAACAAAAGGTAGATTCAGAATACTTCGATCATCCATAAATACGAAAAATCCTCCTACTCTTGATAACCAAGATAATACTTCCTCCTAAAAAACCTTGACATCCCTCGCATGTGTCATACCCTAAAATTTTCTCCACTTTAGTTCTTTCATTTGCATCATTTGCATAGCAATAATCATTTCTTGTGTGTGTTTTATTTGCCTTGTCCACAAGTTAGGGTTTTGCATCAAGGAGTTCAAGTGTTTGATCAATCAAAAGATTAATGTGATCCTCAACATCAAAAGCTCCTCAACTCATGCTTAGTGACCAAGAGATCCCTTCCACCAATAGTCAAGCTTAAATTGGCATCAATTCAAGTTCATCAAGTTTCAATCCATTATGTGCTATAAATTAGGGTTTTGGTAAAAGTCGACTTAATATTGAATTTTTGACCAAAACATGATATCATGGCTTGGAATGTGATTCAAAGGATTCAAATGCATCATTGTGGTCCATTCACGTGATTAAATTGGCTCAAGAAGTTTGATTCATTGGTAGTTGAAGAATTTTGATTCAACTGATGAAAAGTCAACATATGCTCAAAGTCAAAGTTTGACTTTTGACATTTTTGGTCAACCATGGACTTCTCAAGTTAAGAATCACGAAAATGTGGAAAATATTTGAGTTTGATCAAACTAAATCAAGAAAATCAAGAAAAGATCAAAAATTGTCCAAATTAGGGTTTCTTGAAATTTCACTAAGTACAAAAATCCATGATCAAAATGACCAACTTTTCAAGGTTGTAACTTCTTCCTCAAGCATCCACTTGGAACACTTGAGGGTTGCATTTAAATATGGCATTTGATATTAAAATTTGGTGAAAATTTGAAGCCAAAATATTTCTTGAAGTGGAAGAAATGGATGGCCAAAGTTGAGGTTTCAAGTTGTTGCAAAATTCAAGAGACTTAGAAAATTTTCTAAGTTTTTGACCTTTTCAAGTGAATGACTTTATGGATAATTTATGATCAATCTAGGAATCCAATTGAAACACTTGAGGGTTGCACTTAAATATCACACTTCCTACTTCACCATGGTGGAAAATTTGGTCCAAATTTTTTTTGCCAATTGAGAGATATGAAGGATCAAAGTTAGGGTTTCATGATGAAATGAAATGCATGAAGAACTAGAATTTTTCTAAGTATCAAATTCAGTTGGATCCATACAAATTTAGAGCCAATTTGGAGCATCTTCCAAGTATTTCCTCAGCTTGCTATCAATACAAACATTGTTCCTTTCCATGCTAGCTTCACATTGATACCAAGTTTGTGCAAAATAGGCCCCTACAATAAGGACAAACTTGCTGCAAAACTGATCACTTGGGGATTAGCATTTTGGCTTGTAGTGAAATTTTAGTTTTGGTCAAAACTTGTGGAACAAAATTAAACTCTGATGTAACTGATCTTGGAGGGCAAAAGCATATTTCCAAGCCTAACAGTGAGTGCTAAAAATGATCATGAAGTCAAGAATCAAAGCCTTAATGCATAGAGCCAAAGTTGCCATTTTTGTGAAAATGGATTATTACAAGACAACATTTTTTTTATTATTATTATAGAAATTTTGTTAAAGCAAATGTCTACTCAAATTATAGTTAGTGACCTCTTCACGTTTTGGTTTGATGTATACAAACACTACTTCTCCAAATACATTTTGTTCTCCCATTGTCTCAACATTCATTCCAAACTCATTTAATAATTATACTAATTTATTTTTTAATATATAATTTTATTTAAATATTTTATGGGACAAATTTGTGTCTTTCATAAATATTAAAAAGTATTAAAAAAAATACTTTGTTGATTCAAATATTTTTATATATATTCAAATATATAAGTAATGTTAAAATAAATTTAATATTTATATACGAGATCATATTCGTTGTTGATTATAGACACTAATTTATTAATTTTTTAAAAATAATAACTTTTTTGTTTGAAAATTTTAATTTTTTAAATTTAATTTTTAATATAATTTAGAAATTGTTGATTATAGACACTAATTTATTAATTTTTTAAAAATAATAACTTTTTTGTTTGAAAATTTTAATTTTTTAAATTTAATTTTTAATATAATTTAGAAAATATAATTTATATTGATAAAAAGATGAGTTTAGAGATTTATTTAGCTAATTGAAGAGGATAGTTATATAAATGTGTGAATAAGAAATAATTGTTAGAGATTTATTAGGCTAGGCTAATTGAAGATAGATGGCAGAATATAAAAAGTTCCATTGCCGGGAATCGAACCCGGGTCTCCTGGGTGAAAGCCAGATATCCTAACCGCTGGACGACAATGGAATAGTTGGTATGCGTTTTAATTAGCAAGAATAGAAAGAAAATAATACTTGTGATGGCAGAAAAAACTCGGAAAAAGAGATGATAAAATGCGGTGAGCGTGGATCGAACACGCGACCTTCAGATCTTCAGTCTGACGCTCTCCCAACTGAGCTATCCCCGCTGATGATTATTTACTTTGACGCAATTTAATACTCTCTTTATTTACACCACTACTTACGCCTTTCCATCAAATATACCAGAACTCCAATGTTTTTCTTTCTGCTTGTAATAACAATAAAGGCTATTTATTTTACTTCAATTCTAAACACTTATTTTTTTTCATCTTTCTTTCTTTAATATATTTTCTGATTTTTCAACCCATTTTTTACTTGCTCAAAAATCATGCAATGAGATAATTCAATATTAATAAAATATTTATATTTTAACTATTTTTTACTTGCTCAAAAATCATGCAATGAGATAATTCAATATTAATAAAATATTTATATTTTAACTATTTTTTACTAGCTCAAAATCATTAATGCAATATTTATACTTTAACTCTTTTTTACTAGCTCAAAATCATTAACTCAATATTAATAAAATATTTATATTTTAACTAGTTTTTACTAGCTCAAAAATCATGCAATGGAATAATTCAATATTAATAAAATATTTATATTTTAGCTATTTTTTACCAGCTCAAAATTATTTTATTATAATTTACTTCAATTTTTATTTAAAAGATATTTAAATAAGTTAGTTTTAGATAAATAAATAAATTTGTATTTTTTACTTGTTGACTAGTAAAAAAAAACATTTTGTTCTATTCATGCTTTATATAAATGTATTTTCATTTATATCTTTGTTCAGACTTTTATTTTGAAGACATCAACATGAAACACAATCTTAATCAACATAGTATTTATTTTTAATTAATTGATCAATGATTATTATTTTTTAGATTCATTCTCCCTAAAAAATACTTACTATTTTTTACTAGTTGAAAAATATTTTAGCATAATTTACTTCAATTTTTATTTAAAAGATATTTAAATAATATAGTATTAGATAAATAAATAAATTTTTATTTTTCACTTGTCTGACTAGTAAAAAAATATTTTGTTCTATTCATACTTTATACAAATGTATTATAATTTATATCTTTTTTCAAATTTTTATTTAGAAGACATCAACATGAAACACACTCTTAATCAATACCATTGTTATTTATTTTTAGGTTAATGCCCTTATTAGTCACTTACTTATACCTCTGGATCCATTTTGCTCTTCTTTCTTTTAAAATGTTCAAGTTGATCCCTTGCGTTATTAAAAGCGTACCACGTTTGTCCTTTCTGTTAGAAACATTAGTGACGTGGTAAGTTGTTGCTTAGGTGGCAGCAAAACATTATTTAGGTGGCTTGATAAGTAATATTACTGCTTAGGTGGAATTGCAACTCAGATTATATTTCCATTTAACTTTTTCATTCTAACAAATTCTAAAATAGGAATCCTAACAGAGAAAGAAGAGAGAACCACGAGAGAACAAGGAATCCATTAAAGAAGACGAAGGTGCATCGTCCTTTACGAAGGTGGCAAGGTCAGTTTACACAATGTCTTTATCTATTCAGTCATCTGCTACAAAGGGTGCAACACAAGCATCTCAGCCACCAAAGTATAAAAGTGTAGCACACACACCAAGCTGAGGGACTTGTAATCGAAGGATAACTGACTATCAACATGTAGTAGTCTAGACGACGGTGATGCCCAAAGTGAATTTCTGATCGAATCAATAATCAAAATTCTGATTTTATTTTATTATTGTTTTTTTACTGGAAATAGTAAAACGTAAGAACCTCCCCGAGCGTCGTGGTCTGGATGCCACAAGCTGGTCTCGGTCTCTTGAAATAAACCTCCCCGAGCGTCGTGGTCTGGATGCCATGAGCTGGTCTCAGTCTCTTGAAATAAACCTCTCCGAGCATCGTGGTCTGGATGCCACGAGCTGGTCTCAGTCTCTCGAAATAAACCTCCCCGAGCGTCGTGGTCTAAATGCCACGAGCTGGTCTCAGTATCTTGTAATAAACCTCCCCGAGCGTCGTGGTCTGGATGCCACGAGCTGGTCTCAGTCTCTTGTAATAAACCTCCCCGAGCATCGTGGTCTGGATGCCACGAGCTGGTCTCAGTCTCTCCCCGAAATGATGAAAACTCGTGAGAGCATCTTCACAAGGGGTTGTAAATTTTGTAAACTGTAGATGTAGTTCGTTGTAGAACTTGTAGGTTGTACATATTGTTGATGTAATCTGTAATGTGCTCTGTTGTTGTAGATGTAATTTGTAAATGTAATTGTAGATGTAGTTGTAAAGCTTCACCAGGGATCTTCGGGAGAGATGTGAGCCGGTTGAATTGTGATGTATGCCTTCTCAAATAAAGGGAGACTACTGTGATAAACTTCCTCGACTTCTTCGGGGAAATGTCACTTGATGGAAATAAACTTGTGCGATGAACTCACTGGGGAATGCGTTTCTGTTGAGTGTCTTTGTAATTGCAAAATATTCTATAAGCTCTCAAAATAAAGAGAGGTGTCTTGTAATGTCTTCGGTAAGCTTCTTCGATGAATTTATGAAGCGATACCTTTTGATGATTTGATGATGTTGAAGGACCCACTGAGGGTGAATGAACTGTCTTGTAGAAAATGTCGTTTGTCGTTTTGAATAAGGTCCTGATCAAAACGAGTTGCTCAAATAAAGAGATTATTTAGTCCGAATGTGGATGTTCGAGAAAATCCTGTGATGCTATTGTTGAAGAAATGTCCGTCTTTCTGAACATTCTTTCTGGGGAATAGGGTGCAAAATAAATGCATCCATGCTTAAAAGTTGGAGATGTCCATGATGCGATTGCCAAAGACCGAAGTTCAATTCAGAAAATAACTGAAGAGAAATTGTCAAGCAAGACCCAACCATTGAGGTATGAACTCAAATGGGATTGTACTAAAATAACCATCTTCCATGAGGGTTGAACTTCATGGGGAACATGAAACATTGTGCTCTTTTTGCCTAGGGTTAACAACTCTATTTGGAGGGATAAGACACACCCAAACACCTAGGGATGACTATAGCCAAAGCGATAGAACAAAACAAATACAAAGAATGCGAAAAATGCACATGCCATGTTGTCTACTTATATGATATGCATATGCCGACAGATTGGGAGAAGCGAAATAAACGCCTCAAACGAAAGGGTATTCAAGCAAAATCTCCATAGATCCCTTATCGCATGCGAAGAAAGTATTTCGAACAGAGGTAGCCTTCGCACCTGGAATAAATATCCTTAGAGAAGCACATAATATTGTTGTTTTTCCTTGGACGAAATAAACGTCCCTGGTCATCCTTTTGTTATTCATATATCAAGTAGAACATAAGGTTTTGAAAAGGTTTAAATCAATCTGGATTTTGCTATCAAGAATACAAATTTACGATAAATGAAAAACTTTTTATTGAATGGTGGTCAGCAGAAAAGCGTGACCCCGATGTTACAGTGTTGGAAAGTAATAGCGATTACATAAAGGGAATAATGACTTGCTTCTCTTAAACAAAATATTTCTTAACAGCATCCGTGTTAACAGGGCGAGTGATCTCTTCTCCGTCCATTATTGCTAACATCAAAGCGCCTCCTGTCAAAACCTTTTTTACTACATATGGTCCATCATAATTCGGGGCCCATTTTCCTCTGACGTCGGTGAGGAAAGACTGAATCTTCTTAAGCACGAGGTCACCTTCTTTGAATGCACGGGGTCGAACTTTCTTGTCAAATGCCTTCTCCATCTTCTGCTGATACAACTGCCCATGGCATAGCGCAGCCATCCTCTTTTCTTCGATTAAGTTCAACTGATCATATCTGTTCTGGCACCATTCAACTTCTGATAACTTTGCCTCCACCAAGATCCTCATAGAAGGAATCTCAACTTCTATCGGGAGTACTGCTTCCATACCGTAGACAAGTGAAAATGGAGTTGCCCCAGTCGATGTGCGTACCATCGTACGATATCCATGTAGGGCGAATGGGAGCATTTCGTGCCAATCTTTGTACGTAACAACCATTTTTTGAATGATCTTCTTAATGTTTTTGTTGGCGGCTTCAACAGCCCTATTCATCTTTGGTCTGTAAGGGGAAGAATTATGATGCTCAATCTTGAACTCTTCACACAACTCTTTCATCATCTTGTTGTTCAAATTGGAACCGTTGTCTGTAATAATTCTGCTTGGCACACCATATCGGCAAATAAGCTGATTCTTGATAAATTTGACAACCACATGTCGAGTTACATTAGCATAGGAAGCCGCCTCGACCCACTTGGTAAAATAATCAATGGCTACTAAGATGAATTGGTGTCCATTAGACGCTTTCGGATCTATCATTCCAATCATATCAATTCCCCACATAGAGAATGGCCACGGTGATGAGATAACATTCAACAAAGTTGGAGGTACGTGAATCTTATCTGCGTAAATCTGACACTTGTGACACTTTCTAGCAAACTTGTGACAATCTGATTCCATTGTGATCCAATAATAACCAGCCCTTAAAAGCTTCTTAGCCATAGCATGTCCGTTGGCATGGGTGCCAAAAGATCCTTCGTGAATTTCCGTCATCAACATATCCGCTTCTCGTTTTTCAACATATCTCAGCAAGACCATGTTAAAATTTCGTTTATACAACACGTTGTTACTCAGAAGAAAATTTCTAACCAACCTTCTCAAAGTTTTCTTGTCTTTGTTGGAAGCTCTCAAAGGGTATTCTTGAGTTCTAAGAAACACTTCGATGTCATGGTACCAGGGTTTGCCATCTTCGACTTCTTCGACGGCAAAGATGTAGGCAGGTCTGTCAAGACGTTTTATTTTAATCCAAGGACACTCGTTCCAAAAGTTTACCACAATCATCGAGGCCAAAGTTGCCAACGCATCTGCCATTCTATTCTCATCACGAGGGATATGATGAAACTCAACCCTATCGAAGAACAGTAACAGTCTTCTAGCATAATCTCTGTATGGGACCAAATTATCATGTCGAGTTACCCACTATCCAGTGATTTGGTTGATTACCACTGCAGAATCACCAAACACGTCCAAATTCTTAATTCTCAAATCGATTGCTTCTTCAAGACCCATGATGCATGCTTCGTACTCAGCCTCTATATTAGTAAACTGGAATTTTAATCTGGAGGAAAATGGGAAGTGAGTCCATTGAGGAGTCACAATAACAACACCTATCCATTTTCCATGAGCGTCGACAACTCCATCAAAAACTAAACCCCATTGAGAACCTGGCTTTGTCCCTTCACCATGTACGGGTTCTTCACAATCTTTCATCTTTAAGAACATAACATCTTCATCGAGAAAGTCGTCGTTTGGGGGTTGATGATCCAAAATGGGCTGGTGAGCCAGATGATCAGCCAAAACACTTCCTCTAACAGCTTTCTGAGTATGGTACTCGATATCATATTCAGACAACAACATCTGCCATCTAGCAATTCTTCCAGTCAAAGCGGGCTTCTCGAAAATGTACTTGATAGGATCCATCTTTGAAACTAACCAAGTAGTGTGATTTAACATATACTGGCGCAAACGCTTGGCGGCCCACGCCAGAGCGCAACAAGTCTTCTCTAACATAGTGTACCTTGTTTCACAATCAGTAAATTTCTTACTCAAGTAATAAGTGACATGATCTTGCTTCTCTGTTTCATCTCGCTGGCCGAGTACACAACCCATTGAATCTTCTAAAACAGTCAAATACATAATCAAAGGTCGTCCTTCAACCGGCGGTATCAGGATAGGTGGTTCAAGCAAATACTCTTTGATACTATCAAAAGCCTTTTGACAATATTCAGTCTAAACATACCCTTGTTCTTTCCTCAAGAGCTTGAATATAGGTTTGCACGTAGCAATCATGTTGGATATAAACCTGGAGATGTAGTTCAAACGTCCCAAGAATCCTCTGACTTGTTTCTCGGTGGCGGGAGCTGGCATTTCCCGGATAGCTTTCACTTTGTCAGGGTCCACTTCAATCCCTCTTTGACTGACAATAAAACCCAATAGTTTCCCTGATCGTACTCCAAATGTGCACTTGTTGGGGTTCAAACGGAGCTTGTATTCCCTCAAACGACCAAACAGCTTAGCCAGGTGTTTAACATGATCATCTTTGGTCTTCGACTTAGCTATCATATCATCCACATACACCTCGATCTCTTTGTGCATCATATCATGGAACAAAGTAGTCATATCTCTCTGATATGTTGCCCCTGCATTCTTTAATCCAAACGGCATAACTTTGTAACAAAAGGTGCCCCAGGGCGTGATGAAAGACGTTTTCTCTCTGTCCTCGGGAGCCATTCTAATCTGGTTGTAACCTGAGAAACCATCCATGAAGGAGAAAACCTCATATCTCACAATACTGTCAACCAAGATGTCAATGTGAGGTAATGGGAAATCATCTTTCGGACTGGCTTTATTCAAATCCCTGTAGTCTACACACATGCGAACCTTACCATCCTTCTTCGGAACGGGTAAAATGTTAGCTAACCATAGCGGATACTCGGTAGTGACAAGGAAACCTGCATCAATCTGTTTCTGTACCTCTTCCTTAATCTTTAGAGCCATGTCAGGTCGAGTCCTTCTGAGCTTCTGTTTTATCGGTGGGCATTCTGGCTTCAATGGCAGACGGTGTTCAACTATATTCATGTCCAATCCAGGCATATCTTGATATGACCAAGCAAACACATCAACAAACTCTCCAAGCAAATCAATCAGCTGTTTCTTTACATCGGGCTTGAGCGGAGCTCCAACTTTCACTTCTTTGCGGATTTATTCTGTTCCCAAACCACTGGCTCCTGATGAGGTTGGATAGCTTTTTCCTCTTTCTCAAGTAGTCTGGAAATTTCTTCTGGGATATCATCTTCTTCATCCTCAGCTTCGTACGCAGGAAACTCAAAATTCGGAGAAGGTAGCGGATCATTATTCCCAGGATGTAATTTATGTAGCAATCTGCGCAAGTGATGTGATTTTCAATAAGTTTTTGTAAAGTGGAAAGTGTGTGTACGCGAGATGCTACTTATTATTTTCCAACATCGTGAATAAATATAAAAACACAAATGTAAATGAAAGTAATTTATTGATGATAGCAAAACCAAAAAGACACGCCCAACAAAGCCACCTTTGCCTTGGGCAGAGCAAAGGGAATTATTGAAAATAAGCCCTAACAAATGCAGTTTCTCCTTGGGCAGAGTGAAATTTTTTTTTAAAAACAAATGCTTTACTTAGATATATGAATGGCAGTAGGGGCTTCAACAGCACTCCAATTCTTGACTACAACGCTTGGGGTCACAAAGTCTGGGATGTCCTCATCTGGATCTTCCTCGGTGACGGCATAAACTCCAAAGGTATAGTCAAATTCATCCGAAACATAGCCTGGATCTTCCATATAGGGCTCGTAGTCTTCGTAAGGAATGGAGGACCTTGCAAAACCATCTGATATGTAGCCCTCAAGTTCGTCCTCTGACATAACATTAATCTGAGGATGACGGACGACTCCTTCACTATGGAACACTTCATTGATCAGCGGAAACCCTTGACTTTTGGTGGTTTGTTGAGCAGAACTGCTGGTGAAACCGAGACCTTCCTTAATTTTGTTCTCTGGCAAAGACAACACCTTTCCCCACATTGTCTGATGACCACTGTTCACTACTTGTTGCGCGTCTTTAAATGACGACATGGATGCCTGAGATCTTTGGACGCCCTCGCCCACAATAGACAAAGCTTGAAATTGCGTGCCAACCTCTTCCTCAGCTTCGACATATGAGAATGATGACAAGTGACTTACCACCAAAGCTCTTTCCCCACAAACTGTAATTGTTTTTCCCTCAAAAACATATTTCAACTTCTGATGCAGAGTAGAAGTAACTGCTCCAGCTTCATGTATCCATGACCTCCCTAGCAAACAGCTATAGGCGGCACGAATGTCCATGACCTGAAACGTGATCATAAAAGTCTGTAATCCAATAGTCATGGGCAAATCTACCTCACCAATTACCGTTTTCCTTGACCCATCGAAAGCTTTGACAATAACGCGACTTGGCCTCATCGGCGGTCCTTGATACGATAACTTAGATAGAGTAGTTCTAGGCATTACATTTAGAGACGATCCAGTATCAACCAACACACTGGACAGAGAGTCGTTTCCGCAGTTCACAGAAATATGTAGAGCCATGTTATGTTTCCTTCCTTCGTCTGGGAGATCGTCTTCATTGAAACCCAGATTATCACTCGAAGTAATACTACCAATGATGTTATCAAATTGTTCCATAGTCACATCCTGCTCGACATAGGCTTGTTCCAAAATCTTCTGAAACGCTTCTCTATGAGCCTCAGAACTCATCAGTAATTGTAGCACAGAAATCTTCGACGGGGTTTGCAGAAGCTGATCTGCAACCTTATATTCACTTCTTTTGATTACTTTCAAACATTCATCTGAGTTGGATAAATTAGATCCACCAGATTGCCCCACAGTTGGGTTTTTTGAGCCTGATGGTTCGAACAAAACTTCTTTTTCTTTCGGTGGTAAAGTTGGGTAAACTCGGTTGCTTCTTGTTACTCTACTGACATCTGCAATATTAACTATTGAGGGTACAGTGGGCAAAGGCACTTCTTTTCCATTCTCCAACATCGTAGCGTTGTACCTGTAAGGGATAGCCTTACTGGAAGTATAAGGGACAGGTCCAGGCACATTGATTACCAAAGGACTAACGGTTGGCTTCCTGCTATTGTAAACAATCTCTATACGTTCCACTTCCTTAAAATGGGGTACTATGACACAAACTTCTTCAGCCTCTTCATCTGAAACTTCCTGATCATCATTTTCCAAACAATCTTCAATCATATTGACAGAGGGCGAACCATGCGGGGGTAATGGATTTTTCTGTACATTAGGGTCGAAATCCCTAAAAGACAAGATTCCATTTTTAATGAGCCTCTGGACATCCATCTTCAAACCGAAACAACTCTCAATATCATGTCTTGGAGCACCCTGATGGTAAGGACAAAACTTGTCATCTCTATAAGAAGGAGGAGGATTCGCGGGAGCCAAAGGTGGAGCTCTTGTCTGAATGTGACCCTTTTTAATCAAAACGGGGAATAAATCAGCATATGTCATTGGGATCGGATCAAAATTTATTTTTCTATACACACGACCTTGATTGCTGGATGGTCGATTCTGCTGAGGGTACTGTGGACTTTCCTGAGGTTGTGGTTGTTGAGCAACGGGGGACTGAGGTTGCTGGTATGGTTGCGGAGACTGTAGTTGATAAGTCGGAGCATTAAACACTAGTGATACCGCTACAACTTGGTGTGGTGGCATGTACCTCTTTCTGAATTGTCCCTTTTGAATTGCATTTACACCTTGCTCTTTTTTCTTCACAAAACTGCTCCCATACCTTTTAGGAGCACTCTCTTCTTTGGCCAATCTTCCTTCGCGAACACCTTCTTCTAAGCGCATTCCCATATTGACCATTTCAATAAAGTCGCTGGGTGCACTGGCTACCATCTTCTTATAAAAGAAAGGACCAAGGGTCTTCAGAAAAATTTTAGTCATCTCCTTCTCTTCTAACGGTGGTGTGACTTGCGCGGCCAACTCGCGCCAACGCTGAGCATATTCTTTGAAATTCTCCTTATCTTTCTGTGCCATTGCTCTCAACTGATCTCGGTCGGCGCCATGTCCACATTGTACTTATACTTCCTGACAAAGGCTCCTCCTAGATCATTGAAAGTTCGAATCTTCGTACTATCCAACCCCATATACCACTTGAGTGCGGCGCTTGTCAAACTGTCTTGAAAGTAGTGAATGAGTAGTTGATCATTATCAGTTTGGGCAGACATCTTCCTGGCGTACATAATAACGTGAGTCTAAGGACAAGTATTCCCCTTGTACTTTTCAAAATCAGGGACTTTGAACTTCGGTGGGACCTTAACATTTGGAACCAAGCACAACTCAGAAGCACTCTTACCAAACAAGTCCTTTCCACGAAGGGCTCTCAGCTCTTTTTGTATTTCAGAAAACTGGTCTTGAAATCCGTCTATCCTCTCTTCTAAGCCCAGAGTTTCGGTCGGTGGCCCATGTAAAATTGGTTCATCCAGAATATACGGAACAACGTTCACAAGTGGAGACGTGGTAGTCATCACAGCAGAAACTACAGGAGCAGCTTGAACAATGGTTGCGACAGGAACCTCAGGAACAGGTGGACGATAACCAGCCGGAGTGAAATAAGGAGGCATCCCCCACGGGAAACCTGGCGGCACGCTGTAGGTTACTTCAGCAATAGTAGACACCACTGGGATCGGTGCTGATACTACTTCGGATATGACAGTCCTTGGAACTTCTTGGTTGTTGATCAAGACTTGACTAGACAAGGCTTCCACTAGACCATTCAACCTCTCCAAACTTTCTTTCAGGACGGTAACTTCATCACGGAGCACTCTGTTCTCTTGTTCTAGTTGATCCATCTTCTGGCGTTGACTAGCTCGAGTGTTGTATCGATGATTCAACTTGTCTGCAGAGATGAAGCAAGAGTGAGACCCTGGAATGCAAATGATGCTATGCTTATGCAAAAATGCAAATGAATATGAAACTTTCAAGAAGCTCAAATTGTCTTGGTACTGTAACGTCGGAGAAAAACTTATTTTATTTTGATGATCGAAGCGTTACAAAACAGAGTACTCTTTTAAGAGTTTATTACATTGAACCAAAAGCAAAAGAGAAACTCGGAGATCTACTCCTTACGCTCCTTCTGTGTGCGAAGTTCTCCTTCTAGCTGACTGACACGTTCTTGTAACTCGGCCTTCTCTCTGATGAGTCGGTCGACACATTCCTTCCAAGCCATAGTATCTGGGGAAAGATCGTTACTGGTGACAGCTCTTGGAGAGGTGTGAGAGGAAAATAAATCCTCTCGCGCCTTTCTTTTCCTTGCAAGTTCTACTTCTGGCAACTTTTGGGACTTCTCTCTCTCTACCTTGAGTGTGAAAAACTTGTTCTTCCAAGCGGCCTTCAGCTTCTGAGCCTCATCCAAGGCAACCTTCAACTGATCTTCTTCGCTTACATCAAACCAATCTGGATCGTGAAAAGCCAATACCATAGGTTCATGGAAAGGGAACGACATCTTGAGGTCGAGAGCTCTTTCTCGCACCCAATGTAGATATTCTTCAGAGACAGCACAATTGGGGTATCCTAAAGCAGCTTTTCCTTCCTTATTGATGTATCTCCATGCATAGATTATGATGGTCTTCAGGTCTGGGTCTTCTCCTTCCTTGAGAAAAATTCCTTCTAACAGAGTCTGGTCAGGTACTTCAATCATGGGATGCCCAAATTGGAGACGAGCCAGAGCAGAGTTGTAACTTATGCATCCTTCTCTCCCAACGAGTGGTATGTTAGTAAATCCTCTGATGCTATGAATCATACATATACCTCCATAGGTAGGGTCGTACCACACAATGTCAGAGTGAGTAAGGGCCATAATTATCTCGGACCAATGAGGTGACTCTTCCTCTTCCCAAATAGATGGGTGTCGAGTTAGGCGAGCAATGAACCATGAATACAACAGAGCGGTACAACAAACGATATATCCTCCTCCTTCAGCATTCTTCGAGTGAATAGAATGGTATGTGTCAGCGAGCAAGGTGGGAACGGGATTCTTGAGTATGAACAGTTTAATTGCATCCATGTCAACAAAATCATCGACCTTTGGGAACCAGAAGATCCCATAAACCAACAAGGCAAAGGTGGCCTCCATGATAAGGACCTCCTTCCTTTCAGCATGGTAACAGACTTTTTCGATCAAGAAATCAGCTGGGAATCCAAGGACTCCCTCCTTGGTGGTCAAGTGTGCTTGAACATCGGCTAGACTGAGATGAGTAGCGTTTGCAATCTCTTGGTGACTGGGTTCGTCCTCCTGGCCGGTGAATATAGGTCGGGTTGTCACGGGCATCCTTAGGAAATCAGAATACTCTTCCAGAGTCGGCATCAATTGATAATCCAGAAAAGTGAAACAATGGTACAATGGATCATAGAACTGAACCAAGGTCTCCAACAGCCCTCCTTTCATCTTGAGTTCGAGAAAACATAAGACTTCTCCATATTCTGATGCGAAGGCGTAACGGTTCTCGATGAGATCTGCTAGTTCTCTCAAGCTTTCAATGTTAGGACTCTGGAAAGTGTACTCCAATACTTTTCTTTTGAAATCCATGGTTACAATACCTGAGAAATAAAATTGAGTTTCTTGAGTAAAGAAAGAGTGCAATGCAAGATGAGTAGGACTTCATGGGATCCCAACTATTTATAAACATTATGGCAAAAGAAAACGTTTTTTATTTAATTTTGAAACGAAATACAAATAATTGCTTTTAAAAGTCCCAAATAAGTAGCTAAATAAAAGCTAGTAAAGACACTAAAGAAGTTTCAAATTCTGCTGCTTGAGCTGTTCTTCTAGTTGGGTCTTCTCACGGATAAGGCTGTCCAAAATTAGTTTCCAAATAGTGCATTGTGGGTCGGAGAAAAATAAATCCTCCATGACTTTTCTCTTCTTGCAGGGGAGTAGCTCTTCATCCTTCAACTGTAGTTGTTTCTGAAGTTCGTCAATCTCTGCGACGGACACTAGATACTTGTTCTTCCAAGACTCTAACTCATGTTGCGACTTCTTCAAAGCAACTTCTAACTTCTCGGTTTCGGACATGAAAACATAAGTGAGCTCTCTTCTCGGAGGTATAGGATCTTGGCGAGAGTAAGGCATCTTCAGCTTGATCGCCCTATTCCTTACCCACTGGAGATACGGTTCCAGAGACACACAGTTGGGCCTTCCTAAACTATTCCTATCTTTCTTATGCAAATGTTTCCAAGCTTCCACAATCTTTTCTCGGAGTTCTTGATTATCCTCGAAGAAGACACTCTCAACTTGTATGCTCTTAGGTGGTTCCTTCAATGGATATCCCAACTGTCGGCGGGCTAAAATCGGATTGTAATTGATCCCTCCACCAAAGCTGAGTAACGGTATATTAGCAAAATCTCTACATCCATCAATGATTAGAATTTCATCATACTCACGGCTATACCAATCGATGTCAGGATGAGTCAAAGCCATAATCTTTTCTGACCAACGCTTATCATTAAGGTGCCAAAAGGAAACATATTTGGGCAAGTGGGTAAGGAACCATTTATATAATAAAGGCACACAACACGTAATCATTCCTCCGCCACGAAGGTTTCGGAGATGTACAGAGTGGTAGGTATTACCCAATAGAGTCGGCACTGGATTGTTCTTCATGAAGATCTTAATTGCGTTAAGGTCCACAAACCCCTCAAAACTTGGAAATAGAAATACCCCATAGACAAGTAAGGCGAAGATTGCCTCGAATGGAGCCTTGTTCGTAAAATCAGTATAAAATGAAGCTTTTTCGAATAAGAAATCTGTAGTCAAATCGAAAGTCCCATTTTTAACAACCATGTTGTCTTTAACATCGAATACCCTGAGATAAAGGGCCTTAGCGATGTCTCTTTCTTCGGGGTCTTTTTCTAAGAAAGGGAAAGGAGATTCTTCTAGAATAGACAGACCTAACAAAAAGGAGTATTCTTCCAAAGTTGGCAACAACTGGTAATCTGGAAAAGTAAAGCAGTGATACATCGGATCATAGAACTATAATAGAGCGGAAAGTAGGTCTTCATTTGCCTTACGTCTCAACAGAGATAGTAACTTCCCATATTTACCCTTGAACTTCTCTTGGTCTTCAATCAAAGCTCCCAACTCCCTTAGGTCATCTAATTTGGGACTCTTAAAAGTATATTTTAGAGTATTTCGTCTATCTATAATGTCCTACAATGTTCATAAATAAAGGGTAAATCCCATGAAGTCCAATGTAGTATAATGCTATATGAATGCAACAAACACAAGTAAGCACATAAGGGCACGCAAAGATAAACAAACAAAGGTCTTAGGTTTGCAACGAGCATGGAGTCAAGGGTATACCCATTCTCAAAGGATAAGGACTAAATATGGATGGTACCTGCAGAACTGGGTTCTAAAGAGGTCCCAAAGTCATTAGTCCATCTATCGGATATTATCAATTTCCCAACTAACTCAGGGATTAATAATATTCTCAAGAGAACTTCTTTTGAGTGTAGCATCGCGTAGCACTATTTCGGGACTTACTCCCTCATAGCCTCGCACTACGCCCTAATAAAGGCCAAAGTGGGGTTAAAGGTAACTACGGTCCTTAGTATCATGGACTCCAATTGAGAATAGTAAAAGTTTTCACGACTAAACGCGTTCAACCGAACTATTTTCAAAAGGGTCTCAACTAAGCGGAATTTTCGAATCAACTTAGTCGGGACTCACTCCCTATAAGCCTCCTCGAATATATCACCATCCTATCTTAATTTCTCTCAAGTCCGGGTGTAGGACTTCGTCTCACCACTCAAGGATAATAACCCAAAAGAAGTAAAGAACACAAATAAACAAGTAAGCAACTAGGCAGATATATAAAGCAGTAAACAAGTAAAGCAAGGTAGGGAAACCCACTGAAGGTTCCCCAGTGAAGTCGCCATTTCTGTCGCGGTGAAATTTGGATACCAAACTATTGATTAGTTTGAATCTTTAATTCATTTTGCAACCGAACTTTGATTTGTCCAAAGGAAGGGATAAAGATCGAAATTCCCACAATGCAATGCAAATGCAAGGTTTAAAGAGTTTATAGGTTTGGGGGTTGGTTAAACTTAGGGAAGGTACTAGCATCCTAAGTTTCTGTAGTATCCTACAGGAACCTCTTGTTTTATATTGTTTATTGCTATGATTTATATGCTTAAGTTTTAAAGACCTAGGGGTATATTATCTAAGTATACTCGATAAGATGTCGCATCTTATGCCTACATATCCTTACGGGAGTGGAATCAGAGTAAATGTAGTTCCCCTAAAGGGTTTGAGGAGTTCTTTGACTGTGGTCAAAGTTCCTACGGGTTTAGGATAGTTGATTGATTGATTTTAGGAGAAGAGATGTGTCTTCATTTTAAGGGAGATATAACCGCCACAAGTTGTAGGAAAATAGTCTTTGCATCGTCTTAAGAAAAGGACTTACGTACTCGGATAGGGATCAACGAGGTACACCTTTATCTATCTTAAGGCAAAGTCCCTACATGTTGATTGTATTGTTGCATGGTGGAGGTTCTATCTCACTTACGATGATTAACATCTTTCTCTAATTGTGTTTGAATAAAGTTGTATTGAGTTGTTGAATGTTTGAATATTGAGTTGATTGTTTTTGTTTCTATGTTGTAAGATAAAAGACAAGGTCCTTCCTATGGGGGTAGGATCTATCCTAATTGATCAACTTGAATGAGATCAAGGATCAAGCAGGAGTATGATGCAAATGATGCACTACACACAAGTGTTGACTCATGTGTAGGTTTTTCCTTTGGACGGATGCGGTGCGAGAATGATGTAAATTGCTTGTAAAATAAATTGCGGAAATAATAAAGGGCAAATAAGTAAATCATACACATACGCATGAAAGCGCTGAAGTGTGTGAGAGTGACTTGTGTTGTGAAGTGTAAACGTGCACGGTTAGGTGTTGATTTATTTGCGATGTGAGTTGATTTAGACGATGTTGGTTTAATTTTAAAGGAGACACTGAGTAGATTTTAGGCGGATTGAAAATATATTATCTTGATGATACTTGGCTTTAAGAAAAGTGTTCATTATCGTATTTACTTAAGAAAACAGTCTTCTAATAAAAAGGTTTAATTATTGTTAAAATGATTTTTAAATTGTTTTTTTTTCTTTTACTTAAGTTATTATAAAAGGTTCTCATTTTTTGTTTATAAATATAAAGGTTATGATTAAAGTTATTTAAAAAAACCATGAAGTGAGTTTTTTTACAAATAAAATAATTGTCTATTTATTAATTATGAAAAAGGGTTTTTATTATATAAAATTGTTTTAGTTATCAATAAAATTAAGTTATTTAGAAAAGGTTCTTTTAAAATTATAATAGAATAAAATATTTATTACACAAATTGGTTACTAAAGAGAAATTTATTTATTTTAATAAAATGTCATATTTTTACTATGTTATAAAAATTTTATTAAATTGATTAAATAAAAATGGAATAATAGTTAGAAATAATTTGTTTAAAATAAATTAAATAACTAGATGAGGGTTGAATTTAAATAAAATAGGTTTTAGTTACTAATAAATAAAATGGTTTTTTATTATTATCATAAAAGCATAAAATTGAATTAAATTATAAGTGATTTTATCAAAAAAGGTTGAGTTATTTAATGAATAAAGTGGAAGGATTAAGCATAAAAGATTAACTTATTTTAAAAAGGTGGCTGATTATAAACTGATTAATTAGTTAATTAATAAAAAGGGTAGTGATTAGGTTGATTAATAAAATAGATTAGAGGTTAATTAGGGGAGGCGGAGGGATTAAGTGGTAGCGCAGGTACAAAGGTGCACGGTGTGTATGCGATTTGGAACGCGTGTTTTGATCTGAGGATAGATCATGTGGTGCGTGTGTGGGGTGCATTGCAGTGCGGTGTACTTACTATCACAGGATTACAATAGAGAAAAACTGAAGAAAAAAAACAAACAACGAAGTGAACCCTAGCCCCCAATCGACCCCCATCTTCGCCTTTCCCCCTTCGTCCGTCATCTCTTTTGTCTGTCATCTCCTTCGTGATCTCTACTCCCGCTTCCTCCCTTTTCGCGAATCAAACCTGTAAACCAACAAACATGATAATAATAAGCAGATCCAAACAGAAATTTTACCCAGAGAAACCAGCGATGGCTCAACGAGGATGGTGGCGCCGATTTCGCGTTTCCGACGAGGGGTTCGCAGTGGTGGTTTCGACGGAGTGGTCGACAGGTTTGTGTGTTTGGACGGTGCTTCCGGCGGAGCTTACCGAAAGATATAAGTCTTCTTCATAATTTCTAGGGTTTTAAGTTTGGGGTTTTTTGTAGTGCTTGCGAGTTTTGTCCTCTTATCCCTGTTTCTTGTCTCAAATCCCTCATTTTATAGGCGAATTGGGCTTCTTCTTCATTCAATTTCGAATCATTGTGATAAAAAACCTTCCAAACTGGGCGATTTCTGTCTGAATCCTGTTTTGGGAAGAATCTCAAAATGCTTTGTTGTCTCATTATTCATATTAACAACAGATTGATTTGGTGATTAATGTGAGGAATTTGTTTGCTTGATTTGGCAGGTGTGAATACGAGGATGGGGGCAGATTTGTCAATTACACAAACTCCCCAAATTGCCTCAACAACCTTCCACGTGGAATTCCCTGGAGAAAAACAACGGGAAACTTTGGTAAGAATTTCAGAAATTGGATTTCCATGTTCAATCTTATGGATATCGCCTTTAGAGAACTGGTTCTTGGTTTCCTGACATTGACTCATCTTCTGCGTTTTCAGCGGGCCTTCTCAAGGTTTTCTTGAAGTGTATGGAGGTAATGTACATCAGTTCATGCTGTTATAGGTCGCTTTGGCTTAATTCTGGAGTGCAGGTTTTGGTTTCAATGCTTACACTTGTGAATCATGACCTTGACAAATGTTACAGTCATCCAACAGGTAATGAATTGCGTTTTTGCCTCGATCGTCATTGTTTTTCATGTGTGTTATTATTTGCCTGAAGTAACAAGTATGTAGAAACTGTTTTGCCAGGGGGCTGCTGCGAGAACGGGACAAGTGTATGCGGTTGCCTTGCCGTAGTAATGGTTGCTGAAGTCTGAGGTGATAGGTTGGCGGTTACTAGAGGTCCGAACATTGCCTTCGGAACACGGAGTGTTGAATGCCAAATAGTGATGATTCTTGCATTGCTTTCTGGTATGGTCACATATTCAAATTATCGCTGAAAAATATAATTGTGTTAACTGTTGTCTTGTCCGTTATACCTTTTTCCTGGTTTGGCCGGTACCGTGCGTATTCGACATTTTGTTGGTTTCTTAGCAGTTAGGACCTGCTTGCCCAATGCCCACTTGTTTTTCTATTTCTTTGGAATTGCATGAGGATTAGAGTGGTATGACCTATTTGGCGGTGACGTTATTGAGTTTTAATTGTACTGACTTGTGGCCTTGTACCTCTGTTCTGATTTTCAGGTGTTTGTCCTTTGACTAGGTGTCACGAAATTGTAACTGGTGAATTGGAACTGATGATGATGCTGGCGGACAAAGCATCTCGTGAGTCAGGCCGTTGGTTTAGAGCTGCTGGTTTAGAATTGGATCGTGCGCCAACTGTGAGACAACTTAACTTAGTTGAGATTCTGTGACTAATTGGTGCAGATGCAACATGTGCTGCGAATTTTGAGGTGCTGATGATGATAAGTTGTGCTGACCATATGGAAAGAAAAGGTATTGAGCTCTCTTAGAACAGTCTTCTGATGTGTTTGCTGGAACTGATTCTGCATATGGAATTGTTATGAGGACTGAGCATTTCTTTATGGTGTTCAATTTCAGGCTCTACCTTCACCTGGTATTCTATATTAGAGAACAACTGAGACTGATTAAAACCAACGTCCATGACCAAATGCTGAGACTGCTGACTATGTAGCTTCACCTGAAATTATTGCGGTGATTGGGAAATACTGGTTTAGTTGTTTGCCGAGAAAGGTTTGCTGGCAAATGATTATTTACGAGTCTGAGCCGAGAGCTTGGAGTGGCCATTTCTGTCTTGGCATGCTGCTGTTGTGAAAATGGTGGCCTTAATTATTCGAAAATCGCTCCTCGATGCTCTGGTGGAAAGGTAGGTGACGGTTGAGATTGTAATTTCTTCCTATCTTTACTTTTTGTCCTTCAAACTCTTCTTGTCGCATGAGTACTGTTACAGTTAGTTTGCGGGGGACACTGTCTCTAACTGTTTTCTTGGTTTTGCAGCTGTTCTTAAGTTATGAGCGAGACTTGGGGCCGACGCTTGCATGGGAATAGGGGCTGATGCAACTGGAATTCCATCTTGGTTGAGAATGCTCGGAAGTACATTCTAAACTTCGACTCCCTTCGTTGTAGTGCAGGTTGAGTGGCCAAGCCGCCATGCTTCCGCCTTCCATGTTTCTTTATGGAGTGAATATCGTCATAACCCCTCTGGGTCGTATCCAAGAGCAAGAATGTAGGAAGTTGTAGCTTTTAGCATGCTGTGCGAAAAAGTGTAGCTTGTATGGTTTCTTCATGGTTTGAGAATTTATGCCTTCTTGTAAATAAGACAAACATCCGTCCTTATGAACATCGGAACTGTGTTGTAATACCAGTATGAATTTGTATATTAGAACTTAGACATTCCAATTTGTGTTGAAGAAAAATGGAGTCTTATGCACTTTCCATACTTGGTTATAAACCACGTTCAAGAATTCTTAAATTCGCAATACCATGAATCTTCAACCCCTTTGTAAAAAACTACAAATCATGATATGCCTCACACCTTGTAATTTAAGTGGAGGTCTTTAATCCTTGGCCATTTAATCATGCGTTAATCAATTCACTTGTCGTAGTAGGGACATTATTAACACTATTTCCAACGTAAGATACGTTTACATCAAGTGTTGAAGTCGTAATCCTGATCTCGTGAATCTCAACGAGATCTTGTAATTTTATCTTTAAAGTTGTGCTTTGTAAACCGAATTTGATGTAGTTTTGGCACTGCCTTCATACGATGGGTGCCTTTAACCATTGGACCTTCGTAAATTACAAACCTTCGACCCTTACTTTGAAGACTTGATGCTTAAGGTCTTTAGGGGTACCGCTCAAAACTTCTCTTGCTTTTTGTAATGGCGAGAGCGGGTGTTGGTCTATTTGAAATCATTGCATCTGCACAAGTTGGTTAGCTATACAAGCATAAATATTAAATCAGTCAGATGGCAACAAAAACGCGAAAACAGGTGGGCTCTTATGGTCAAAAATTGGGGTGTGACAGAGCCCAACCATCCCGGGAAGCTCCTCAGGCCTCCCCCACGTTCTCTACGTGTTCCCTACGCGGGGACACGTCATCAAGTAACTACCTGTGTCCTGATGATTCGGTCCTCCACCTCTCGGATAGCACGAAACAGTTACACTAGAGCGAAGACCATGTGCTGGTCTTCACGACGTCACGTCAGCCCTAACAGTTACCGACGTTGGGCCTGGCAGCCCAACCCAACACATGGTACCGTTGGTCCTGCGCCCGGGGCTCGTTATAAATACCCTCTTCCACTAGAGGGCCAGGTAATCAATTCTCACTCCTTTTCTCTGTACTTGTAATCGCTCTGCCCGTCACTTACTTTGGCATTGGAGTGTGTTTCAGGTACACCCCCATCTTTTCGTCAAATCTACCGTTCGACAGCTCAGACGTGTGGCAGCCCAGCGATCTCTCTGATCAGGTACAATCAATATTTATTATTTCATTTTTAGTAGTTTAAGTTAATTTATTATTTCATTCATATATTTATTAATTAAATAATAACTAGACGTGCTATACACATATTTGATTTATCAAAGTATTATCATATTTTTAAATGTTAAATTTAAATATATAATAAAAAAAATTTATAATTTAGTTGTTCTTTTAAAGAAATAATATCAAATTTGTTTAATATTAATGTTATTGATTGTGACTATGTACATTCGTTAGGGACTAATGTGACAAAATGATATCACAATCCTTTATTGATTTAAAATTTTTAATGCTATTAATATTTTTGATGAATACCTATCAACAATACAAACAAATTTTGATCAAATAAGAATTTATCTTTTTTTAAAAACAACAAATTAAAACAATTATGATGGTAAACATCAAAATATTGAATAATAACAAAAACGAGTTTACTATTAATTTCAATATATTTATAAATAATGACAAAAAAATATTTATATATGAAAAAATATAGTAATTCAAATAATTATATATTAGAAAAAAATTGTAGACACCGATTTAATATATTTTTTAAAATTAATAAAATTTATTCGTTAAATATTTCTTTCTTTCTTTCATTTTATTGTTATTATATTTTAAAGGCTAAATTACAGGTTTGATGTAAGTGTTGTAGTTAACACAATAATAACCTTTGGTCTTAAGTTGTCACATCACTAAATTAGGTGTAAATTGAGTCCCAAACCAACTATTTGCAATCAAATCATGTTCTAATTGAAGACTAACTAGCTTATTTGCACAACAAAGCCTTCACTTTTGCAGAAACGTGTGTGAACAGTGTCGGGTAGTTCAACTTTTTCTTGTAACCAAACTGGTTTGTTGGGAACATCACTCTTGGTTACTTTAGCTAAAGAATTGCATGGTAAGAAAAAAAATGTTGTACCCAATGCAGCAGAACATAAGAAGTTGCGCTTACACAGTTCTTCATCTCACACCCACTTTTCAAACACAACTCTTGCGAACCCTTTTCCCCTTCTGCTTTCTTATGCTTCCACGTTACTTGGTAATTCAAAATTTTCTTTCCTTTGTTGTTTTACTTTTCCATTATGCCTTTCTTTTATTTTTATTAAACTATATTAAATAATTATTACTATTTACCGTGTGCAAACATCATGCCTTCTGATACACAATTAATATTCTACAGACTTTCTCATGCCTTCTGATACACAATTAATATTCTACAGACTTTCTGTTTTCCTTTTTTGCCTACAACATTTTTTTTTATTATTATTATAGAAATTTTGTTAAAGCAAATGTCTACTCAAATCATAGTTAGTGACCTCTTCACGTTTTGGTTTGATGTATACAAACACTACTTCT
Organism: Lathyrus sativus; assembly: GCA_963859935.3. NCBI lineage: Eukaryota > Viridiplantae > Streptophyta > Magnoliopsida > Fabales > Fabaceae > Lathyrus > Lathyrus sativus. The sequence goes on from OZ012735.1 coordinate 931,504,579, forward strand.
CCAAATACATTTTGTTCTCCCATTGTCTCAACATTCATTCCAAACTCATTTAATAATTATACTAATTTATTTTTTAATATATAATTTTATTTAAATATTTTATGGGACAAATTTGTGTCTTTCATAAATATTAAAAAGTATTAAAAAAAATACTTTGTTGATTCAAATATTTTTATATATATTCAAATATATAAGTAATGTTAAAATAAATTTAATATTTATATACGAGATCATATTCGTTGTTGATTATAGACACTAATTTATTAATTTTTTAAAAATAATAACTTTTTTGTTTGAAAATTTTAATTTTTTAAATTTAATTTTTAATATAATTTAGAAATTGTTGATTATAGACACTAATTTATTAATTTTTTAAAAATAATAACTTTTTTGTTTGAAAATTTTAATTTTTTAAATTTAATTTTTAATATAATTTAGAAAATATAATTTATATTGATAAAAAGATGAGTTTAGAGATTTATTTAGCTAATTGAAGAGGATAGTTATATAAATGTGTGAATAAGAAATAATTGTTAGAGATTTATTAGGCTAGGCTAATTGAAGATAGATGGCAGAATATAAAAAGTTCCATTGCCGGGAATCGAACCCGGGTCTCCTGGGTGAAAGCCAGATATCCTAACCGCTGGACGACAATGGAATAGTTGGTATGCGTTTTAATTAGCAAGAATAGAAAGAAAATAATACTTGTGATGGCAGAAAAAACTCGGAAAAAGAGATGATAAAATGCGGTGAGCGTGGATCGAACACGCGACCTTCAGATCTTCAGTCTGACGCTCTCCCAACTGAGCTATCCCCGCTGATGATTATTTACTTTGACGCAATTTAATACTCTCTTTATTTACACCACTACTTACTTACGCCTTTCCATCAAATATACCAGAACTCCAATGTTTTTCTTTCTGCTTGTAATAACAATAAAGGCTATTTATTTTACTTCAATTCTAAACACTTATTTTTTTTCATCTTTCTTTCTTTAATATATTTTCTGATTTTTCAACCCATTTTTTACTTGCTCAAAAATCATGCAATGAGATAATTCAATATTAATAAAATATTTATATTTTAACTATTTTTTACTTGCTCAAAAATCATGCAATGAGATAATTCAATATTAATAAAATATTTATATTTTAACTATTTTTTACTAGCTCAAAATCATTAATGCAATATTTATACTTTAACTCTTTTTTACTAGCTCAAAATCATTAACTCAATATTAATAAAATATTTATATTTTAACTAGTTTTTACTAGCTCAAAAATCATGCAATGGAATAATTCAATATTAATAAAATATTTATATTTTAGCTATTTTTTACCAGCTCAAAATTATTTTATTATAATTTACTTCAATTTTTATTTAAAAGATATTTAAATAAGTTAGTTTTAGATAAATAAATAAATTTGTATTTTTTACTTGTTGACTAGTAAAAAAAAACATTTTGTTCTATTCATGCTTTATATAAATGTATTTTCATTTATATCTTTGTTCAGACTTTTATTTTGAAGACATCAACATGAAACACAATCTTAATCAACATAGTATTTATTTTTAATTAATTGATCAATGATTATTATTTTTTAGATTCATTCTCCCTAAAAAATACTTACTATTTTTTACTAGTTGAAAAATATTTTAGCATAATTTACTTCAATTTTTATTTAAAAGATATTTAAATAATATAGTATTAGATAAATAAATAAATTTTTATTTTTCACTTGTCTGACTAGTAAAAAAATATTTTGTTCTATTCATACTTTATACAAATGTATTATAATTTATATCTTTTTTCAAATTTTTATTTAGAAGACATCAACATGAAACACACTCTTAATCAATACCATTGTTATTTATTTTTAGGTTAATGCCCTTATTAGTCACTTACTTATACCTCTGGATCCATTTTGCTCTTCTTTCTTTTAAAATGTTCAAGTTGATCCCTTGCGTTATTAAAAGCGTACCACGTTTGTCCTTTCTGTTAGAAACATTAGTGACGTGGTAAGTTGTTGCTTAGGTGGCAGCAAAACATTATTTAGGTGGCTTGATAAGTAATATTACTGCTTAGGTGGAATTGCAACTCAGATTATATTTCCATTTAACTTTTTCATTCTAACAAATTCTAAAATAGGAATCCTAACAGAGAAAGAAGAGAGAACCACGAGAGAACAAGGAATCCATTAAAGAAGACGAAGGTGCATCGTCCTTTACGAAGGTGGCAAGGTCAGTTTACACAATGTCTTTATCTATTCAGTCATCTGCTACAAAGAGTGCAACACAAGCATCTCAGCCACCAACACAACCATCTCAAACAACTCAGTCATCTCAGCAAGGAGGGGGGGGCCAAAGAAATTACCTGTTAGGAAGCCTACTCACTCATTTGTTACAAAGGGTCAAACTAAAAACTTAATGCATCACAAAATGCAGTTGGTCCTACAACTAGGAGGATCACTCCAACAACAAAAAATAATCCAAAAGAAAACTTTTAGTCGTGTCTGTATTGTATGAATTATATGTAATTTCTGTTTTGAGAACATGGTTGGTGTCATGTGTGTATTGAGACAATGTTTATGAAAGGTTTATGTCATGTATATTTTAAGACAAGGTTTATGTCATGTATGTTTTGAGACAAGGTTTATGTCATGTATGTTTTGAGGCAATGTTTATGTCAAGTATCAAATTTCTATAACAAATTACGTCAAGTGTCTGTTATTTTGAACACTATTTAATGAAATGGAGTTTTATCATTCAACATTCAATTATAATTTTGTTTTGCAAAATAATGCCAAAATTAATCAACTGGTGCAACTAAATAATGTAACTAAATAATGTCAAAATATTCATATAACATTCATAAAATATTCAAACAAGTTTGAACTGATAAACTTCCAACTTTTACATAACACAATAATGAACACAATATAGAACATAACATTGACAACAATAAACTTCCAACTTTTACAACAACTTGAATACTAAAACCAAGAACACAACATAGAACAAAAACTTGCAAAAAAAATTCCAGTTGATGGCGTTCTTCAAATCATCTTCTAATTTTAGATTATTGAGCCTGAACTCTTCAACTTCATTTTTGGCTTCCTCCATCTCTTGAGTTAGAACATCTATCTTACCTTATTGCTTTGTCATGGTTTGCTTCTTTTCATTTATAGCTTCTTCGTATAACCATTCAAAGAATCCATAACCAGCATTACTATATCCCTGTTGAGATTAAGAAAGAATATTGCAATGTAGTAAATAAACATTTCAACAATATTTTAGCCAAGATGGATCATACTAAAGTTTACCTTAAAATGTTGACAAACCCAAAAAAGTTTTACATGATTGTTGACAGTTCTCGCCCTTCAAAGTACAACATTGTCTCCACAACGACAAAAAGGCTTCCATTAGAATGTTGAACCATAGCCTGGTTGGTCCAATCAAAGTTATCATAAATAGTTTACACTTGGAGTCTTTGTCAGCATAAAAGCAATTCAATCGTTCGTTGATGAGTTACATGTGCTTGCTCGGGTCTCTCATCCCATTATGCTCACCCAACTTAGGAGGCTTCCCCATTGATTTTTTTATTCTACTATCCGAAATGAGGGTGCATAGAGAATGCTTTTACGAATTCTTTGGTAATTTTTTCTCTATTTGGTCCTGTGGAGAAGCTTGGCTACTTTGGTCTCCCTCAAGGCTCTGAGGAGGACTCTGGCGCTTATTTCTCTTCTAGTGATTTTGATATGTTGTAACTTCGTATCTTCTCAATATGGTCGGCTCAAGGATGGCCACTTGGCTTATTTTTGACATCGCTTATTGCATAATGTTTCCTCGTGAAGGTATCAGAGGCCTAATAAGAGGCGCTGGAATAAATCCAGTGATCTAAGAAAATTGGAGATTATATGGATGTAATAGAGTTTTTACTACTTTATATGCAACGCCTTGATGAAGAGGCATAGGAATGAATGGAAATCAAATTTGAAATAGTGTACCTATGGACATATCATGTCAAGAACACAACCTCATACTCTTACTATAATTCCTTGGTGAGAATCAAAACAACAAACTTTCTTAGTCCAACAAAAGGTAGATTCAGAATACTTCGATCATCCATAAATACGAAAAATCCTCCTACTCTTGATAACCAAGATAATACTTCCTCCTAAAAAACCTTGACATCCCTCGCATGTGTCATACCCTAAAATTTGCTCCACTTTAGTTCTTTCATTTGCATCATTTGCATAACAATAATCATTTCTTGTGTGTGTTTTATTTGCCTTGTCCACAAGTTAGGGTTTTGCATCAAGGAGTTCAAGTGTTTGATCAATCAAAAGATTAATGTGATCCTCAACATCAAAAGCTCCTCAACTCATGCTTAGTGACCAAGAGATCCCTTCCACCAATAGTCAAGCTTAAATTGGCATCAATTCAAGTTCATCAGGTTTCAATCCATTATGTGCTATAAATTAGGGTTTTGGTAAAAGTCGACTTAATATTGAATTTTTGACCAAAACATGATATCATGGCTTGGAATGTGATTCAAAGGATTCAAATGCATCATTGTGGTCCATTCACGTGATTAAATTGGCTCAAGAAGTTTGATTCATTGGTAGTTGAAGAATTTTGATTCAACTGATGAAAAGTCAACATATGCTCAAAGTTAAAGTTTGACTTTTGACATTTTTGGTCAACCATGGACTTCTCAAGTCAAGAATCACGAAAATGTGGAAAATATTTGAGTTTGATCAAACTAAATCAAGAAAATCAAGAAAAGATCAAGAATTGTCCAAATTAGAGTTTCTTGAAATTTCACTAAGTACAAAAATCCATGATCAAAATGACCAAATTTTCAAGGTTGTAACTTCTTCCTCAAGCATCCACTTGGAACACTTGAGGGTTGCATTTAAATATGGCATTTGATATTAAAATTTGGTGAAAATTTGAAGCCAAAATATTTCTTGAAGTGGAAGAAATGGATGGCCAAAGTTGAGGTTTCAAGTTGTTGCAAAATTCAAGAGACTTAGAAATTTTTCTAAGTTTTTGACCTTTTCAAGTGAATGACTTTATAGATAATTTATGATCAATATAGGAATCCAATTGAAACACTTGAGGGTTGCACTTAAATATCACACTTCCTACTTCACCATGGTGGAAAATTTGGTCCAAAAAGTTTTTGCCAGTTGAGAGATATGAAGGATCAAAGTTAGGGTTTCATGATGAAATGAAATGCATGAAGAACTAGAATTTTTCTAAGTATCAAATTCAGTTGGATCCATACAAATTTAGATCCAACTTGGAGCATCTTCCAAGTATTTCCTCAGCTTGCTATCAATACAAACATTGTTCCTTTCCATGCTAGCTTCACATTGATACCAAGTTTGTGCAAAATAGGCCCCTACAATAAGGACAAACTTGCTGCAAAACTGATCACTTGGGGATTAGCATTTTGGCTTGTAGTGAAATTTTAGTTTTGGTCAAAACTTGTGGAACAAAATTAAACTCTGATGTAACTGATCTTGGAGGACAAAAGCATATTTCCAAGCCTAACAGTGAGTGCTAAAAATGATCATGAAGTCAAGAATCAAAGCCTTAATGCATAGAGCCAAAGTTGCCATTTTTGTGAAAATGGATTATTACAAGACAAACTCCTAACCATAATCTGATCCAAATAAAGTCCTAACCTACTTCAAAGACCTCTACAAATGCAAAGCAAACCTCACAACATCAGTGGATAAGCAAGAACAGAGAAAGAGCATTAAAGCAAAATGCACAAAACCTTCATTGAAGCAAATTTCGATTTTCTTCATTCTTCCACTTCCCTTCCATTTTTCCACCACAAACACACTCCATACACCACCAAAAACATTCTGTATGCAAATAGAACCATGTTGTAGCACCTAAAACACCATAACCATAACTCACTTTTTCCATTTACAAGTGGATTCGGGTAGAACAATCTATGAGGTTTTAATTAGTTCCAAGCATACCATTGCATTCATTGGAACTCAAGGAAGCTAGGAAGATCATCACATCATTGCTAGAAGCACGTTTGAGAGGTCCACGAGTCCACCATTTTAGGTACTTTCTTGTTTTCCCGTTCTCAAACTTAAGAACATCATTTTAACTCATTATTGTTACCATTATGCTTACTTTGATGTGGTGAATGAAAGTCCTAATGTTTTGATCATTGATTGTTAGCATGTGTCATTTAATTTTTGTTTAAAAATTTAGGTTTTCTCTTAAATTATCATTATAGAGTGAAAATAAATAAAAACTACGGCCATGGTTGAAATCTTCATGAAATTCTGAACAAGATGCTATATTCACATGTGCGTTTTGATTGTGATTAGAGGAAGTTCCACTTTTGAATATGAGGAAGGTCGTAAGAAAGAAGATGATGGTTGGTGCGTTTTTTTAAAATTTATTTTTGACATATTATTTTATGGAGGCGAAATAATAACGGGCCAAGAGGCTTGGCCCAGTGGCTACGTTGTTTTGCTGCAAACCAGAGGGTGTGAGTTCAACACCCAGCACCCTCTCCCCCTCCTTTTTATCACTTTTTTCTTTCTTCTTTTTATCTTCTATTTTCTTTTTTTTAATTTTCTTTCTTTTTTCTCTTCTATTATTTGCATTTATTTCTTTACTTATGTTTATTTTAAATATTATCATAAAAATAAAAATAAAAATTTATTTTGTTTTCATATGATTATTTATAATTGTCATTTTTACTTTTATATTTTAAAAAGGACTTTATAATATTTATATTTATTTTGTTATTTATTTCATGATTACATATATTCTTGACTTATGCCTAGCTTTTTGCTATTGTTCCTTGATGAGTTCATGCTTGTCCATTTTTTCATTATGTTTTATGTTGATATCATTTTAATACCATGTTTTGGTTGGTGTTTGTGTCTTAATATTGTTAAGTTGATTCTTGTGGCATTTAAGTGTATGATTTATGCATTGATGATTGGCTGACCTTTAGGTTAGGTTTTAGGTTTTTGTCTTGATGAATATCATCTCATTTGTTAGATACTTGACCTTAATGTTTGTGTTTACCTTGATTTTGAACTTCTTACCATATTAGGATGACTTTAGGGCTTGTTTAGAAATAGACATTCACATTATTTGAAATCCTAATGACTTGATTCACTTGTTTGAATAATGATATTTGTCATATGTTGATACCACCCTTTGGTGTTTTCTTTGTGTTTGAGTCCATTATCTTTATGATGCATGCATTGGTTGATCCATACTTGTGAGCATTGACTGCTACCTTCACGTTACTTGTTGTTCATGTCCAAAGAAAAGGACTATATTTAATTTGTTGTCTTATACATATCCCTTGTATATCTTGAGTACCCCCACCCTTGTGTGTAATCTTGTAATATTGCTCATGTTAGGATATGAGCTAACTTATTAACATAAAATCAACAAAAAAATATAAAATCAACCTTTCAAAAAATCAAAAAGGACTTGGTCAACACCAAAATCCATTTTCAAAAACATTGGTCCAACACAAATTGATCACCATTTTGACCTCTTTCACATGTCAAACCCTTTTCAAACTTATTCTTAATTCAATGTTAAGCCCTTTTAAAACACCGAACTTGTAAGTCGATTGCTTCACGTATCGCGATCAACCTTTCCGATCATTTCAAACCCTTTCATAATCATGAATAAACCTCGATCAACATCGAGTGTATTTTCTCAATCAAACTCAAAAATACCTAAAAATATTTAAATATTTTCATAAAGCGTAAGATATTGTATCTCGAGACGATGCAAAACATTGCTTCGTCCATAAACTACTTGAGTTGAGGTAAGAGGCATTTTCCGCGAATGTTGATTTGTAAATCCATTCGGTTGTGTTGTAAACGTTTGTTCCTCACCTGTTTTGGGTAAGGCAATATTTTCTGTCGAATGCGACTAAATATCTTTTGCTAAAATTGACCAGTAAACTTTGTTAGCCCGAACTACGAAGGCTCTGAGTTCCACATTGCACTATAAGGATACATAGGCACGAGACTTTGAAGTCTTGTCGAGCCCCCCCTAGAAATTAAACCCTTAGGTCCTCTTTATCTTTTCTCTTTCTCCTTTTTAATAAGTTTAGAATCCTAACATCTTTTAGCGAACACTAACACACACAATTTAACCTAATGGTTCCCGTTGAGTAAAACGGACGTGAGGGGTGCTAATACATTCCCCTTGAAGTTATTTTTGAATATTAAAATTTTAAAAAAATTTAATATTGAAGTTATTTTCAATAATTTTTCATAAAAATTATCTTTGAGATACAACTTTTTAAAAAAATTGCAATTTTGATCTTCAATATTGTATGTTTATGTTATAAAATATCAAAATTAGTTTTTCAATTTAGAAAAAAATAAATATAAAAAAATTTATAATATTTTAGAAAAAAAAATTATAAAATATATTTTTAAAAATATAAAAAAAATGATTTTTTTTAAGGCTGAAACAAACAAACTCTAAATCAAATATTTACTTAGAATCATAAGTTACTCTTTTAGACTCTGTTTGGTAAAAATAAAGGTTGACTAATAAGCTAGCTTATAGCTTATGGCTGATGGTTGATAGTTGATGACTGATAGTTTATAACTTATAACGGATGGTTGATGACTTATAACTGATAAGCTAATTGAAGTGTTTGATAAAATTAACGGTTCAATTGTAAAATAAATTATAAAGGATAAAAAGGGTTTTTGTTAAAATAATAAGGATATAAATGGAAGAAAAGATGATAAGCTATAAACTATAAGTTAAAACGCTATTTGAAATAGCGTCTGAAAAATAAACTATAAGTTAATAAAATAAGCTATAAGCCCGTGATAAAAAGACCATTATCAAAAAGGTCTAAATTGTCATATGAGCTTATAAACTATAAGCTTAAAATTAGAGCTTACCAAATAGAGCACAGTCTCAAATACAATCAAAAATAATTTTTCAATTTTATTAAATAATTAATATATTTAATTTATATTCAGGATCAAAGACATCGGTTATTTAATAAATTTATAATAAAAAACATTTGTTTATATGCATAAATTTATCTTCAAATTAGAATTAATTATAAAGACAATTAATTATCCTCAAAATAGTCAAACATATACAAATTAATAAATAAAAAATCATGTTAACAGTATCTCAGAACACTTTTTAAGGATTTCATTTTTTTATAAAAAAAAAATCTTTAAAAAATCAAACAGTATAATTTTCAATGTATTAAGGGTTTAATAGTTATGCACTGACAGTGTAAAATTATTTTACACTGCGATCCAATAGAAATATATCATTCTGCTATCTTATATAATTCATTTAAAATTTTCAGTATGATTTAACGGAATACATAGTCGTCATTAGTTTAATGCAAACAATACTCTTATTGTTGTCGTCCTTGCTATTGGTGTGAATGTGTCAAAATAATGAACATCTTCTTTTTGTCTGAACCTTTTTGCTACTAATCTAGTCTTGTATGTGTTTAATGTACCATCACTATGATATTTCTTTCTAAACACTCATTTACATCCAATAGGCCCTGAACCCTTTGGAAGATCGACAAGTTCTCAGGTGTGGTTTAAAATTATTGAATCCATTTCGTCTTGGATAGAATCTTTCCAAAAAGAAGAGTCATCTATAGCCATTGCTTCTTTAGAGGTTTTAGGATCATTTTCTAATTGGAAAATAATAGGAATCTTATGAACATCATTCTTGCAATTTCCATTACTACATAAAAGGAAATGAGTTAAGAATCAATTTCATTTGTACTTAGAAATTTAACTTTTCAGGCTCTTTTTCTTACCATGTGCTCATCTTGTATTTCAACAATCTGCGAGATACTTTCGGGTTGTACTTCAACAATTTATGGAAAGTCTTCATCACGAGATTCTTCATTCGTGGGAATCTCAAATTCCTTATCCTTCGTGATAAGGTTTTCAAAAAAAACTCTACATCTTAGGATTCAACAATTACGTTACACTCCAGATTTAAAAGTCTGTATGCTTTGGTGTTGGATGCATATCCTATGAAAGCGCATTTGATCCATCAAGGATCCAATTTCGTTCTTTTAGGATCCATATTCTTATAATATGCTACACACCTCACACTCTAAAACAACCTACATTTGGTGATCTTCCTTTCCGTATCTCATATGGAGAAATACCGGTTAAATTTAAAGGAATCCTATTTATTATATGACATGTGGATAATAATGCTTCACCTTATAAATTAAATGGAAATATAGAATGCATTAACATATCATTTATCATTTATTGATATGTTCGATTCTTGTTCTCAGATAGACCATTTTGTTGTGGTGTACGAGACACAGAACATTCATGTGTAATGCCATATGCTTCATAATATATATATATATATATCAAATTCCATAGAAAATTATTCACTGCCCCTATCACTTCTAAGGATTCTGATACTTCTACTTAATTGATTTTCTACTTTCGCTTTATAGATTTTAAAGGCATTAAAAGCATTATTTTTATGCTTTAAAAGATATACATATGTGAACCTAAAGCAATCTGAGGGTTCCATGGTTTTAGGATTGGCAACAATTTTGCTAAAATATGGTTCACAGCAGGATGTTGCGTGTGATGTTTTAACATGCTGAACAAGTCACCTTGTGAGCGTATGTCCTGACAGATGTTGTAACATGTTGTACCAGAACATCAATTTTGGCTGTTTTAAATCTTGACAAGATTTGATTTGATTTTATGATATTTTTTTTGGATATATCTCTGTAATTTTCGCAAGTCAAGAAGATTTTATCTGGAACGATTTTTCATATCTCCATCTGAACACAAGTTGTTAAATTGGTTGTTGAGACAATTTAGAAAACTTGATTATTTGTTCCAAGATTCAAGGAGATTTTTTCTGCATAATTAATGCAGCTCTCAGCGTGTGGATCAAGCTAGAATTGGGTGAAGATTTCGAAGCCCATGGACTGCTGAGGAGTATTTAAGGAAGATCTAAACCTATTGTATTTACGGTTTTTCACTTGTGTAATACTCTTATTGTTATCGTCCTTGCTACTGGTGCAAATGTGTCGAAATAATGAACACCTTCTATTTTCTGAACCTTTTTGCTACTAATCTAGCCTTGTAAGTTTTTAATGTACCGTCACTATGATATTTCTTTCTAAGCACTCATTTACATCCAATAAACCTTGAACCCTTTAGAAGATCGACAAGTTCCCAAGTGTAGTTTAAAATTATTGAATCCATTTCATCTTGGATAGAATCTTTCAAAAAGAAGAGTCCTCTGTAGCCATTGTCGCACCTCGAAAAATCACGGAGACATTTCGGAGAAATGACCCTCGCACGAAAGGCGCGGAAATGCGGTTCGAGAGAGTCGTCACCGAAGTTTATTTATCCCGCATAAACGAGAGAGGAAAATATCAAGAAAACCTCTTTAAAATGAAAGGAACACGACTGTCGCAACCTGATGTTCCGGGTTCAGGAGTCGGTTACGCGAGGGGAAGGTATTAGCACCCCTCACGTCTGTTGTACTCAACGGGAACCTCTTAATTCGAATTGTGATGAAAGTTAGCTAAGCTTAATTCTTCTCTTCTCAATACTAAATACTAAAACGGTTCTATAAATGGATAAAGACGCTAGGGGAAAGGGGATGGTTTATAGGATAGGGTGTTCGCCAAGGATTGGGGCCCTTGTACCTACGTATGCTCATTCGGACGAGAATAAGAAATCAGAGCGTCATAGTTCGACTACGGGTAAGGACGGGGGAAATGGAAGATGGAGGGGATTATGGAGAAGGGTAGAAATATGCTCGCCAAGATCATCGCAATCTTGTGCCTACGTATCTTACATTCAAGAGTGAATGAAGAATCAGAGCGGTCGTAGTTCGTGGTAACAACCACGAAAAGAAATGGGAAACAGGAGGATGGGTAGAAGGTAGCTCGCCAAGATTATTGCAATCTTGTGCCTACGTATCTTACATTCAAGAATGAATGAAGAATCAGAGCGTTCGTAGTTCGTGGTAACGACCACGAAAAGGAAATGGGATTGAATTGAGTTTGAAAGGGGTACGGATGACGATTACTCGAAGCTTAAGAAAGACTTCTCGGACCCAAGTAATCGGGAGAGTGAACCAAAGACTTGGAACTCTCTCTTTTTCATATTGAAGAATAAGGTTGTGTTTGAAAGGGTGAGGTTGATAGGATGACGACTACTTGAAGCTTAAGACTCGGACCCAAGTAATCAGGAGAGCAAACCAAAGACTTGGAACTCTCTCTTTTTCATCATGAAAAGAAATGTGTTTGAAAGGTGAGGTTGATCAGATGACGACTACTTGAAGCTTAAGAAAGACTTCTCGGACCCAAGTAATCGGGAGAGCGAACCGAAGACTTGGAACTCTCTCTTTTTCATCATGAAAAGAAAGTTGTTTGAGATTGAAATGGTGTTTGGAATGATGAGTAGTCGAATGATGATTGAACGATGCTGGGTTGTTAATATCATTTAGAGGCGTCAATTTCTCACACACGAATAAGATAAAACTCGCAACCAAATAACCGAAAGCGAGATCAAAGACTTGAACCCACTCTTTACACCTTGAAAAGAATTAAATAGTTGTTAATTGATTGATAGTTTGTTATGAAAAATATGCTTGACGTTGGATCAAGGGTTTGACTTATTATCACATGCAAAATGTGTAGGAATGGAAATGGTAATGGGTTGAGAAATAGAACCGACTTGACCTACGCATCAAGGGTAGAGTTGTGGGAAACGATACTAGTCCCTGAGGGTGTCCCCAATATTGAAACCACAGTGAAGTGTGTGCAATAGGTTGATGGAGAATGCGTATGAGCACACGATTTACGAGGGTGTTTAAAAGTGGCTCGATGACAAATCGAGCATTAGTTTGAAAATAGTTTGATCTACGCTAGTCCCTATGGGTGCTCCTAGGAGATAAACTACAATCAAAGAAATACGAAACATACATCAAAATGGGAAAGGGGTACATGTAAGTTACATGAGATTGCACGAAATAAAGGGGTCTCATTGTCAAGTAGCCCAAGAGAAAGTCGTGTGTGTGCATTGTGTTCTAAACTGATCCTTGAGCAAAGTCGGGCACAAACTCGATATTAGGGTTCCTGCAAATGACCAATGATCCAACAGTCCACCAATTTGGCTTTTAGGATTTCGATAGTTTATTATCTGTTTTCTAATATGGGTGAATTAGAATGATGAATATGATAATATGAATAATATACAATAATATCCATAATAATATTTGACTGAATTTAAAGCAATTAATATTTGACAAAAATTAAAATTAGTGGTTAGTTTGGTTAGGAATTAAATCGGGACAAATGTAACGCTAAACCATCGTAGCTTGACTTATAATGAAAGGCGGTCTATAGGAGGTCGCGTGAGTTGATATTCGTGCTATGAACAAGATAGAGAAATGATATTGAGAACTATTCTCCAATTTAATCGTGTCGCACGGACTAAAAGAGGTGGGATCTCGTCTTAATCGCAAACATTATATCGATTAGTCGAAGGTAACCTATCACGATCCCAAAGTAAAGAAAATGATCCAAATGATCATTTTCCATAGATTTGAAATCGAGAAGGTTATCGACTTCGATACGCGACGCTTACAAATAAAAGACTTCATAGATCGCGGAAGTTAAAATAAAATCGAAAAGAAGAAGAAATGAGGAGATAAAGAAGGTGGTCTCGGGTCCAACGTTATTTATCAATAGTTTGACCAATAACGGTTTACGGAAGTCTCGTCATCGACCAAAAACAGGGAAAAATGAAATAAAGTCGAAGATGAAAAAGAAAAGAGAAAATAGTCTCGGATCTATCGTTTCTCATCAATAATTTGACAGAAAAACAATAGAGATCTCTTATCGACTACAAAGCGGGCGAAAGTGGAATAAAATGCTCAATGATAAATAAGAAATGAAATCTAACTTTAAAAATATATGGATTAAAATTCTAAAAGATGAAAAGAAAAAAAATATAAAATAAAACTTAGAAAATAATATATTAACAATCTTTTTTCAAAAACTAAATATAAAATTATATATATATATATATATATATATATATATATATATATATATATATATATATATATATATATATATATATATATATATATATATATATATATATATATATATATATATATATATATATATATATATATATATATATATATATATATATATATATATATATATATATATATATATATATATATATATATATATACATACACAACAGTCTGTTGTTAGAAAAAAAGTAATATATAAAATTATAAACAAACTACATATTACATTATTATAAGAAAAAGTATATTAATTAATTACATTAAAAATAGAATAAAAGAAGAAAAGTAAACACAAGACAGAGGGGTGTAGTAAATTTGGGATGGGGTAAGCAGTCCACACAGCTTTATGGGCTTAGCAAGCCTAACTTAGCAACACATGAAATAAGAGGAAAAAAACAGTAAAATAAACTCTTCCTCTCCATTGTCTAAAACGATCCTCTTCTACTTTTTTCTCAAACAGAAAACTGGGTTTCACAGATTTTTATTTATGAAGTTTGATGATGAGGGTTTTGGGCGAAAGTTGAAGAGGGATATGGTGTAAGATGGTTTCTGAAGGTTGTCGTGTTTCGTTTGGTGATTCAAAGGTTTGTAGTGTGTTTCATTGCTGGTATTTCTATTTGAAGAGGTTTAGTGAAGATGATGAAGTGGCTTGGTGGGTTTCGTCGGAAATGAGTCTTGTGAAGGTCGACGAGTTATTTGGCGAAGGTTTTAGGTTGTATGTTTGTTGTTGTTTTGAGAAGGGATTGAGGTGATGAGATTCTGTTATGGGTTCAGATGTTTGATGGAGTTTTAATGGTGGTTGGAAAAATGGGTTTTTATGGTAATGAGTTTGAAGGTGAGGGATGAGGATTTTGTGGAATATTGGAAGTTTGGGTTTGGAGTGATTTGAAGAAGATGAACGGAGGTGGGTTGAAGGTGTGGAGAGGAAAATGGAATGTGAGTTAATGAAGAGAAAAGGATGATGAGGATGGCGTTTGTCTAGGTTAGGGTTTACATCTTGAAGAAGGTGAACAGTAGGGTTTGGTGGCTGGATTTTCAGACGGTGGCTCTTCTCGGTTGATGATGATGAATAATGGCTTATATAGTCAAAAAAGGACACATGGCATTCCTTGTCTCCAATTTTCCCGATTAACTTTGCACTAATGACAACGATTAAAACTCTTAAGTCTAATAATTGTACTAATTACTTTATTATTCTAATAGTTAACTAAACTTAATCCTAATTAATAATATAATTCTAATAAACCAATTAAAACTAATCATAGTTCTAAAAATAATAATTCTATTCTAATAATTAAAATAAATCTAATTTCTAAAAACTAATACTCTAAGTCTAATAATTCTAACTCTATCAAAAATCTAATTCTATTAAAAAAAACAACTATTTTCTAAAACTTAAAATAAAAATCTAAATTCTAATAAAACTAAAAACTAATTTCTAAATTAAAATTCTAAGTTTGTTTCTAAATTATAATTAAAACTAAATAATTCTATGTAATTTCTAAATAAAAACCCCATTCTAGAATCTATTAACAAACAATATATGTACAAAAATATTAATGTTTTTGAAAAGAAAAGGGAAATTAAAAAATGGAATCAATATTTACAAAAACACCCTTAGGCCACATGCCACGCTCTTATTGGGCAAAATAACAGAGATTTGAAAAAACGCTCAATCGGGAGTGAACACGTGTCTAAATGAGATGAAATTAAGCGGACAATGCAAAAATGAAAATAGCATCGAAAAATGCAAAAATATCAACAAAAAAAAGGTAGGACAAGTTTAGGGTATGACAGTCATTGCTTCTTTAAAGGTTTTAGGATCATTTTCTAATTGGAAAGTAATAGGAATCTTATGAACTTCATTCTTGCAATTTCCTTCAACTAGATAAAAGGGAATAAGTTGAAAATCGATTTCATTTGGACCTAGAACTTTAGCTTTTTAGGCTATTTTTCTTACCATGTGCTCATGTTGTGTTTCAACAATCTGCGAGATACTTTCGGGTTGTACTTCAACAATTTGTGGAAAGTATTCATCACAATTCGTGGGAATCTCATATTTCTTATCCTTCGTGATAAGGTTTTCCAAAAACCTCCACATCTCAGGATTCAACAATTATGTTACACTCCAGATTTAAAAGTCTATATGCTTTGATGTTGGATGTATATCCTATGAAAGCTCATTTGATCCATCAAGGACCCAATCTTGTTCTTTTAGGGTCCATATTATTGTAATATGCTACACACCTCACACTCTAAAACAATCTATATTTGGTGATCTTCCTTTCCATATCTCATATGGAGAAATAACTGTTAAATTTAAAGGAATCCTATTTATTATTTGACATGTGGATAATAATGTTTCACCCCACAAATCAAATGGCAATTCAGAATGCATTAACATATCATTTATCATTTATTAATATGTTCAATTCTTGTTCTTAAATAGACCATTTTGTTATGGTGTACGAGACGCAGAACATTCATGTATAATACCACATACTTCACAATGTATATCAAATTCCATAGAAAAGTATTCACTACCCCTATCACTTCTAAGGAATCTGATACTTCTACTTAATTGATTTTATACTTCCGCTTTATAGATTTTAAAGGCATTAAAAGCATCATTTTTATGCTTTAAAAGATATACATATGTGAACCTAAAGCAATCTGAAGGTTCCATGGTTTTAGGATTGGAAACAATTTTTCTAAAACATGGTTCACAACAGGATGTTGTGTGTGATGTTTTAACATGTTGAACAGGTCACCTTGTGAGCAGATGACCTGACAGATGTTGTAACATGTTGTACCAAAACATCAGTTCTGGCTGTTTTAAATTTTGACAAGATTTGATTTGATTCTGTGATTTTTTTGTGTGGATATATCTCAGTAATTTTCGTAGGTCAAGAAGATTTTATCTGGAATAATTTTTCATATCTCTAGCTGTACACAAGTTGCTAAATTGGTTGTAGAGACAATTTAGGAAACTTGATTATTTCTTCTATGATTCAAGGAGATTTTTTATGCATAATTAATGCAACCCTCGACGTGTGGATCAAGCTAGAATTGGGTGAAGATTTCGAAGCCCATGAACTCCTGAGGAGTATTTAAGGAAGACCTAAACCTATTGTATTTAGGGTTTTTCACTTGTGCAAAAACTAGGGGAAGTTTTAGAAACTTAGGTTTTAAGAGTCTCTTGTGTGTGTGACTTTGTAAGTCACCCTTTATATCATTTGATACATTGTGGTAGACATATTGCTTGTGTATGTTATTTTCACTATAAAGCTTTTAAGCAATGGAGTTGAGTATTGTTCTTGGTTGAAGCTTTTAAGAAAACCAAGTATTATTTTGGAAGTGTGATCTTCTATTGTTCATTATTGTTGAAATTATCACTAGTGAGTGATTGAGGGAAGTGAGGGGGGTCTCATATCTAGGAGTTTCTAGGTAGAAGTTGCACTTGGTAGGGATTAAGTGAGAAGTTGTAAACTGGTATTGTTTAGATTTTAATTAATCTTACTAATAATGGATTTCCTTTATGGCTTGGATGACCCTAGATGTAGGTGAGTTGCACCGAATTGGGTTAACAATCAACCTTGTTTTTATCATTCTGCAATTTACAGTTTTTGCATAATTAAAGATTGATAATAATGTTCTCTCAGACTTAATATGTCATAACATCTGTCTTGACATTGTACTCTGATGTTGGGGCATCAGAATTGTCATTATGTGTTGCATGTGCCAGAAAATTTCAATTACCATTAGAGCTGGCACCCTAGTCTATTTTTGGGTGAGCTTCAGGGAGATTTTTTTCTGGTACTTTATGACCTCTGAAAGGTCAATTGATCTTGGATTTTTGCTTTCAAATGATATGTTTAGACGGTTCATTGTCCATATTCTGATTCTGGTCAAGCTAGCAAGTTTTAGAGGTATCTTCTCTAGAGATGTGTTATGAATGTGACTGCTGTTGTGCATGAAGATCAAGTCATCTTCAGCAGGTGAATCTATCAGGTAACTGATTTGTTGTTCAGTGTGTGAGAATGTCATGTGTGATTTGGAGAACATGATCAGGGTATGTATCTTCTACTATGTGGGAGTGTGTGTCTCAAGCTTTGATGAAGAGGCAATTCAATGTCAAATGTCTAAGACATTCATCCTGACATCTGCGAGTTTTATTTTAGTTCTTAAGGATAAGTTAGACCTAGTGTAAAGGTAGAGGCGGGAACTTGCTCTGAAGGAGTCTCTCTTTTAGGATAAAGTTGATCATATCAGGCTCTTCTGGTTCATCCTAAATATTTATCTCAAGGGTTCAACGTAGCCTATAGTCAATCATCTAATGGCTAGAAACCTAGGAAGATGCAGATTGTTTTCTCTCTCAGACTTTTTGAAGGTACAATTGAGAAATATAGTTATTCTAGATGTAGGTGTTCCAGACTTATGACTAGAGTAAAAGGGGTTCTGGTGGACGCTAAGTGTCTGCTGCCAACCTTATGTGCGAAAAGAGTGAATCCAAAAGGGTGTGTGAACAAGTGGTTCCTTTTTTGATGAAGTTTCTCGAGGTGATTGAAATGTTGATGAGGAATTTGTGTCCAGAGACAACTGCTTCCTATGCTTGTTCCAAGGAACTGCTGCTCTTGTTGAATGAACAAGGAAGTTGAAATAGAAATGTCTCTAAATGTTGCATCTTCAGACTTTAGTGCAAGGAAGTGTCTTAGTGAATGGAGGAATAGGTTGTAGTGGAAGATTCTGACATCTATGATAAGTTCTGTCAGCATCTTAGGTATGTGTTCAGCTCAGATATTGCTTGTCTGAGGGAACATCCTTTTGTTAAATAAGGTTTTATGATGCTTCTGTGTTGTCAGAAAGGTTGTCTTGACATCTTGCTTATGTGTAAAAGTTGTTTGTGGCTCTTGTTGCTTGTGAGAGTTTAGTTCTCTCTATGGAGCTTTCCCCTATTACTATGTTTTAGTTGCTCAAGTAGTCCATGCAAGTGAATGTACCTGAGCTGCTGTGTTAATAAAAGATCTTATGAATGTTGTCCAAAACCAAGATTAATGGTTCAAGGGACTGATGTCCAAGCAAATGATGGGACATTATTGCAGCAGGTTATTCCTGGGAGCTCATCTTATGGAGTTTGTGGTATTCAACAGTTTTAGAACTAAAATATCGAGTTAAGGTAGAGCTTAGAGTAGAGTTTTAACCAAGTCTGATGGTGATGATGGCCTGGACAGGTCCAAAAGGAAGGTTTTACAGTATGATGCAGAATGTTACACCTGATGCTGTGAATAACCATGGTTCCTCTGGGTGTTTTATTATGATGTTATGATTAGAAGCTTGAAAAGGCTTCTGGATGTCTATGTGTTCCCTGGTGGTGAAGGAATGTTGTCATTCTAGTTGTTAATGATGTATTTCTTTTGATATGGTTTATGTGCTTGTTGTCAAACCAATTGTATGTGACTTTTGCAGCCTGGAGTGTTTTTGGGAACTCTGGTCTCTCTTAAATGTGTTTGAGGTATATTTTCCGCTATGTATATGACTCTATTATATGAACTAGGACAGTTCATAATGGCATTATAGATTGTGGTCTGCTTGTTTTGCTGCTACTAGATGGTCATTTGTACAAAGCTTACATGTTCTTCTATAGCTTGTGTTGGGTTGTGATGTCAGACCTAATGTCTTGACATTGTGTAGTTCAGACTGCTAATCTCTTCAATTATGTATGCAAGTAGAAGTTGTTTGTGTTCTCATGGAATGGTGTTCTTACATGGATCCTGTTTTGTTTTAACTTACATATATATGGTTGATTAAGTTTTTTTGTTGTTGTGTGGATCAAAGACAGAGTTTTCTTTGATGTGTAATTATGAGCAAAAGGAGTTTTGTGGCATGTGTTCAGATTGCTAAATACATGTGTTATGACCACAAATGTCTAGGACTCTCTCAAAAAGTTTCTTGAAGGGACATCTAGTAAGCAGGATTTTGTGGTTTTTATCCAAGAAACATGTCCTATTTTTGTCTGATGTTAAAGATGAAGATCAAGACACCATTAGCTCCGTGATTATTCACTAGGCCAGTTTTCTTCTGATCTACTTCTGATCTATTGTGAAAGAATCTCAACCAACTTCTGTGCATATGGATTGATAGGCAAGAATAAATGTCTAGAACATCCGCCATGTTATCTTGAGGTTTTGTCTGGTCAAGGAAAGGTGGATCTGATTGATCTTGAAGATATTTGTCTCTTGAAAAATTGTGCTTGAAGTAGGTTGTCATCAAGGTAGCTATTCTTATTCTCCAAAGAAAGGATTTTTTTTTACAAGATGGAGACTGTTTTTGGTATGTCTCAAACTTGATTTCATAATCAAGTCTATGATAATATGGAACTTTTGTTTTGTTGTGATGAGAGAGCTCTGCAAGGTGAGGTAACATTAGAAAATCTAAAAGGGGTGGATCTTTAAGACTGTATCAGGCCAGAATATTCTTGCTGAAGTATAAGTTTTCCCTAAAGCTGTCTCTTCTTGCTAAAGGATGATCTCTTTAGGCTTAACCTTTGTAAACCATGAAATGACTAAAGTTCAAGGGAGTTGTTGATTGCTTGTTTCTGTCGCATCCTCTTCTTGGAGTCTCATCTAAGATGTTCGGTATGGATGTTTCAAATACCTGCCTAGAGTAAAGGGAATTTTAGAACTAGAAGTGCTAGTCCTGATGTTGTTCCCACATAACCAAGGTCCTTGTGTAAGGGTTTCTAATTGGTCACTTATGGAGGAAGATGTGTCAAATAAAAGTTGTTACTTGTTTGTGCTTCAAGGAACTAAGTGCTCAAGCTTTTTAACCAAGGATTATATAGTCACCCCATGTTATAACATTAGCCTTTGCAACTGCTGATATACTTCATCTTATGGTATTTATATGGACTGTACAATATGGAGTCTTGTACGACAAAGGTAATGCAACCTTGTACTAAGAAGTTTATTTATGGGAGGATGCTCCTGTAGTATCCTGATTTCTATAGTTAGTCAAAGTGATACGTTTTAATGGGAATATTCTTTTTGGGGTGCATGAGGATGGTTGCTGGCACCTTGAATGTCAGACAGGATGTCTAGACATTGTGCTTATGTGTAGAAGCTTCTTGAAAGATGTGAGAGTTTATTTCTCTCTGTGGTGTGCTGGTACTTTATTGTGTCTATGATCTCTTTTTGAAGGTTGATCAGATGTTACTTTGGCCTATTGTGGTTCTTTTGCAAAGGGATGTATATGGATTACTATGCAAATAGTAATTCCTATGTTTGTTGTCTCCAGAACCAAAGTAAATGGTTGAATCCTTGTAATTGAGACTAATGTCTGAATTGTTGTTGGAACATCATCTCAGCTGATTATTTCTCCAGAAAAGGAAGTTGTTTTTTTATGGGAGCTAATTTGGAGTTCACGGGGTGAAGTTTGTTGGTCACCATTAGATTTAGAATTAAAAGATCTGATCATGATAAAGTATGTAGTGAAACTAATGGCTAAATATGTGGTGCATGGTTGTTTCTGCTTGTTCCTACTGTGGTGTGCAGAAGAAGAATGTCAGACCAAATGTTCTTATCTCTGTGGTGCTCTAACTCTCTGTGAGATTATAGCTGTTTCTACTGCTTGTACCTCTGAGGAAAGTTGTGGCAGTTTGTACCTTATAAGGGAGGGAGATTGAAGAAATGTTCTTCTCCTGTTGTGGATTATGTGCATGATATCAAACCTAGAGTGTATGATATCTTATCTATCTAATGAGTTAAGAGAACTCTAGTGTTTCTTAAGTTGTTGTGTTTCCATCGTGTGAGCATGAAGTTGCTTAAGTGGTTCTTCATGTGTGGGGGTTTTCTTCTTGAGAGGGAGTAATTAAAGTGTTGGTTTATTTTTCTATTTTTTTGATGTTAGATCAGATGTCATAACTTTATTTGATTTTTGTACCACTTCTTAGGAAGAGTGGTTGTGGTTCTTGTTATTGATTGTGTGCAACTATTCGAGGGAAGCGTGATAGGTTGTCATGCCTGTTGCTACTACTGAGAAGACGTGGAGATTTTTTCTATATCTGGGAGAAGGTATTCTCTGCAACATGTTTCAGTCTTTAGGGGGAATGAGGCTGAGGTGGTTGTTGCTACTATTTATGAGAATTTGAACTGCTCAAGTTTTTTGTTGTTGTTGGTCTTCTCCGTCAGGAGAAGAACTGACTATGTGTGATAGAGGGAGATGTGTACCTGTCTGTTGTGTAGCTACTTTAGTACAACCTCCATGTTCTCATATATCCTATTTTGTTGTGCCTCTGGTGAGGTTACAATGTCAGACAAGATGTCTTGACATCAAGACATTGCATTGTCAGATGGGTCCTTTTGCCTTGACAATATGGATGTGGTTCTAGATATGTGTGTTTTAAGTTTTTTTTTTGTCTCTGATGTACCTTCTGGGACTGATCATGATTCTTGGAATGGCCCTAGTAAGAGGATTTTTTGTGACTGGGAGAATTTATTTTTCTCTGCAGAAGGTTGTGGGTCTCAAAGGAGGTTCTGTTATTGGATATGAAATGTCTAACATGATGTCTTGACATTGTGTTTAATTTTTAAGTTAATCATTGTTGAATATTTTAGGCAACAAATTTAGTGGGAAGCTTCATGTTATGGAGCATGCTTTTGTGCCTTTGACTAGTTCATGGGAGGGTTCTTCATTTAAAACAATCTTATGTCCTGGGTCAAAAAGATTAAATAGTGGTTTTTGGACTAAGTATTATACTGAGAAAGTTGATACTCCATTTTAAGTAGAGTGGTAGAAGTATACAATGTCTATCAGGATGTTAGGACATTGTACTAAGATGGTTTTGTCAATATTCTCTAGAGACTCTCTCTGGTCAGCATGACAATGGCGGTTTGTCTAGTCACCAGTGCCTTCAAAGTAGGCATATAAAACGTCTAGTTGATTCTTCAACTCTTTCGATTCCGGTGTGGACATACGATATGGATTCATTGCTACCAAACTAGTTCTAGAAACTAGGTCGATCGTAAACTCCACTTCACGTTCTGGCGGTAAATCACTTAACTCATCAGGAAAAACTTCCGGACAATTACAAATAATTGGCAAACCACCAACTTCCCCACTTTCATTAACACTCAAAGTTTCCATCAAAACAAACATCACACGAATATGTGAAGAAATGAGACAGGTGCCAAAGGCACAGGGACATGCACCTTGCCCCTCCGAGCGAACTCAAGACCCTCTCCTCTCTATGGCCGTTCGTGTAACACCCTTTTCTATCCCACGAATATTATGGAAAAATAATCAAATTTATCAGAGTAAAATATTGAACGCAATAAAATCATCTCAAAAGGGCGTACATTTCTCAATAAATTCAAATCAAAGTCAATGCTCCGCAACAACAGGTTTTCCCCAAATTTCTCAAAAATTGCTCAAATGGCAGCGGAACTCAAAAAGGCGAATCCAAAGTTTTCCTTGCACAACAACATAATCAAAATAACAAAAATCAATAAAATATGGTTTAACTCAAAGACCCCAACCCGATGTTACACTACCAGAGCAAGACCCTCTAAGTCAACCACAATGGCCAACGACCCAAAAACTTCAAAAAGTCCTCGACGGCATCCACGGCTAAACCTGGTCATCTGCACGTTACCCACGTGGAGGCAACATTCAAACAGGCATGGTGAGTAAAACGATTCATAATAATAAATATAGGAATCAATATATAAAACAATGTCATTTTCATATTATGCATCATCATATTCATCAAGGAACATCAAAGTCCACAACATTATAAATTACACCGAATTGTCACATAATTGTAAATGCAACAAGACTCATGCATGTGGTACCAGTCATCACAGCTTGATGGACACTGAGTCATCAACCCTCCATAGATCCCCATCAATAGGATCGATTCTATACAAGAACTGGAGCACATCAAAATACCTCACATTCGCATAATGGGACTGAAGCCAAAGAAATCAAGGTCCTGAACCGAAGTTCGGATGCACATGAATGCATGATGCACACGTCAATAATCATCCTCATAATAACATCATAGGTGCATCATCATTCATCAAAATCATCATCATCAAAATCATCATCATAAATCATGCCATCATAGAATCATAAAAAACTCATGAAAATATCATCATAGCTCATCATCATTACTCATAGGAATCATCATTATACAATCATGTATTAATCTCATCGAAATCATAATTATACTCATGGTAATTCATCATACAATCACAAATTTAATCTCATAAAAATATTAGACAATCAATTATCTTATTTAGAGTATGTTATAGCCATGTTCATTAGCTTTCCAACGCTTCAAACGGGGGCCAAAATGGACTTACGGATCAAAAGTTACGTCCAAAACGATTTCGACCGAAAACATGAACAATCGTGACGGACAACATGTAGAATTTTATGCGTTTTTCACCGTTGGAGACTTTTCGGATCTCCGATTTCAATTCCGTAAAAACCTAAAATATCATAAAATTACAACCCATCCAATACTATAATTAATTCAAGTAAGTCTACAATTTTAACACAATTATACCATTACAATTACCCACATTCATCGGGTTCTCATAAATTCCTTTACTCTACGGGGTTAAACAAATGTCAAATCAGATCTTTGGCCATGAAGGCCTAATTTTCTTTAACCCAAATCAGCCTCGAATCTGTCAGGCCATTAGTTCAAAACTCTTAAGACTCTTACACCTTAGAAAGGCAACAACGATACAAATGCTCACAAAACCTTCTACCCTTAAACCCTTAAATCGGCTTTAAATACATTGAAATCACATATTGAAAACAATGAAGGCAATACTCCTCATACCCTAATTGCCGACTCTAAGCCTTCTCCTTGATTCTTGGGAACCTCGCGAACCTTTTGCCTCAATCCTCTTCCATAGAGCTCTGACCTCTATTTCTTCTCTTTTCACGGTCTAACAAGAATGAATCCTAATTCCCTCAAAAATTCCTTTTTGTTAAACCTAACTTTGGACCTATAAATTAGGCTTTCCAACTTCACCCTCACTAACTCCTCCTCAAATGTCCATTTTGCCCTTAATTCACTTATATTTATTTATTTAATAATAATAATACCAATATATTCATATTATATACTATTATTTAAATAAATAACTCAAAATCCATAATTTCCAATATTTCATACCAACCACCGAAAATCACCAAAAACACGAATATTCATATTTAAATAAATTAAATAAATATTCCAATAAATTTGGGGTGTTACAGTTCGCCTAGTGGGGGATGGACATCCTCGGTCCAATTACCATAGGCTCCTATCAGACTAAGTACCTGATAATCGACGTCGACTATTTCACCAAATGGATCGAGGCCGAAGCCCTAGCCAAGATCACCGCGCACAACATAATCCGCTTTTACAAGAGGAACATCCTCATCAGGTTCGGCATCCCCCGGGTCGTCGTGACCGACAACGGGACGTAGTTCACTCACAAAAACTTCCAGGACTTCGTGACCAAGCTCGGGACAAAACATCACTTCACCTCAGTCGAGCACCCACAAACGAACAGCAAGTAGAGGCCGCGAATAGGGTTATCCTCCGAGTTCTAAAGAGAAGACTCGGCGATGCCAAGAAGAGATGGGTCGAGGAGCTCCACAGCATGCTATGGGCCTACCAAACAATACCCCACTCGACCACTGGAGAGACCCCTTTCCGAATCACCTACGGAACCGAGGCAGTGATCCCGGTAGAAATAAGGGAGTCGTCCAGAAGGACCGAATCTCCCCTCGAGGAGGAGACCAACGACGAGGCCCTCCGAGAGGAGCTCGACTTGGTCCAAGAGATCCGTTCGGGGGCAGCTCTCCGCGAAGCCACGCTGAAGCAGAAAATTGCCCTTTGTTATGGCAGCAAAGTCATAAGACAGGACTTCCAGGTCGGTGACCTGGTCTTGTGAAGAAACCAGAAAGACTCGCGCGAGGGCAAGCTCGCTGCGAACTGGGAGGGCCCCTATCGTGTCTGAAAGAAAACAGAACACAAGGCCTACTACCTCGAAAACTTGCATGGGGATGAGATTGTTTGACCGTGGAACAGTGAGAAGCTCAAAAGGTACTACAGTTAAACACTGCCTGCGACGAACAACTTCGCGATCACGGGAACGTGACCTGGTACAAACGCGTCTCCCAAAAACTCAACGACAACAAGCGCCTGCCCTTTTGTGTGTGCGAGTAGAGCGCTCTGTTTGACGGGAACCCCTCGATCGAGGCCCACCTTCGTCATACCAAGATGGCAGAACACCCAGCTCGCAATGGGACGTTCACCCCGCGGAGCTAGGACCACGACCACGGTCCATCTCCATAACCGACCAGGTAATAACCCCGATCACTCGGCCAGTTCCCTACACTACTGGATGTAACAAGTAACGTTGAGCCACCACTCCTCCATACAAACATGCAAGAATACACGTACAAGAATACAAAGGTCCATACAGACATACGAGCATACAAAGGACCATACATAAACGAGCACACACTTAGCAAAAGGAAAATATCATTGCATATAGAGATCATTGTACAATTGAGGGCACTAACCCAGCTGTTCGAAAATTACAATAAAAGGGCACGCAGGCCCGACAAACGACTTAAAAAAATGGGCACGCGGGCCAGGAAACTTACGAGCATGCAGGCCCGGGAACACAACAATAAAACCTAGATCTCTGGTTGACCTCGTTTGACCTCTTCAGCAGGCATGTTGTCATTGTCTTCCTCGGTGCCTATCATGACCACCCGTCCATCAACGACCTGGTGGTAGGGCCCCGTCCCCTCGGTGGTCAGAGCAACCTTAGGATTCACGACCCTGAGCTGCTCCACAGCGCTAGAAAACCCGACCTCGACGGCCCCTAAATAGTATTGCTCGAACTCATGAATCTTGCCCAGCAAATCAGCCTGGGAAAGCAGGAGCCTTTCCTCGTCAGTCTCATCCTTGGCGGGATGAAGGGAAGTCTCCAGCTCCTCGATCTGAGCCTGTAACCTCATCTGTTCCTCCTCGGCAGCTTTCAATCGCTCCTCAGCCTCACTGCTCTTCTTACGCTGCGCCGCACTCTCCTCCTTGCTCAGATCCAGCTCAGCAGCCAGCTTGGTCAACCTCGACTCAGCAAAAGTGAGATTCCCCTGCAATTTGGCCAGCTCGACCAAAGAACAGTCCTCATTGCTTAAGACCAAAGCGGTCTAGAAGAACCGCATCATCATGGCCAAATCCTCGGTGAGCATTTGCCTTCGGACATCCCGACTTGCCCCGAGGACCGCCTTCACTTCTGAGACTGACACCGACGTTGACCTAGCCCCGTGAAAGAAGCCAGGATGCTGATGACAAGGGGGGATAAGAAACCCCTCCTCGGTACAGCCCTCTGTGAGGTCGACGATAGTATCAGGACCTTAGACTCTCACCCGCTTCAGGGTCCCTTGTGACATGGGGGAATGACTGCCCTAGGGCGAAGACGAGGAGCCCTTTCCACCCTGGTCGATAGGAGGTTGCTGCATCACCTGGGCGACCCTCCCTTTTCTGCTCTTTGTCGCGACCTTGGAGGCTGCCAACTTCTTCACGCGCTCTTACATAGCTAACATGAGGATAAACAAGGGTAAAAGAGACGGGCAGAACGCCGCCCGCTACCTAGAAAAAACAGAGCTTCCTCGTTAAAGAAACACTCGAGCAGAGCCTTCGTATTTATGAGCCTCGCCTGCTGGAGAATGTTCCCTCGGTCGTTGAGGATAAAATTCCCATCAGGCGTCACGAGCTTGGTCGGGGTAAAACCGGTCACGAAGGACACCAACCTTTGATAACCCACCTGGTCCTCCTCGTCCAAGGTCCCTACCTGCATGATATATTGATCTGTGCCCCTCCTAAAGTGTTCCTTTGACCAATCTAGGGGCACCTTCGGCACCATGACTTCCTCCCTCTGCTCGTTCACCTCCGGGCTTCACGTCGGTACAAAGAGGTGTACGCCTCAAAAGAAACAGGCTGGACCACAAAAAAGCGTTCTTTGAAATCCTGGACAGAGTCCATGTATGCTCGGAAAAGCCTCCTCGGCTGCTTCAACGACACCTATCCTTGTCGGCAATCTACCGTATGCCTCTGCAGGTGGAAAAGCTGAAAGAACAGGGTAAGGGTGGCCCCGATCTTCAAATACCGGCAGACGAGCTCATATGCCCGAATGAAGGCTATATCGTTTGGGTATAGCTAAGAAGGCGCTAGCTTCAACCAGTCGAAAACATCCAATTGGAAATAAGTGAAAGGCAACCGAAGACCCGCCTCGTGGAAGAAAAACTCGTACATGGGAAACCTCATCTTCCCGTAGCTTGAGCATATTTCATGATGGTCCCGTGGCCGGTACGCTTGCCAGCTCACAGAAGAGCCCTCACAGAGGTCCTCGATAGTCACAAAGGTGTCGACATCGTTCTCAACGAAACATGATGGCATGTTTAAAGGTTCCTATGTGACCCGGTCCTCGACAGTTCGGGCCTGCCCCTCAACAGGCAGGGCCACCGGGGACTCTGGCTCCACGTCAACTTCCATGACTCCTGTTGCCTATGCGGCCATGTTCACTTGAAAAGCAGAAGGAAATGGAGAATTCAACGTTTCAAGATCAAATTCACCCTTCCACCACAAATCAAGTGAAAGGGCGATGAGGACGACGACTACGACTCAGACTCCTCCTCGACGGTAATGCGGCCACGCGCCAACGACAAACGTCCCTGAAGTATTCATCCGACAACACCTCACGTCCCCGCGACATCCATCGCTACCTAGCGATCCTCCCCGGGATGTTCATCTAGCCCTATCCTACGTCCTCGGGGTATCCATCTACCCTATTCTACGTCCCAAGGGAATTCATCCGTACCCTGTCGTCTGTCCCTGGGATATTCATCCTAATGTCTTAGGTGACCCCAGGGCCTTCATCCCAGGTCTAGGGGGTCCCTCCATATTCGCTGGAGAACCCACACTCTCCTCAAGACATTCATTATGTCCACGACAGAGGACGCCAGAATTAAGGAAAATGGAAGAGAAGAAGTAGAAAACTTACTGGATATAGTAGGGACGGATGAATGCACGACGAATGATACAGTGGTGGTACTGCGCGATAGTGCGTATACAGGAGATCCAAATATCACGTATGATAGTGAGCGAGTGCGAAAAATGGTAAAAGGGCAGGCACCTTCCTATTTATAAACACGACACAGGAATCGAAGCATCCCTAGGCACTCGAGTGCCCTAGAGTAGCCGCCCTAAGTGGAACAATGAGCGTCAGACACATGGCCACCATGAACGGTCACGTCCCTTTGTTCTCCCATTCGAGCACAGGCAAGCGGGCGTCCAACAATCTTCCACCTCCTCGACCTGATAGCCCAACAAGCTCAAGATCCTCTCCTCCTAGTGTCCCCGACATGACAGTCCGACGAGCTTCATCCTCGTCCTTCTTCGTCCCTGACACGGTTATCATCAAGTCATTGCTCCTTCACATCGGAGCTACGACTTGTGGGGGGCTCCTGTTCTGGAGTGGGCCCAGACCTGCCCATCCATCAAGCAAACCCATCCCAACACTATGTAGGGAAGGCCCAAATCCCCCAAAGTCGGGCACGACTATAGATTCTCCGGGTAGGCGTCTTTCTCGGCGGGCAGAACAACATGTTCTCCACGTGCTCCCCCGTGGGGGCACGTCATCAGGCAACTACCCACCTCCAAAAGAGATGGTCAGCCCATCTTCCGAAGATCACGTGACAATTGGACTAGGGAGAAGACCACGTGTTGGTCTTCATTACGCCACGTAAGCCCTAGCAGTCACTTGGGTTGGGCCTGGAAATCCAGCCCAACACAAGTGACCATTAACCCTGCACTGGGGTCTGACTATAAATACCCCCTTTCACTAGAGGGTCAGGTATTCCATTTCCACACCTAACTTCTTTATTTGCTCCCACTCTAGTCCTTTACTCACTTAAGCATCAGAGTGTCTTGCAGGTATACCCCTCTCCTCCTTCCTACCTCCGGTGAGCAGCTTCCAGATCGACGACGCGTGACCAGTCAGCAATCTCTTCTGATCAGGCACGATCAAAATCCAACTTGAAGTCATCTTGAACAAATGGCCTGCTTGACTTTTCTTTGAATCAATGATAAGAAAACAAACCATATAACGAGTCCAAGTGCATTAAATTTGAATATTCTGCAACTTGATGTCATAAGATAACTTGAACTTGCACAAAACTCTGATCTTAGTCACTTGATGATTTTTAACCATGAAATACTTAACTTTGCCATAGCCTGACATCTTGAGGATGAAGCAAACTACTTGTCTAACCAAGATCAGGTCAAACTCCTCTTGAGTTTCAACCATCACCACACCCATGTGACCTGACAACGCAATTGCCTTGAATATGACTCAAAACCCAGATTGAGGCTTCAGACACATGTCACTTGTATCACGCCCCTGATCTGGATCTTGAAACAAAACTTGTCTGACCAAGATTAGGTTAGACCTAACTGATCTTCAATCAATATTGCATACACAACTGATCTGAAATCTTCAACTGAAACTTGGACTTAGATGAAAGCAACAACATATTTTTTGGATTTTCTAAATAATGGTTAGTGGATGGATGTATAGATGAAGGTAATGTACAAGTAGGACAAATTTGGGGTATGACACATCTCAATTAACTTTGACTAACATTTTGGACGATAAGGATAAACATGGAACAGTTTAAATAACTGAGGGATAAAAATGGCCATTTTTAAAATTAAGGAACCAAAATGAACCCTACTTAAAAGATAAGGGACAAAAAAGGGTATTAAGCCTTGTTATAATTTAAGAATAATAAATATCCCTGGTTGCGTTTCAAAATTATAAGAAAAATAGAAATGAATAAATTCGAATATATGCTTGGGAAATAGCCTCACATGGAAAATTTCACTCACTTTTAAATCCTTTATAAAGAGTTATGAACAATAACTCAACAAAAGGAAAAAGAGGATAAAGTGTCACATGGACAAGTGTGGTTGTTCCACGCGTTATGCCACATGTCTCCTCCATACACCCCCTCGCCGGTATCGCCGCCAACTTCGGCTCCAGGACCAGGTCTGAGGGCGTGGGTGTAAAGGCTCTAGTGACAACTTGTAGGTGGCATTTGAGCACTTTAGCACGGTGCATCGAAGCAATCCGGCTACTCGCGGGGTTATACGACAGCACTGATGGTGCTCCGGCGGCCGCCATATGGTAAATAGTTGTTGCTCTTATTTTTAATCATTGCTTGAGTTTGATTTTGAATTCGAAAATATGCAACACTTCGTGAAGTGTTGCTGAATGGAAAATTGCAACTATAGCAAAACGTTGCTATAGGCGAAACAACAAAACTATTGGTAAAAGATGTTGTTTCATCAAGAGTCGCAACCTTTTGAAACAACACAAACATGGCCTACAACTAAGTCATTCCAAATTCAGAAATCACATTAGAAAATTCATATCCTCTTTAGAAAATTCTAGATTCTCTTCCCTATATTCAAGTTTTCATTTGTCTTATGTAAACTCGAGTATAGGCTAAATTATCCTGAGTGTTCCTGCATAGAAACTCTAAGACATTCAAGAGTATTTGAAATACTATAAGGAAAGTGTTTTATTCATGATTTCAGTCTCAATCCATTCAATTTAGAAGTTTTATCTAACAATCTTATAGTATCTCAAATCATGGCCACTGACGCTTCAGTTTCAAGCAACAAAGCCATGAACCAGGACCTTGTCAAGTTGGATTGTTTTGATGGAACAAACTTCACCGGTTGACAAGACAAGATGATGTTTCTATTGACTTCCTCGAAGATTCACTAGGTCTTATATCCTGATTTGACACCAATTCCAGAGCCAATAGAAGATGACACTGATGAAGTTAAGAAGGAATGAAAGAAGCAAAAGAAAACTTTCTTAATATCTAAATACTTTAATTTAAAGATGTTAGACTCCAAGTTGATTCTTGCACAAGTGCACGAGTTATAGGTTCTCGTGAATAAAATAGAAGCTGTAAAAATAGACATTCCAAAAGCTTTCTAAGTTGGTGCAATCATTGCAAAATTTCCACCCTCGTGAAAAGGATACATGAAGAAGTTGTTGCATAGTTTTGAGGATTTCTTGTTGGAGAAACTTAGAAATACCTATGAATCAAGGAGGAGACGAAGGATAGAAAAAATTCAGAGTCAGCTGGGTACTTTAAAGCCAATGGTGTGATTGCAAAAGGAAAGAGGAAACATGATGGCACGAAGAACCATCTTGGCCCTAAGAAGGAACATAACAAGTTCAAGAACTCTAGCGGACCAAAAGGACTAAAAGGTGACTTCTATGTGTGCGGCAAGTCATAACACTTTGCTCGAGATTGCAGGCATGACAAATCCAAAAATGAAGTTAATGTTGTTCATGCAAATGACGACATAATTGCTACGGTGAGGGAGATTATGGAAATAAAAGGCAAAGTGCAAGGATGGTGGTATGATACATGTGCTATCGTACATGTTTCTTATGAGAATGCAACATTTAAAATTTGTTCTACAGTAAATGATGGACAAGAAGTGCATATGGAAAATAGAGTACGATCTAAATTCGTTAGAACGGGATCCGTCAAACTAAATTTCATTTACGGGAAGAAAGACACTTTTGTCAATGTACTCCATGTTCCCAGCATGAATAGGAACCTTGTTAGTGGGGACTTGTTGGGAAAAAACGGGTATTTAGTTTGTATATGAATCGAAAAACTAATATTGACCAGTAATGGTGTATTTGTAGGAAAAGGTTATTTCGGTGAGGGAATGGTCAAACTTTGAACTATCAATAATATTATTAATAAATTTTTTAATTCTGCTTATATGCTTGAATCTATTTCTTTATGGCATACTAGATTAGCACATATTGGTATTAGTATTATGAATAGACTAATTAAATTCGATTTGATCTTGTGCAATATTTATGATTTCGAAAAAATGTGAAATATGTGTCAAATCAAAGATGATCAAGAAACCTATCAAAAGTGTTGAAGGAAAATCAAACTTGCTTGATCTTGTGTACTCCGATTTTTGTGAATTTAATGGCATGCTAATCCGTGAGGAAACTGGTATTGCATAACCTTTATTAATGATTGTCAAATTTTCTAGTACATGCAACACATGATGATAATTATTATGCCCCAACATCAGAGTATAATGTCAAGACAAATGTTATGACATCTTAAGTATGACCGAACAATATTATCAATCTTTAATTATGCAAAAACTGTAAATTATAGAATAATAAAAACACGGTTAATTGTTAACCAAGTTCGGTGCAACTCACCTACATTTAGGGGCATCCAAGCCAGGAAGGAAATCCACTATTAGCAAGATTAATTCAAAGCTAAACAATCGCAGTTTACAACTTCTCACTTAATCCCTACATAATGCAACTTCTACCTAGAAACTCCTAGATATGAGAATCCTCTCACTTCCCTCAATCACTCACCAATGATGACCTCAACAATAATGAACAATAGAAGATCACACTTCCAAAATAATACTTGGTTTTCTTAAAAGCTTCACCCAAGAATAATGCTCAACTTCATTGATTAAAAGATTTAGAGTGAGAACAACATACACAAGCAATATGTCTACCATAATGTATCAAATGATACAAAGGGTGACTTACAAAGTCACACACACAAGAGACTCTCAAAACCTAAGTTTCTAAAACTTCCCCTAGTTTTTAAACAAGTAAAAACCGTAAATACAATAGGTTTAGGTATTCATTAAATACTCCTCAACAGTCCATGGGCTTCGAAATCTTCACCAAATTCTAGCTTGATCCACACGCTGAGAGCTGCATCAATTATGCAAAAAAAAATCTTCTTGAATCTTGGAACAAATCATCAAGTTTCCTAAATCGTCTCAACAACCATTTTAGCCACTTGTGTACAACTTGAGATATGAAAACTTGTTCCAAATAAAATCTTCTTGACCTGCGAAAATTATTGAGATATATCCAAAATAAATATCACAAAATCAAATCAAATCTTGTCAAGATTTAAAACAGTTAGAACTGATGTTCTGGTACAACATGTTACAACATTTGTTAGGACATCTGCTCACAAGGTGACATGTTCAACATGTTACAACATCACGCACAACATCATGTTGTAAACCATATTTTAGCAGAATTTTTTCCAATCCTAAAACCATGGAACCTTCAATCTCCCCCTTTGGCAAATTTTGGCTAAAACATCTTCTGCACAATAAACCTGGAGAGAGGAATAAGACCACAAACACACGACATAAATTACATGTAAGAGCATGTAAATTGTGTACATAAGTAAGAAGATAACCTGCATCCTCAAGAATATCCAGGTTACTCCCCCTAAACCATAAAACTGATCTTTGTCATGGAGGAATAAATATCCCTCTCAGAGTGGAAGTAGAAATTTTTCTGAAGCACAAGAAAACCAACCTGGCCAGAAACTTAAACTAATAGAGTTCAAGACATTAAAAATACATATGGAATAAGCCAACACATTAGAAACACATACAATAGAAGTAGCATATGAAAAACACAAGACATATGACACAAAGCCCCAAAACACAGCCAGAATGATAGAACATCTAGTAAGACATTCTGCAGACACTAATAGAACATCTGGTAAGACATTCTGCAGACACCTTTTGGCTAGACTCTATTCTCCCCCCTTTTGAGCCAAAATTTGACAAACAACAAAAATAAGAAAAAGAAAACTGACACAGAGATAAACAGGAGAACACACACCACTGACTCAAGGGCATGTGAGCCAAGACTGACTCTGCAAAAAAAACTTACTTAAGTGAACCAAAAATAAGACACAAAACAGAAACACACCAGTAACAATGGAACCAAAACAATTCTAATGAAATACACCCTGGCGTAACTCTCAAAACACGTGATTTCTCCCCTTGAAATTCAAGTGCTTTTCTCTTCTTATCATGGTAACTCTTCTGTCGACCCTGCGAAACATTCATCTTTTCCTTGGATCCTCTTGATCTTTTCAGTTGTCACTTACGCAATCTCAGGTCCGAGTACAACACTCTCGCCTGACTCATATCAACACAAAGGATTCCTACACCTCCTACCATACAAATCCTCATACGGTGCCATTTCGATAATAGAACGGTAACTGTCATTGTAGGTAAACTCAACCAATGACAAATAACTATCCCCTGATCCACCTTGATCCAACACATAAGCTCTCGAAAATTCTCTAAAGACTGGATAGTTCTCTCTGTCTGTCCATCCGTCTGCGGATGATAGGCAGAACTCAACCTCAACTTAGTACCCAAAGTTGTCTGCAAACTCTCCCAAAACATCGAGGTAAACCTCGGATCTCTATCAGACACAATACTCGAAGGAACACCATGCAACTTCACAATCTGATTAATATACAACTGTCACACTCTCATTTTCACCTTTAGCCTTTATATCCTGCATTCGGCATAACATACATTGTTCTATTGCATATTGAGCATGCGGGTTCACAAGGTACGAACTAGGTCGATTTGTTATTTTCTATTTCAAATGAGATAACTTGTCTATCTTGGACTACATGGAAGAAAAGGTTCATTACCTAAGGTTTGATCTAAGTTGGAAAATCTATTCATCTAGATTTCTTCAAGGAGGAGTTACTTAAAAAAATATTAGGATATTCAAGATGTATTCCTAATGAACATAAAATTCAAGGCCAAATTCAAGATTGCTTCATCCAATTTTGTTTCAAATTCTTGAAGCATGAGTCAAGATCACAAGTGCATAATTCAAAGTTCAAGGTTAATGAAGTCAAGACTAGATTCAAGAATATGGCAAAGAAAAATTTCATGACATTTGCAAAAATGTCACATTTATTGCAAAGTCTCAAACACTTGATAATGCTTAGAAAAATAAGCTACTTCTAGTCTTAATCCAAGCTTCTAATCAAATTCATGTTATGGTAATGCCACACCAAGTCCACATTATGCTTACAAACATCCAAGAAATATGCAAGAATTAAATCAAGATTGGAATGTTTTAAGACCAAGATTATGCATGTTTAATCATGGCAAAACAGTCCCATGCAAGAGGTGACAAATTTCTTCATGTCACAAGATCACATGTCACAAGACCAAGGGAATAACATGTGACAATGCTTCTACATATCAGAATTTTCAAAATGCTGTCAAAGGTTGTAGCATTGACCAAGAGGAGCTGTCCAAGCATAAACCAACAAAATGGGTGCAAGGCACAAAGTGCTGCAGAAAAAACAGCATAGGCAAAGTGCAACAGCAAAAATGCAGCATAGCTCTTGCATGGAAATGTAAAGAAAGAGAGTGGCATGAGAAAGGTGGTAAGAGACACCACTCCATGAAAAATATGATATGTGGGGAGAAGAGAAAACCCTAGAGGAGCTGAGATAAGAGGAGGGGGCTGTAAACAAAAAGGGATCACTCTTGATTCACTCAACATACATTCTATACACACATTGCAAACCAGAAAAATAGAGAGAGCAATAGAAACCCTAAAAAACCAGAAAAATAGAAAGGAAGAAAAACCAGAAAAAAGAGAGTGAGATAAAAGCACAAGAGGATCATTGAGAAACAAAACCTTCACAACATAGAGTGAAGAGTGGTGAAGCACATTCAACCAAAACCAAGGAGGACTTGCAAGAAGAATAGAAAGCTCTTGGGTATCCATTCCTTCAAACCTTTCTCTCTTTACTTTTTTTGCTTTTATATTCATCTCATTTACTCTCTTGTGTGTTGTTGTATTGTATATATCATGTAAGGTTACAAGGGGACCAAGAAACCATTTTTAAAGAACCACAAAAACGAAAGAAAAACATAGAAAAAAGTAAGTTTTTTTCACCTGGTAGCCTGACACGGGCCGTGTCACACGACACGACCGGCCGTGTTGCATTTATGTTAGGATTTTCATAGCACAAAATGCCCAGGACCCCTGACACGGGCCATATCGCACAACACGGCCACCCGTGTTGCACCTCTGTTTGAGGTTTCAACGTGTAAAGCACCCGGACCTTATGACACGGGCCGTGTCACACAACACGGCCACCCGTGTCACACCCCTGTTTAGCCTAAAAAACTTGTTTTGCCCCAGACCCTATGACACGGGCCGTGTCACACAACACGGCCACCCGTGTCACACCTCTGTCACACTTAAAAACTCATATTGCATGTGCCTTATGACACGGGCCGTGTCACACCACTGTTTTCTCACTTTTTTTTTTTTGATATTTTACCTCCAAAAAAATCCGTTTTTTTTTGCATGTCTCGATTTTTTTTAGCCGTCTAACCCCATATGTTTGCATGATTTTAGTGTGAGTATTGTTATTGTCCTTGTTGACTTTT
Organism: Lathyrus sativus; assembly: GCA_963859935.3. Classification (NCBI taxonomy): domain Eukaryota; kingdom Viridiplantae; phylum Streptophyta; class Magnoliopsida; order Fabales; family Fabaceae; genus Lathyrus; species Lathyrus sativus. The sequence goes on from OZ012735.1 coordinate 931,542,122, forward strand.
GATTCCAAAAACCATTTTCGAAAACAAACTCTCGATTTTGTCGAGCCATTTTTAACCTTGTAAGTCGGTTGCCTTGTGCACCGCCATCGACCTTGTCCGTATCGCTTCAAATGTATCTTTACAAACAATAAACCTTGATCCAACGTCAAGTGGTTCTCTTGTCTCATAAAAATCCAAAACACAGTAAAATATACGATTAGAATTATGCACCATGAGCTTTAAAGTGGTAGAGAAGGAATGAGAATGGAATCCTCCTACACTCATTCCGAATGTTTTGAATACAAGGCGCTCGACTTGGTTATTCGAGACATTCATCTCTATCCAAAGTCTTTTGTATAATCCTAGTCAAGAATAGATTCTTCCCTAAGAAAAAACCTAAAAAATAACATCAACTCATCAAACTATTTTTCGCCTTAGGGCATCAATCGAAAACCCTTTTTCAAGGTATAAAATCAACCAACAAACAACTATTTCATAAGCCTCCGAACTATGGAGCTCTGATTCTTCACTTCTTTTAAGTGAGGATACGTAGGCACAAGGGCCACAATCCTTGGCGAGCATTAAAATAAATAAACCAACCCCCCTTTTCCTTAAGCGAGCAAACTCTTAATAAAAACACCCATTCACGCCAAACAACCTAGGAGGTTCCCATCGAGTACGATGGATGCGAGGGGGTGCTAATACCTTCCCCTCACATAACCGACTCCCGAACCCTAAGACTTAGTTGCTATGACCATGCTCTTTTCCCAAAGGTTTTATGGCTATTTCCCTTTCCCTCCTTGGGATGAATAAAATCTGGTGGCGACTCTGTGTCATTTTTCACGTAGCGACAGCTGGCGACTCTGCTGGGGACTTTTTTTTCTAAGCGAGTCAAGCCTAACCTAGGTTGTTTTTGCGTGTTTGGGTTCTTTCCTTTTTGCTTGTTTATCGCTTTCCTTGTTTTTTCAATTGTATCTCACTGTATTCGGTCTCATTGGCTCTTGGTATAAATTGGAAACTTCGGTTGTAAACTTGAGGGAAAGACTCTATACCCGAGTCTAGAGTGTTAAAATTGAGATAGGAGAGGTTGAGTAGTATGGGCTTCCGAGATGCTCATCTCGTGATAGTCGATACGAGAACCTCGCTTAGAGTAGATTCTTTTGAGAATGATGAAAACCGTCAAGCTCTTGGCGTGTTTGATCAACGTTCTCTTGAGAATCCATTACTCTAAGGACCTGTTAGAACCTTAAACCATTGGCCAACTAAGATTGATGGTCGTGTAGTATGGGTCCTCGAGAAGCTCTTCTCGTGTGGATCGATATGAAGACCTCGTTCAGAAGAGACTTTCTTGATGGAATTGTTTCCTGGAAATGACTGACATACGTAACAAACAGTCAAGGAAGTCCATGACTCTGAAATCCTTGTCTAGAACCCAATGTCGACGTGTCTCGTAGTATGGGTCCCCGAGAATTTCTTCTCGTGTGGGTCGGTACGAGGACCTCACCCAAAAGAGATTCATGTGATGGAGTCATCTTCTGACATATTCATGTCATGTATGATGAACAGTCATGTGAATCCATGACTTTGGGATCCCTTTTAAACCCTAGACCACACCTTGTGAGAACCTTTTTTATAAAGCAGTCCGTATCGGCCCTATCCATACCATGGACTTATGAACCCATATGCTCAAATTCTGCATCCGTTCATACATGCATACTTCATAAAAAAAACAAAGCTCTTAGTGTCTTGTTCTTGTTGCAGATATAAGCATTTTTCAGAATCAGTTATGATGAATGTGAATTTAGGAACAATGAAGCTAAATAAGAAGACCGACCGAAAGAGTACTTTCCCTTTCAAATACAAAGATCCTTCAATCGACAGTCTAAAAGCTCTAAGTGCCAAGATCACTCCCATCAAGAACAATAGATTTCACTCTTCTTATGGGAGAATTTTGGATCTGTTGACAGAGAAGATAGAGTTTGAAGCTCTCACAGCCCTGGCTCAGTACTATGACACTTCTCTTCGATATTTCACCTTCGCCGATTTTCAGATAGCTCCTACTTTGGAAGAATTTGAGAAGATTTTGAACCTCTACATCAAAGATCGCAATCCTTTTCCCAAGCTCGAAGAAGAGTTCACTTTGAAGAAAGTGGCTTCTGCCTTAGGGATTCCTACATCAGATGTGATAGCCAATTGAGCACCCAAAGGAGCTAGGGGTTTCTCAAGGAAATTCTTAGAAGAACAAGTGTGGAAGTATGCCAAGGAAGAGAAATGAGAAATATGTGGTTCAATTCTGGCACTCCTGGTCTATGGGATTGTGATGTTTCCAAATGGGGAAAATTTTATGGACCAAGTAGCTGTGGAAATCTTCTTGACCAAGAACCCCGTGCCTTTCCTCTTAGGTGACTTCTACCACACACTCCATACAAGACATACAAAAGAAGGTGGAATGTTCCTTTGTTGCGCCCCACTCCTGCATAAGTGGCTAAGGACCCATATGCCCAAAAAAGGTCCTTTTGCTTCCAAGGAATTCTCATGGCCTCAAAGATTCGCTTCACTCACCGCTAGTTCCATCACATGGTACAAGAGGGAATGGGAAACCAAAGATATTATCTTTTCTTGTGGAGAATTTCCCAACGTGCCTCTTGTGGGGACACGAGGTTGCATCAATTACAACCCGGTGTTACTCAAGAGACAGTTTGGACACTCTATGGACGGCCCTCATAAAGAAGAAGATTTGGTGTCGTTCCTTGTCAATACGGCCGATCCAAGTGATCCATCTGTATGAAGGGCAAGAAGAGCATGGGTAAACATCCAAAGAAGCAATGCAGACAATGGGTGGAAGAACATCCTTGCTCGTGAACCTTATGTCAAATGGGTGAAAGAGAGAGTAAAAGAGATCAGATTACCTTTTGTCTTTGATACACCTGTTTTCCCATCGAATCCTGAGCCCGAGCCTATCTTACCCGAAGATATGGAGAAACTTAAGGCTAAAATCCAAGAACTTGAAGATGAGAACACTCAGCTTCGAATTCGACTCAACGAGACTAAGCAGAAAAGCGAAGCTTGGGAAGACAAAAGCAAAGAGTTGAAAGAAAAGTTCAAGGATAGCAAGAAAAGGGCTAGGGAAGAGAAAGGAAAGAAAGAATGGGTTGGTGGAGCTCTCAAAAATGCCAACGCCAACTTGGATCACCAAAATGAAAAATTGGACCAAGTGTGGCGAAAGGTCAGAGACTTAGAAAATAATGTGAGAATAGCCACCCAAATGAAGAAAGATGAAAGGGAAAAATTTGAAGCTCAGATTCACAAGTTGAAAGGCATTATGAAAGGCTGCGAAGATCAATTAGCTCGTGAGCTATTGGAAAAGGAGAATGCATAGCGAGATTTCGTACAAGCAGAGTACCAGTTGGGTAGAGCTATCGAAGAAATCCGAAAGCTGAAAGATGGAATATATGATGAGCTATATCTAGAGTTGAAGGACAACTGCCACTATTGGGAAGAAAGTTGTCATCAGGAAGAAGCTGCAGTACTTCAGAGAAATGACATCATCCATGATCTCCAAATTCTCTATGAGGAGTGGAAGAACAAATTCATAAACTTGGCGGGATTCTCCAACTTTGTGCTTCAGCAGATCCCTGAAAGATTGAAGATAGCCGATCAAGTGATGACTCCTAAAAACACTTTTGTCCCTATGTTTGACTTTGTGAAGTTTTGCAAGGAAACAATGGGGGAACTTGTTACAGATTTAGAGGCGGTTCACAGAGCCCAAGGAGTCACATTTAGAGTCGATTTGTAATTTGCTTAAGAAGTGTATCTTTTGTATTTGAACTTGGCTTCAAGCCTTAGTGAAATGAGAGTTTGTTCTATTATGTCTCTTCTGATTAATTGCAATGGAAAATGTTTATATTCTCAACAATAACTAACAAGGTTACTAAGATCTTTGCGCATAACATTATTCATATGCATTCCATACGCATCATATCGCATTTCATAAAAACAAAACCAAAACTTACAAAAACTTGACCTCCATTCGCAGTAAACAAGCTGACTTCCCGACACCCCTACTACACTCGTGGCAAGCAAAGGTTACTAATGGATCAAATTGAGCAGACTCAAGCCGCTTTCAGAGACGAGATAACCTACATGAAGACTCAGATGGGCCAGTTGATGGAAGTCATCCAGGCTATGGCTAAAGGACAAGAAGAGATGAAGCAAGCTATGGAGAGAACGCTGCCAACACTCCAGTTCCTACTACTGTAGGCTCAACTCCCACTCCTGACAATGTCATTCCTACTCCTACAAATGCAATCCCCGTTCCTGGTGGCACGATCCCTACTCCTGCCAGCGCAGGCGCAATCCCTATTCCTCGTAGTGGTACGACTACCCCTCAAATCCACTTCGATGATCACGAAGGTTTCTACAACTCTCACAATGACTTGGCTGCAGACGGTTCTAGAGCACCAACTACTGACTTGGAAAAGAAGGTACTCGCCTTGCAAGAGACGGTCAAAGGACTACAAGGCCCAATCACTTTTGGGTTAGAGGCTGCGGATATGTGTTTGGTACCCGGTGTTAAGATTCCGCTCAAGTTCAAAGTCCCTGACTTTGAAAAATACAAAGGGGCAAGCTGTCCCCAAACTCACATCCAATCTTATTGTAGGAAGATGGCTGCCTACTCTGATGATGAAAAACTACTAATGCATTTCTTTCAAGATAGCCTCAGTGGAGCTTCCCTTGAATGGTACATGCAGTTAGAAGGTACGCACATCAAGACTTGGAAAGAGTTAGCCGAGGCATTTCTGAAACACTACCAATACAACTCTGACATGGCGCCCAATCGCACACAACTTCAAGGCTTGACCCAGAAATCTGGTGAAGCGTTCAAGGACTATGCTCAAAGGTGGAGGGACTTAGCTGCTAGAGTCCAGCCTCCTCTTCTTGAAAGAGAATTGACCGATATGTTCATGGGGACTCTTCAAGGTCCTTTCCTAGAACGTTTGGCGGGATGCACATCTACTGTGTTCTCAGATTTAGTGATGGCTGGTGAGAGGATAGAGAATATGATAAAGATTGGAAAGATTCAAATTGCTGATGGAGCTTCTAAGAAGCCCTACCAAGGTTTTGCAAGGAAAAGGGAAGGCGAAACAAGTGCCGCATTGATGGATAAAGGGAAGGCCAAAGCATACCAAGGCTCTTATCATCAGGTGGCCGCTGTTACTCCAAATCAACCTCTCTCCATACCCGCAAGTCAACCGGCTGTTCAAGCTCCCTATCAACAACAACGTCAAAACTATTATCAAGGTCCGCCAAGACAAAGAAGACCTGAGAAAAAATTTGATCCTATTCTGACAATGTACGCTAGGTTGCTTCCGCTCTTGCTTAGAGGTTCATTGGTGCAGTTGAGAGAAATGAAGGCTCCCCCAACTGTTCTACCTCCCGGCTATGATGCAAATGCCCGTTGCGAATTCCATTCTGGAGCTCCCAGACATAACATTGAAACTGCAAAACTTTGAAATACGTGGTACAAGATCTCATTGATTCAAAAGCCATCAATTTCACCAAGAACCCTCCCAACGTGACTAAAAATCCAATGCCGCACCATGCCACAAATATGGTTGAAGAATCTAAAGGAAAGAAGTTGGCATCAAAAGTTGACAAAATGAAGACCCCTTTTGCTGTTGTTAAAGAACAATTGTTAATGAAGAATATTGTCCCAGGATGTACTGAGGATTGCCAACACTGTTTGAAAGATCCCCAAAACTGTCATGAATTGAAGATGGGCATCCAAAATTTGTTAGATCAAGGTGTCATATTGATAAAACAGATGTCTAGTGCTGAAGAAGTGGCCACTCTTGATATTCCCTATGATCCAATGGAGTTTACTTATGATGAAGAACTATTGAACAATTTGTATGGTCAAAATCGTGTACCTTTGACAATTCCGTATGACGAAGATTGGTATCCTACCCAAGTTCCACTACAAATCTTGTATGATGTTACACCGCTGACAATTCCATGTGACCAGCCTCGTGTGCCCTTGGAAATCCCATGTGATTACGATTGGTACTCTGTTCAGACCCCATACAATCAAGTTCGTGAACCATTGCAAATACCATATGACCAAGTAGAGATTCCATTTTCCCCACCTTCACTTGTTCCATTAGTGATATCTACACCTGCTCCTTTCCCTTTTGAGAGCACCAAGGCTATCCCTTGGAAATATGAGCCAACTGTTTACATTAATGGGCAGAAGGTAGAAGAGGATGCTGTGAAAGTTGATAATTCTGTAGAGAACATGGTTGGGACCGGTGGAAGAACCAGAAGTGGGAGGATTTTTGAGCCCGTACCACCACCAAACGGTACAAGTGAAAAGCAGCCAACAATGGAGCAGGGGCAGACTTCTACTCAAAAAAGGAGTTCCAATGAAGATGTCAAAGAATTCTTACGAATCATCCGAAAAAGCGATTATAAGGTGGTGGACCAGCTCAACCAAACACCTTCAAAGATTTCCATGTTGTCATTGCTAATGTGCTCTCCTGCCCATCAGGAGTCATTGATCAAGTTCTTGAAGACTGCTCATGTTCCCCAAGAAATATTCGTTGTACAATATGAAGGAGTGGTATCGAACATTGCCTCCGCACATATTCTGAGCTTTAATGAGGAAGAGTTGCCCCCCGAGGGGAAGAACCATAATAAGGCTTTTCACATCTCCATTGAATGTGTTGATGTTGTGTTGTCGAGAGTATTGGTAGATACTGGGTCATCCTTAAATGTTTTACCAAAAAATTCATTGGCCAAGCTGACCATTGAAGGATTGATAATGAAACCCAGTTCAGTGATAGTGAAAGCTTTCGATGGGGCAAGAAGGATCATGATAGGGGAAGTTGATCTCCCCATCAAAATAGGACCTCACACTTTCATTATCACATTCTATGTGATGGATATCTACCCGGCGTACAGTTTCCTGCTAGGTCGTCCATGAATTCACGCGGTCGGTGCTGTAACGTCCACTCTTCACCAAAGGCTAAAGTTCATAGTTAATAACCAGCTTGTCGTCATCGAGGGAGAGGAGGATATGCTAGTGAGCCATCTGTCTTCATTCTGTTATATTGAAGTGGGAGGGAAAGTTAATGAGACCCCTTTTCAAGCGTTTGATGTGATAAGTATGGAAATGATCCCTACTAAGAAGGAGGAAAAAAATCAGAAAGGTCAGGACCCCCCATGGTTACTTGGAAGGACGCAAGGACCGTAATTGAGGCCGGTCACCCCGAAGGTTGGGGAAGGGTGTTGGAGCTACCCATCAATAAAAACAGAACTGGTTTGGGTTACCCAGGCAATCACAAAGATCAGCAGAAGACAACCATTGACAATGGCAAAAGGTTCATTTCTCCACTTGCCTTTGTTAGTGGTGGACATATGGTGGATGATCAGGTGGCCGTTATGGAAGCTGAAGATGATGCACTAAAGGAAGTCTGCATGGTGTACCTAAAGGCACCAAATCAACAACTCAACAATTGGACTGTTACGGAAATACCAGAAGTCACCCTTGTCGAAGAGTAATTTTCCTTGCTCTGCTTTCAAATCCTATGCTCTGCCCAAGGCATAAGGATTATTTTGTAGGGCCCCCATGTTTTCAAATAATGTTTATCATGAATGAAATGAACCTCTTTGCATTCAATTGTGTTCCCTGTCTTTCTTTTTTACTTTTGCATAAATAAATGGCAATGTTTTCTCGCATTTTTCTTTTTCATCTTCTGAAAATAAAGCATAAAATCACCAACCATGCAGATCTACCCTGGATTCCATTGATAACGATACTGCTACGGTTCCATATGACTTTGATAACCCAATCTACCATGCTGACGAGGATTGTGAGGAAGATTGTGAACTCCCCGAGGAGTTAGCCAGACTATTGAAGCAGGAATCAAAGATCATTCAGTCGCATCAAGAGTCATTGGAAGTTGTCAATCTCGGAACCGAAGAGGACAGGAAAGAGGTCAAGGTAGGCACTTCCCTTGAAGAGAGTGTGAAGAGAAGACTGATCGAGCTCCTACGTGTGTATGCAGATGTGTTTGCTTAGTCATACCAAGACATGCCCGGATTGGATTCAGACATCGTGGTGCACAAATTGCCGCTCAAGGAAGATTGTCCGCCTGTAAAGCAGAAGATGAGACGAACTCGACCTGACATGGCCCTTAAGATTAAGGAGGAAGTACAAAAGCAGCTTGATGCCGAATTCTTGGTAGTATCAAAATACCCTAAATGGGTCGCCAACATTGTACCTGTGCCTAAAAAAGGAGGTAAAGTGCGGATGTGCGTTGACTACAGAGACCTAAATAGAGCCAATCCAAAAGATGACTTTCCGCTGCCACATATTGATGTGTTAATGGATAATACGACCCACTTCTCAGTGTTCTCTTTCATGGATGGTTTCTTCGGATACAACCAAATCAAAATGGCTCCAGAGGATATGGAGAAGACTACCTTCATTACCCCTTGGGGAACCTTCTGCTATAAGGTTATGCCATTTGGCCTGAAGAATTCTGGCGCGACGTATCAACGAGCAATGGTGACTCTCTTTCATGACATGATACATAAAGAGATTGAATGCTATGTAGACGATATGATCGCAAAATCCCAAACTGAAGAGGAACATCTCATCCACTTGGAAAAGCTGTTTGCTAGGCTAAGAAAGTTCAGGCTAAGGCTCAATCTGAATAAATGTACCTTTGGGGTAAGATCTGGTAAATTGCTAGGTTTTATTGTGAGCCAAAAAGGGATTGAAGTCGATCCTGACAAAGTAAAAGCTATCCAAGATATGCCAGCTCCAAGAACCGAGAAAGAGGTTTGTGGTTTCTTAGGGAGATTAAACTACATTGCCAGATTCATATATCACCTAACAGCCACCTGTGAGCCAATATTCAAGATGCTTCACAAAGATCAAGCCATCGTGTGGAATAGAAATTGCCAAAAAGCATTTGAGAAAATAAAAGAATATCTGCAAGAACCACTGATTTTGATGCCTCCCGTGCCAGGAAGACCTCTCATCATGTACTTGACTGTTCTGGAAGGATCCATGGGATGCGTGTTGGGGCAGCATGACGAAACAGGTAGAAAGGAGCATGTTATCTACTACCTAAGCAAAAAGTTTACTGACTATGAAATGAGATACTCAGTGTTGGAAAAGACCTGTTGTGCACTCGCATGGGCTGCCAAACGCTTAAGGCAGTATATGTTGACCCATACCACATTGTTGATATCAAAGATGGATCCAGTCAAGTACATCTTCGAGAAGCTGTCGCTTTCGCGAAAATAAGGTGCCGGCATAACAGAAGAGTCGCCACCTTTCGTTATTTATCCCTCAGAACGAGAAAGGAAACGATCGAAAAAAACCTTACGGAAAAGGGTAAGACACGGTCGTCGCAACCATTGTCTGGGTTCGGGAGTCGGTTACGCAAGGGGGAGGTATTAGCACCCCTCACGTCCGTCGTACTCGACGGGATCCACGCTTGTTGTGTTTACTGGACGAGCTGGTTTATCTATCTACCTATCAAGGCTGGTTGAAACAGAAAAGAAAAATGACTCGGCAAAGCGTCGCACTTTATGCCTACGTATTCTCATCAGAGAATGAGAAATCAGAGTCAACATAGTTCGACCTACGACGGGTTATGGGGAAGGTGGCTCGCCAATACATCAGTATTGTGCCTACGTACTCTCAACAGGTATGAGAGATCAGAGCTTACGTAGTTCGGGATACTACGGTTTACGGGAATTCAGATTCATCTGTTTTATCGAGTAGGGTTAAACAGCAGTTCCAGCAGTTAGGGACAAAGCCTGTTTGCGTTGGCGCTGAAGTTTAACGACACTCTTTTCTTCTGAAAAGCTTTCCTTTGAATTATGGTCCCACGGGGCAAAAAAGGTTTGAAGTTTGTTTTCTGTCTTTACGGAAGAAGTGTCTTTTATTGTGTTTGCAATTTCAATCGCACTAAAGACTATGACCTGAGAGTGAATGCGTCGCATGTCACCCAAAGGGTACCATACTAAACATCCATACTGTGGAAAAGAAACTCTCCCACAATCCTTTCTCAGATAGCTTAAGGCTCGTAACGTACGAAAGAAATCATTCATGATTACTGTATCTTAAACTGTTTTGAGATGAGAAGAGAACAGGCTCAACTAGGAGGGAGACTATCAAGTCCTACTATTGTCATGCCAAGGATTCATCCTATGGTTGAGGTTTGAAACAGGGAACTCCTAGAAGTTATCATGCATAGGTTTCAACCTAAAGTTCTATCATCATTTCCTTATCAAAGGAAATAAGATTCCTAAGGGATCATGTCAATGATACACAGAAACAGATAAAGCATCAGCTTAAACAGTAAACAGTAAACGGTAAAATGCATGCAATGCAAGTGAGGGAGGAAATGTGTGTGGGGGCATCAGCCTCCACAAGCTCATCTCAACCTCAAGCCAGAATGAATAACAGTAATCATACTGAAGTAATATCAACATGCTATCAAGCAAAAACAGTAAACTGCAATCATACAGGAGAAATGAAATCATGCTATCAAGCAAAAACAAACCACATGGGCAAGGGAGCAGAGCTCTACCGAATACCCGCAAGCAAAGCCATACAGTAACAATACAAGCAGAGGGAGCAACTCAACCTCTAGTGCAATCATGCTCCTAGATTAAAGTTATTCTAGATATGGACTTATTCTAATGCATCAAGCAAGTCAAACAAGGCACATCAATACAGAAAAGAAAACAAAGAAGAAAGCAGGTCAACTCCTCTCTCAACCCCAAGCTTCAGCTCTTCTAAAAGCAACTCATTCTTCAGACTTCAATTACTCTTGACGAATATCAATTTGCTTCTCCAGGTTTCAACCCTTCAACATAAGTTTCAACTTATCTTCTTCTTCAAGCTTCAGCTTTCCTCAATCAGTTCCACCTTCAGGCTTCACTCTTCAGCACAAGTATCAACTTGATTCCTTCAGGATCTCCAAGCTTCAAAGTAAGTATCAACCTATCCTCTGCTCCCCAAGCTTCAGCTCTTCAGAGTAGTCATCAATCATCTGACAATGTCAACTTCATCCTTCAATCTTCCCCAAGCCTCAGCTCTTCATTCAGTCTTTACTGGAATCTTCATTGGGTCTTCAAGTATCAACTTGTCTCTTCTTGCTCTTTAAGCTTCAGCTGAAATGGCAATGCTCAAGGAATCATCCTCTTCCACTCTTCAATGAAGTCTTCATCTTCACACTCAAGCCCAACATCTCTCAAGATACTCAAACCAGAAGAAATCACTTAACTGGATAAGCTAGGATATTAAACTGCTCATTGACCACCAAAGGTGACCTATAAGGGTTTAACATCAAAAGAATGGTTCCCTCAAAGGTTTTACTTCCTAGGTACCATCACTTATCCCTCCAAAGGAGGGAGGTGAATACCATGGAAGGACCTTGAATCATGGGGAAGAACGGAGGTGAAAGATACCATCCATGTTTAAGAAAGAAGTTAACTAGGTCTAAGCTCTTCCTAATCCCTAACCCTAAAACAAAAACAAAACCAACAAGGCCTTAAGCTCTCAAGCTCCTTATTCTATCTTCAAGTCTTCTACTATGCTCCTCCTTACTCCACAAAGCAAGACCAAGCCCATCAAGCCAAGCAAAAACCCACAAAGCAAAGCAAACAAAATACAAGCCCACAAGGGCAACACAAACAACAATCAACTACAAAAATCCATTAAAAATAGTATACTATTATATTAAAATCTAATATAATTTTTAGGGGATCCTATATACCTACCCTTAATACCCTATATGTCCCAACATCTAACTTGACCTAGAAACCCAAGATTCTAGTGTTATTGTGGACCTATGTCAAGGATTGACCTAATTCTATACAACCTAAAGTCATCTAATCAAAACTAATCAAAAATTAATCATAAAATTATGGAATAAATCCATAGGGGAGCTAAAGTCCTAATCTAACTATCCTAAAAATAATGGCCTAAAAATATGAAGGGAACTAGCTAAACAAAATTCTACAAATCCATGCATCAACATAAAAGGAATTAAAATGCTATTAAAAGAGAAAATACACAAAAAATATTAAAAATGCATGAAATGCAAATATTTTGATTTTATAATTTTCTAGACATTAACATGAAATGGGAGAAAAAAATCCCCATGCAAAAATCATCATTTTTCTATTTAATATGATTTTTCAAAGATTAAAATAAAATGGAGAAAAAGAAATTAAAATATGAAATAATTGGTGCAGATAGCAACTACATTCAGTTCAAATATGCAATGGGCCCTAAATGGAGGTGGGGATATCAATGCGCGCCAGGCCCAATTTTCATCAGGAAATCAATTCAAAAATCATAAAGAAAAAGAAAAGGACACGGTGCATAAAGCAAGGAAAATCAGTACAAAATCCAAGTGGGCCATGAATGGGGGTGGGGATATCAATTGAGCCCAAAACCTCATTTAATGAAACGCTGCGTTTCATTGTGTCTTCAGACTTCTCTTCACACACGAAATCAAATCTCATCTACACGATCTGGGTCCAGTCAATGAGTCCATGCGTAATCCAATGGCCAACACGTTATCTTCTTCATTTGAATGGGACTTGGAGGGAAGAACAGCCATGGAAGTTCAGAGCTTCAAGCTCATCCTCTCCAATTCGAACCTCATCAATTCTCCATGAAAAACTAAAACTCAGAACCCTAATCCATTCTAAATTCCATGCTGATCACAACCATGGCCTTGAAATCAATTGAAATGCCCTAAATCTCCAAACCCGATCCAAGATCAAAAATAAACTCAAACTTCAACTTCGATGATTCTTGAAATTAATTGGCTCAGAATGATCACCACCTCACACTGGTCAATTCTTGATATCAAACTCATGCCATAGCTCATTATACCTCGTGTTCTTGATCCAAACAAAAATGGTGTCATCAACTCAACCTTCACCAATTGATCTCAAACTTCCCAGAATCCATCTCCTACTTGTCTCTAACCATTCTAACCTAACAATTCTACCTAATTATGCTTAAATTATGGTGTAGGAGAAAAGTTACTAACCTGCCAAATCTTGATCAATAGATAGGGTAAACCTTCACTTCAGCCTCTCAAACTCTTCAGAATCCTTCCTTGATTGATGATAAAGCTTTTGCTTGCAAAAGATTTGTCCAAGAAAGCCTGAATCTCCAAACCCGATTGTGACTTGCAACCTTCAAAATTCATATGCCAACTCTTCAATTCTTCATGGTTTTGCCCTCAATTTGGTATGCACAGCTTCAGTGTGATCAATGGAATGTGTTTGTACTGAAAGAAGCAATGGAAATTGTGTGGAATGTGGAATTTGATTTCAACTTGCAATGGAAGCAATTGAAATGGCTATATCACTCTTCTCTCTAATCTCTTACCAACCTTGCATCTGAGCAAGTTCTAATCCATATATAGAATGCATTGGACCTCTCTAGATCCTTCTGGAATCATCCAATGAGAATTTGGAATTCTCATGTCATGAGTTTATGATTTCATCTCATTTCATGCATCATCTCATGCCAAGCCTCTTGCAGCAACTTATTCTGACCTGAAATTCTCCTTAGATGAGATATGGGATATGTTAAGACACTTTACTAGCTTGTACATTGCCTTTCCTTGTGTTTTGCATTTGTACCTTAAGATGCAAGCAACCAATTTCCAAAGCAAGTCCATGATCTGATCCTCAAATCAAAATTGTGGCTGAACCAATGTTTCTAAAATGCTTTTTAGAGTCAAAATGACCTATTATATGCCATGGTTTGGATGTGTAACTTGGAGATTTCAATTTCCAACTTGGACTTATTTAACTTATGCCTCCATTTTAGGTCATTTTTACCATTTTTTGCTACAAGCCTTTTCAACAACTCATGACCTCTTTACTAGCCTTAAAACATCATTTTAAGCAAGTTTGATGTTGAAGATTTTTCCATTTGAAGCTTGGAAATAGGAGTTATGGTCTTATGCTTGAAATGACCTATAATCTCCAAATGACCAAAATGCCCTTGACTTGTCAAAGCCATAACTTGAGTTCTACAAATCCTATCAAGGACTTATAGTACTCTCTAGAAATCTAAGAAGATAAGGAACAACATTCATGTTGACCAAAAGTTCATAGGAATCATCCTTCTAGGGCAAAAGTTGGATGCAAGTTGGGTGACTTTCAAGGCCCCAGATTCACATACCTCAGATGACCTGCAACTTGTCAAAGTCATAACTTGAGCTCTACAAATCCTATCAAGGACTTATAGTACTCAAATTAAAGCTAAGAGCAAGCTCTACAACATTAATGTTGGGGGTAAGATGAGATGACAATCACATATTGAGCTAAACTTCCTTGAAGATAGGGGTCAAACTAGGGGATTTTACACTATCAAGCCTTAGAAACCCTAGCTTGAAACTTCTCAAACTCTTCAATCATGATGATTTGACCTTGGAATCATCCTTATAGAATTTCAATGCATCAATCTATGATCACATGGCTCTTGGATTAGGTCTCAACCCTCTCCAAATCATCAGTTGACCTAGGGTTGACCCAGTCAAACCCTAATTACACCACTCATGGCTGAGTCTTCTTAAACTTGCGCAATGACCTCTCTAGGCTTCATGATGGCTTTAAAGACATCTCCTAAGCTCTCTCAAAGCTTCAAGTCCATCCTCATAGCTTCAGAATCATCTGAAGAGCTCCCCACAACTCTCAAGTTAGGAGGCACACAACCTTGGTTTCAACCAATCTCTCTGAGGATCTCTTAACTTCTCTGACAAGGATATCAACCCTTAATCACTTGAATAACCTTCTTGGCTAGCTTCAAACTCTTAATGGGTAATCATACCTCTTGATGAACACAAGCTAGGTAAAATAATGTTGGTCAAATTTTGGGGTGCAACAGCTGCCCCTATTCAAACGGCTTGAACCTGACTGGGTGAGGAGAGAACGACTCTCAACCAATCGGGGTAAAAGACGGTTGAATACCAACAAACCCGAAAATTTGCCAACTGTGCAAGTACACGGTACTCTGGTGGGAACAAATCTTCGAAAACTGAAATATTAGCTGCACGACAACTAGCTGGAGAATCGGTCACACGGTGACCGGTAATACATGGTCGATCATGCCATCGGGCATCAAGATTCCTCGGGACTCATCAGGTCAACCATCAGGTTGATCACGTTAAATCATGCCGTCAGGCATTCAAAGAAAACTTTCGGGTATCATCCAGACTTCATCAGCAAGTCGGGAATATAATTCTTGGTCAATCATGAACCAATTGGGAATATCCAAACCTCTGCCATCAGGCACTCCGCATCAGCTGAGAGAACTACTTCGTTAACACGGTCAGACTTCAATCATCAAGTCTTCGAGGGAAGTTTCAACTTCGCTTTTCAGAAACCTGTTGGGGATAACGCATCTCCGCTGGGGATTCTGGAGAACTATCAAGTAACTCCGCTCCGGGGATCCAGAAATCATTCTGGACGAATCAACTCTGCTGAGGACTTCAAGAATCATCTTGGACAAATAACTCCGCCGGGACTTCAAGAATCATCTTGAACCGATAACTATGCTGGAGGTTTCAGGAATCATCCTGAGCAAACACTCTGCCGGGGACTCTAAGCATCAGCTTGAGCAACCAACTCTGGAGACTGCACTGGGGATCTTAAGAATCATCTTAAGCAAACGACCTTGCTGGGGAATTCAAGAATCATCTTGAGCAAGCGACTTCGTTGGGGACTTCAAGAATCATCTTGAGCAAGCGACTCCGTTGGGGAGATTTCAAGAATCATCTTGAGCAATCAATTCTGCGGCGGAACACCTACAAAACAAGAACAGTAACAACCTAGATCCTGTTTATTATGCATATGCAATGCTCCACACGGTGGAAATGCTACGCGCTTATGATAAATGCTATGCAGTCATGCAAAATGATGCGATCCCATCAGCAAAATAAATGCTGAAGGGAGAATCCTCCTGTCAAGGAGAAAGAACCACTCAGATAGGGAGGAGGAATCATCCTGCTGAGGAGAAAAAAGTCCCGCCAATCTCAATTGGACTCCGCATGGGAAACAACTTCAGTTGACTGCTGCGGGGAAGCGAACTTCAATTGACTGCTGAGGGAAAGCGATGTCAATCGCGGGAATAAACTGCACGGCCTTCACGGCTACTTCCCTGGAGATAACGACTCTGGCGGGGAAACACAGCATCAGCTATTCAACACTCTACTGGGGAAAACCGATCATAGCCTGAGCAGCTTCCAAGGACTCGTCTCTCTTGGGGATCTGCAAACTCGGCTGAGGAAGAAGAAATCATTCTGCTTGTCGGGGGGAGTACGACTCTGTGGGGGATCTCGATTCTGCTGGCGACTTCAGTCTTGAACCATCAGTTGCTGCCCACTTCAGTATGACTCAGCTGAGGAGATGACATTCCTTCAGGAGGCATCTGGTTGGGGAGAGAACATTCCTTCAGGATGCACTTGGTTGGGGAGAGAACATTCCTTCAGGATGCACTTGGTTGGGGAGAGAATCTTCTCTGCCTGGGGAGACATATCAATGCTCACGATCTCGGGCTCAGACTCTTCAGGGAGAGGCTGCTGACTTTGCTGGAGAAGGAGGAATCATCCTGCTTGGGGGATGCGCACGGCGCGCTGTCTGGAATATGCTACACCTGTAACAACACAAACAAAACAGACAAGATACCCTTCTCAACGGGACCTATCAAGGTTATCATCTTATGGCAATGTTTAAGCAATTCATTGTTTCAACAATCAGCGGCCTAGGCCGGTAAGTTTATGTATGCGCATTTTATCAAAAACATTGGCGTTCTTTTTCGTAAACAAAACAGGTAAATGCTAAACAGGCAAACAGAATTGCTGAATAGTATACATTTTATTGATAACGAACCTCTGAATGGGTAAAAATGTTTTACAACAGATGCAAGCTCCTGGAATGAGGAAGCCGCGCAAAAAATAAAACATAAATATACATCAGTATATACAAATGTCGGCAACGAGGCGTAGACGAACACCATGAGTTGATCCCTCTATGACCCACTCGACTTCGATACTTCTCCGACGCTTCAGCTTCAGAAGAGATTGATTCAAATAAACGGCCCTCAGGTCTTCCAAACCACTAAACAAAGAAAGTCCACACGCGGAACGCAGTCATTTGCTTTTTCAAATCCCTAACTTTTGCGTGAACCGCCCTTTGCGGGTTTTCAGTTCACCGGGATACCCTTTTTTGCCAAAGTCGCCCATCCGGGTTTTCGACTTTGCGGGTGTACATTTTTTTCAATTTATATCCCTAATTTTTTCCTGAACCTTTTTCCTTTTTATGGTTCGCCAGGATGCCCCATTTTTGCCTGGACTCTCTTTTTACTGTCCAGCGGGTCACTTTCAAGCAAAGTATTTTTTAACTGTGTCCGCATTCACCGGGGATGCAAAATCTTCACCATCCATCGTGGATAACAACAAAGCTCCTCCCGAGAAGACCTTGCTGACGACATACAGACCTTCGTAATTGGGAGCCCACTTGCCCCGGTGATCGGAGTGTGGAGGAAGGATCTTCTTCAGGACGAGATCACCCGTCTGAAAGCTTCTAGGACGCACCTTCTTATCATAAGCTTTCTTCATTCGGCTTTGGTATAAACGACCATGCGCAATCGATTCTAACCTCTTCTCGTCCATCAGGCTGAGTTGGTTCAGTCGGTTCGTAATCCATTCTGCCTCGTCGAGTTTCACATCAACCAAAACTCGCAAAGAAGGGATCTCCACTTCTAACGGTAGGACTGCTTCCATGCCGTACACCAAGGAGAAAGGAGTTGCCCCGGTTGACGTACGTACCGTTGTACGATAACCGTGCAGTGCAAACGGTAGCATTTCGTGCCAATCTTTGTAGGTCACAACCATCTTCTGAACAATCTTCTTTATGTTCTTGTTGGCCGCTTCAACGACGCCATTCATCTTCGGCCGGTAAGGAGATGAGTTGTGGTGTTCAATCTTGAAACTCTGGCACAACTCCTTCATCATCTTGTTATTCAGATTCGAACCATTATCAGTAATGATCTGCTCGGGAATTCCGTAATGACAAATGATGTCCCTTTTTATGAATTTAGCCACCACCTGCTTGGTCACGTTAGCATATGAGGCTGCCTCCACCCACTTGGTGAAGCGATGACCGTTAGATGCAGTGGGCTCGATCTTGCCTATCATGTCGATGCCCCACATGGAGAACGACCACGAGGAGGACATGACATTTAACGGGCACGGCGGCACATGAACTTTATCAGCATAAATCTGGCATTTATGACATCTCTTCGCGAATTTAAAGCAATACGATTCCATCGTCAGCCAGTAGTATCCTGCTCTCAGGAAAGTCTGGATATCATGGAACCATGGCTTGCCGTCGGCGGCTTCCTCGATCGCAAAGACGAATGCAGGTCTATCAAGACGAGAAAGGACAATTCTTGGAGCCTCATTCCAAAAATTGACTTTATACATTGAAGCCAACGTGGCTAAGGCATCAGCCATCTGATTTTCGGCCCTGGGCACATGATGGAGTTCCACTCGATCAAAGAACGGAAGTAGCCTTCTGGCATAGTTCATGTACGGCACAAAATTCGATTGACGAGTCTCCCACTCCCCTTTAATCTGGTTGATCACGAGCGCCGAGTCACCATATACGTCTAGGTTCTTGATTCTCAAATCGATTGCCTCTTCTAGACCCATGATGCATGCTTCGTACTCCGCTTCATTATTGGTGACCGGAAATGTCAGTCTCGCAGTAAACGGGATGTGGGATCCGTGGGGAGTCGTGATGATCGCCCCAATGCCACTTCCGTAAGAATTAACCGCCCCGTCAAATATCAATTTCCATTGGGACTTCCTATCTGGCCCCTCGTCGGGCAACGGCTCATCGCAATCCTTCGCTTTGAGAAACATGATATCCTCATCAGGGAATTCAAATTTCATCGGCTGGTAATCCTCGATTGGCTGTTCGGCAAGGTAATCAGACAATACGCTTCCCTTGATGGCCTTCTAGGAAACGTACTGAATATCATATTCTGTCAACACCATTTGCCATCTGGCAATCCTGCCCGAAAGAGCCTGCTTCTCGAAGACGTACTTGATCGGATCCATCTTCGAAATTAGCATGGTAGTGTGATTGAGCATGTACTGTCGTAAACGTTTGGCAGCCTAGGCTAGTGCACAACACATCTTCTCCAGCATCGAGTAACGAGATTCACAGTCTGTGAACTTTTTACTCAAGTAGTAAATGGCATGCTCCTTTCTGCCCGTCTCGTCGTGCTGACCGAGAACACACCCCATACTATTCTCCAGAACTGTCAAGTACATGATTAGTGGCCGTCCAGCCACTGGGGGTATCAAGATCGGAGGTTCCTGAAGATACTGCTTTATCTTGTCGAATGCCTTCTGGCAATCCTCATTCCAGATAATTGCCTGATCTTTCTTTAAAAGCTTGAACATCGGTTCACACATGGCCGTGAGCTAAGAGATAAACCTCGCAATGTAGTTTATTCTGCCCAAGAAACCACGAACTTCTTTTTCTGTTTTTGGCACTGGCATTTCTTGTATGGCTTTTATCTTCGCAGGATCAACCTCGATGCCTCGTTCGCTCATGATAAACCCCAGTAACTTTCCGGACCGTACTCCAAAAGTACATTTGTTAGGATTCAGCCTCAACCTGAACTTCCTAAGCCTCTCAAAAAGCTTCAGCAAATTGACCAGGTGTCCCTCCTCCGTTTGGGACTTCGCAATCATGTCATCAACATAGACTTCAATCTCATGATGAATCATGTCATGAAACAAAGTTACCATTGCTCGTTGGTAAGTGGCCCCTGCGTTCTTCAGACCGAAAGGCATTACCTTATAGCAAAATGTTCCCCAGGGAGTGATAAACGTCGTTTTCTCCATGTCCTCCGGCGCCATCTTGATCTGATTGTAACCGGAGAAGCCGTCCATGAACGAAAACACGGAGAACTGGGCTGTGTTGTCGACCAACACATCGATATGAGGCAGCGGGAAATCATCTTTGGGGCTCGCCCTATTCAAATCCCGATAATCGACACACATGCGTACCTTACCGTCCTTCTTCGGTACAGGCACTATGTTGGCGACCCACGGAGGGTAAGTGGTGACCGCTAAGAAGCCAGCATCAAGCTGTTTTTGCACTTCTTCTTTGATCTTAACGGCCATATCTGGTCTCGTCCTCCTAAGCTTCTGCTTAACGGGAGGGCAATCTTATCGCAGCGGCAAGTGGTGGACCACGATGTCCGTGTCAAGTCCGGGCATATCTTCGTATGACCAAGCAAAGATGTCGCTATACTCTCTCAGCATCTCGACTAATCTCTGCTTGACATCACTCTGCAATGCAGCCCCTATCCTGACGTTTTTGATGAGTTCTTTAGAACCCAGATTCATGATCTCGATCTCCTCTTCATGAGGCAGAATAACTTTCTCCTCTTGTTTCAACAAGCGGGCCAACTCTTTAGGAAGGTCTTCGTCTTCATCAATCTCTTCTTCGGCTTGATAGATCAGGCAATCGAAGTCGAAGTGATCCGTAGAAGGTCCAGAGTCGATGTCATCTGTTATATGGATCCTGCAATAACAAGGGTTAAGTTTAAAACAAAGATGTGCAGGTTAGCACAAACCTCATTGCCATTTTATTGTTTTTCAAAACAAATATAAAACAGGAATAACAGAGATCACAATATTTGAATACGAAGAAAACGCCTTTGATTTATTAACAAAATGCATGTACATAATCCAACAAGACCCTGACAGTAAAACCACTATGCCCCGGGTAGGACATAGGGTTGTACATTGATTGGAAAAAGTAAATCATTACTCTTCGCTTGTCATCTGGATGATATCCTTGATGGACCAATTGGTGAGGCCCTCGCCTGGCTTGCTTGGCTGAATCCAAGAGTCGAGGTCACAGTCGCTGTCTCCGCTGTCTTCAGACACCGCGTTGATGCTTTCGAAGATCACTCCGCCACTGGTAAACTGGATCGGCCCTTTACCTCGAGACGCACTGCTAGAAGAAGAAGAAGCTTCAGCTCCAGGAGAATATCCCAACCCAAACTTATCTTGCTTGTTAGGTATCTCCAGAATTCGCCCCTAGCCTGGGGTAGATCCGGCTTGGACAACGGCCCGAGCTTCCTTGAAGGAGGAGAGAGTCATCTCTGGCTTTTCGGTGACTACAGGAGCTACGTCCTTCACCTTGACAGCTTCGAACGCTTGGCATAGAGTCTCATGGATTTCGCCATCCATCTCCACATACTTGAAGGACGACAAATGGCTCACCATTATATCTTCCTCGCCACACACAGTCACGATGCTACCTCCGACAGTATATTTGAGTTTCTGGTGCAACGTGGAGGTCACGGCGCCAGCAGCATGGATCCATGGCTGGCCCAAGAGACAACTGTAGGCAGGCATGATGTCCATAATATAAAAGACCGTGTCGAACGTTTCCGGACCAACTTGGATTGGCAGGGTCACCTCCCCGAAAACATGTCGTTTAGTCCCGTCGAACGCCTTCACAACCAGATCACTGGGTGTGCAGATCACTCCACGAGTATCCAACTTCATTAATGCCTTCTTTGGAAGAACATTAAGTGACGAACCCGTGTCTACCAACACGTGTGACATAATCGTGCCCCTACACTCTATTGAGATGTGTAGGGCGCTATTATGATTCCTCCCCTTCGGCGTCAGCTCCAGGTCTGTGAAACCTAGCCCATTTCCAGCATTTACGTGGGCTACGACTTCTTCTAGATGATTTACCGATATTTCTTTCGGTACATAGGCGGCGTTCAACACCTTCAGCAGCGCGTTGCAGTGTGCTTCAGAACACAGCAACAGGTTCAGGATGGAAATCTTTGAGGGCGTCTGATGGAGATGATCCACAATCTTGTAGTCACTCTTTTTAATCAACCGCATAAACTCCTCGGCATCTTTAACAAGCAAGTCTTTGTCTACCCCCCGCGGGACCTCTTCAACGACTTTACTTTTACCCTTATCGGCCGCATCAGCTCTGACCGCTTTATCTGCCACGACCTCTGGCGGTGCAAACACTCTTTCGCTGCGAGTAATACCACTGATTCGTGCAAGGTTCTCCACAGTCTTCCCAAGCGGTTCTAGCTCCAACCTCTGGCCATTGCAATAGACTTCAGCCCCATAATGCCACGGGACGGCGTTAGTGCTCTCGAAGGGTATCAGCCCAGCTTTGGTGATGGTAATTGTAGGCGGTCTTGGCGCAGAAATAGTTATCGTCCGGCGAGGGATGGTGATGGTGGCGACTTCATCGGCCTGCTTCAGCACTTCCTCTCCTGACCCACTTTCAGCCCTCCGGCTAAACTGCAGAATCCCTTCAGTCATCAGACCTTGAATTCCCTCGACCAACTGTTCACATCCATCAGAACGTGTGGCACAGTCCGTACATAGCTCTCCGCAGCCTGGAAAGAACCCTCTTTTCAGCAACTTAGCTTTAACGAAGTTAAGCGGCGTCTTCAGATCTCTGACATCAGTCAACAAATCCGAACTCTCGTCTTCGATAATGGCGTTCACTCCGCCTCCCCTATGATTCGGCATAGGATTCTTCGTGACATTTGGCACATTATCGGAGAAGTTGATGATCTTGGCATCCACCATGTCCTGCACCTTATGCTTGAAGGCTTTGCAGTTCTCTATTGTGTGGCCTGGTGCCCCTGAATGAAACTCACAAGTGGCATTCGCGTCGTACCCTGGCGGAGGTGCCCCTGTCAAGGGAGCCAGCGTCCTCTTCTGGATCAGCTGTAGCTGAAGCAAAGTCTGCAAGAGTTGCGCGTATGACATGGGCGGTGTCTCGAAGTGACGGTTCGCCAAGGGTGCCCAATTCTGGTACTTCCTGTACCCTTGTTGATTCGGTTGCTGCTGTTGCTGCTGTTGTGGTTGTTGAACCGCTGGGATAGTTATATTGGCCACCTGCTGCTGAGGGCCTTTACCCTTTCTTCGAGCGTTGGTCATAGCGCTCGCTTCTCCTTCCCGTCTTTTGCCAGCATAAGGTTTCTTTCCGCCTCCCCCAGCTGAGGATGACTCGCCTTGAATTTTCCCGATCTTGATCCTATTTTCGACGTGCTCACCCGTGATAATGAGATCTGAGAACGTCCCAGACATACCGATGACTAACTTCTCATAGTAGACCCCTGGGAGGGTGGCTACAAACATCTGCACGAGCTCGCGTTCAACCATCGGCGGCTGAACCCTAGCTGCCAACTCACGCCACCGCTGGGCGTACTCCTTAAACCCTTCATTATTGCTCTGCGACAGATTCTGCAGCTGAACTCGGTTCGGGGCCAAGTCGCTATTGTACTGGTAATGGTGCACAAATGCTTCAGCAAGATCCTTCCATGTGCGCACACTAGTGGGCTCCAGACCCATGTACCACTCGAGGGATGGCCCGGAAAGGCTGTCTTGGAAGAAGTGCATCAGCAACTTCTCATCATCGGAATGAGCAGACATCTTCCTGTAGTACGATCTCAGGTGGACACGTGGGCAAGTGGTGCCCTTATATTTTTCAAAGTCAGGTACCTTGAACTTGGGAGGCACCTTGAAATCAGCAATTATCCCCAACTTGGACATATCAACGCCCAAAGTATTCTAATTCTCGATATCTCTCATCTTATCTTCAAGTGCCTTGAATCTAAGTCGTGCTTCAGCATTCAGCTCCCCTTCAGCACCTCTCTGAGAGAACACATCGTCCTGACGATCCTCTAGCCATGGCTGAGGCCCAAACAGATTCCTGACGTCTGCATTGCTGTTGCCCAGCCCGACATTGACATTAGCTCCCAGACTCCCATTACCGACGCCCGTCGTATTGAGTTCGATGTTGGCCATCACATTGCCGTTTCCCCCGGTCACGGGGACACCATTCTGTGGAGTTTCAACTGGTGGAGGAGTAGGCACAGTCCCCCCATGGAGTATGTCGTTGCTATCGACCCTCGAAATCAAAGGCTGAACCAAAGTTCTGAGCTGCTCCTGGCCATTGGCGACCGCTTGCATGAGCTCCATGAAGCGATCCATCCTTTCGCGGAGTTCCTGAACATCAGTTTGCACTTGCTCCATGATCCTGGTCTGATTAGCTCTAGTCGGATAGCAGTGAATTGGTCTCTGATCAATCCTGGAACCACCTGAGACAACCTGAAACAACCTGCTACAACCTATTAAACACAAAAGGGTTAGGAAAAACAACAAAATGCTCGCTATGCAAATGCTTCATGCAAATGCAAACGTGTGTCTGTGCGTTAGGGAGATTTTCCCCGATCCTAGTGCCTGAGTGCCAGTGCTGATAATAATAAGAAGTCCAAGTCCAATCATGGAAATAACAATCTCATATATAAAGAAAGCCCATCAAGGCAGTACACAACATCAGCGAGTACAAGATGAATCAATAGCGTGACCTCAGCCAACAAGCCTGGTGATGGTCAGCATACAACAATGATCAAAACAAAAGGAATACAAATAGTCAAGTACGGCCACGGGCGCGATACTCTTCTAACAACTCCTTCGTTTCTGGATGATCCGGCAGAGTGAGTAACCCTTCGACGAGTAATTCCCTCTGCACAATGGTATACTGAAGACCTTCGACCGAATTTTCCCATGCTCCTTCGCCGAAGCAATCTTCTAACTTCTGCTTCTTGGACTCAAACGCCAGTTTGCGCTCCTTCAGGTTAGCGAGAGCCCTATTAAGCTGGCCTTCGGCGGCATATCTGCGAACGGTTTCTTCATCAAACCTCTTCTCACTGTCCTTCACCTGGGCTTCCAGCTTAGAGATCTGTAGCATCAGCTTATCCTCCCGCTCTTTCCTGGTGGCCAGGGAAGCCTTCCAGTGCTGGTTGAACTTGGATATCCTCTGATACGCCTCGTCCAAGTGCTGCTTCTTTGTAGCCAGTACGTCGTTGACAGCTTTGAAGTCTTGACCCATGCGCTCGCGCTCGGCTATCTGCTTAGTCAGGTCTGTTCCCAGCTGGTTCACCAGCTCTGTTTGCCTTTTGAAAGAATGAACGGCTTCGTTCCTCTCGCTTCGGAGCTGAGCCAATTCTTTCTCCAGTTCCTTATTTGCCCGCTTCAATTCATCTCGCTCGGCTAACACCTGATTATGCTGCTGAATGGGCACAGTAGTAAGCTCTTCAATCATTGGAGGGCTTTCTGGCTTGGCATGAGGAAACGGCATCCCTATAGCATCTGCTCTGGCTCTGATCCAAGTCACGTACGGAGGGTAGGCTTGGTTGTTGCTTCTCCCCAGCAATGGTTTTCCTCGCTTACTGATGCCATTCCAGGCGCGCTGAAGCTTGGATAACAGATCCCCCTCTAGAAGACCAGTGATGTACAGATATTCCTGCACCTCTTCATCCTTCGGCGGAGCTCTCAAAGCATACGCAAACTGTCGGACCAGCAAAGACGGATTGTAGTTTATACAGCCCTTCCTGCCTATCAAAGGCACGTTTGGAAACCCACTGCAGCTGAAGATCACTTCAGTACCCAGCCTATCTCTGTCAAACCAGTCGATATCCTCTGCAGATAAACTCATCAGACGCTCGGACCACTCAGCTGTGGCTGTAGACGGAACAAAAGGACCCCTCTTAGGCAGATGACTATCAAGCCATTTATAAAGCAAGGGTACACAGCATGAGACATTCTTACCCCTCATGTTCTCATTTTTGTAGTGGATAGAATGGTAGACATCTCCTATCAAGGTAGGGACTGGATTCCCTGATGCAAAGATATGGAAGGCATCGAAGTCTACAAAATCGGGCATATTGGGGAACATAATGATGCCATATATGCACAAAGCGAGAATGGCGTTGAACGCGACCCAACATCCGTCTTTAGCACACTGCTGAGCTTTACCCACTAGGAACTGCAAGGAGAAACCATGAACCTTGTTCCAACTAGTCAACACCAACTCGGAGGCATCCAGATGAAGTGAAGGAGCTAAACCAGCCAGATCAGGCTCAGCATCCATATGAACAAAAGGCATCTGCCTCTTGATAGGCACACCTAACAAATCAGCATATTCTTCCAGCGTAGGGGCGAGAACAAAATCCTAGAAAGTGAAACACCTCAACGGAGGGTCGTAGAACTGCAGCAGAGCGTGCAACCTATTTAACTCGAACACAAAAGGTTTACGAACCAAGCTGAGCAATTTGCCGTAAGATTTTCTGAACTCATCCCTCACAGAATCATCTGCTAAAGCTATCAAACCAGTCAACTTAGCCACATCAGGGGCGGGGAACTTGTAAGCCACAGTCTTCCTCAGAGAACCCATAACAATACGATAGGAGGCAAGAAATCCTGGATCGGGGAAAACGGAACCTGCAACACAGACACACGTTAATGAAATGCAGATGAGTATGCAAAACAATGTAAAATGCAATCATGCAGCAGGAGATCAAGACAACTGTGCTGTGGAGATTCTGTATCAACAGAACCATAATGCTGCTCTATCAAGAACAACCACTGATAAGAAGAAAACTCTGGTGTTGGACCACAAATCTGCTATGTCAAGAACAACCATCTAATAGGGCCATATACATAGGATCATAATTTTGTCAAGAACAAATGTCTGATAATAAGGCCCTCTGATACAAGACCCAAAAACTGCTCTGTCAAGAACAAGCATACACCTGCTGATGAGATCTTCAGACCCCAATCATAAATCTGCTCTGTCAAGAACAAACAACTGATGACCAAAACTCTGCTCTATCAAGAACAAATACACATCTGATGATAAGATCCTCTGATCAAAACCTGCTCTATCAAGAACAAATACACATCTGATGATAAGATCCTCTGATCAAAACCTGCTCTATCAAGAACAAATACACATCTGATGATAAGATCCTCTGATCAAAACCTGCTCTATCAAGAACAAATACACATCTGATGATAAGATCCTCTGATCAAAACCTGTTCTATCAAGAACAAATACACATCTGATGATAAGATCCTCTGATCAAAACCTGCTCTATCAAGAACAAATACACATCTGATGATAAGATCCTCTGATCAAA
The DNA here is from genome assembly GCA_963859935.3 of Lathyrus sativus. NCBI lineage: Eukaryota > Viridiplantae > Streptophyta > Magnoliopsida > Fabales > Fabaceae > Lathyrus > Lathyrus sativus. The sequence goes on from OZ012735.1 coordinate 931,569,219, forward strand.
ACCTGCTCTATCAAGAACAGATACACATCTGATGATAAGATCCTCTGATCAAAACCTGCTCTATCAAGAACAAATACACATCTGATGATAAGATCCTCTGATCAAAACCTGCTATATCAAGAACAAATACACATTTGATGATAAGATCCTCTGATCAAAACCTACTCTATCAAGAACAAATACACATCTGATGATGAGATCCTCAGATCCCAACAAAACTGATCCACTATCAAGAAAACCAGGTAGTCTGAATGTCAAAGTTTCCTGCAATAAACCCAACCCTGCTCACAGGTATGGACCTAAACTGACTCAAGTTCGGCATCCTATGCGTTCATCAGCGTCACAGACATTCCAGAGGGGTGATACGATACCCAGAAGGTGTGGCATCACCAGCTCATGAAGCGGCCTCACTCGGCTGAATCACAAATGATCGGTCCCCAGAGTCGACAATCCTCCAAACCAGCAACCGTCTCAACCCAAAGGGTTGAAAGAGAAGCCAACCGGGAAAACCTCTTCTGAGCGTGGATTTCATGAGACACTAGTGCCTGCAAAGCAAGCACGCGCCCACTAATTTCCACAACTAATGCTATGTTCACTCAAGCCTGGGTCTGACTTCTCACTCATCAGAATGCCCCTCCCACAACAGCACAGATAATCATATCATACTGAAAATAAACTGCGGGAAATAAAATGCGATAAATAAACATAACCCAACAAGTAATCATACAAGCGCTAGGATTGACTCGCATAGGGAACCGGAGAACCAGAGATTCTGGGTTCGATCCCCAGCAGAGTCGCCAGCTGTCGCTTTCGCGAAAATAAGGTGCCGGCATAACAGAAGAGTCGCCACCTTTCGTTATTTATCCCTCATAACGGGAAAGGAAACGATCGGAAAAAACCTTACAGAAAAGGGTAAGACAAGGTCGTCGCAACCATTGTTTGGGTTCGGGAGTCGGTTACGCAAGAGGAAGGTATTAGCACCCCTCACGTCCGTCGTACTCGACGGGATCCACGCTTGTTGTGTTTACTGGACGAGCTGGTTTATCTATCTACCTATCAAGGCTGGTTGAAACAGAAAATAAAAATGACTCGGCAAAGCGTCGCGCTTTATGCCTACGTATTCTCATCAGAGAATAAGAAATCAGAGTCAACGTAGTTCGACCTACGACAGGTTATGGGGAAGGTGGCTCGCCAATACATCAGTATTGTGCCTACGTACTCTCAACAGGTATGAGAGATCAGAGCTTACGTAGTTCGGGATACTACGGTTTACGGGAATTCAGATTCATCTGTTTTATCGAGTAGGGTTAAACAGCAGTTCCAGCAGTTAGGGACAAAGCCTGTTTGCGTTGGCGCTGAAGTTTAACGACACTCTTTTCTTCAGAAAAGCTTTCCTTTGAATTATAGGCCCACGGGGCAAAAAAGGTTTGAAGTTTGTTTTCTGTCTTTTACGGAAGAAGTGTCTTTTATTGTGTTTGCAATTTCAATCGCACTAAAGACTATGACCTGAGAGTGAATGCGTCGCATGTCACCCAAAGGGTACCATACTAAACATCCAGACTGTGGAAAAGAAACTCTCCCACAATCCTTTCTCAGATAGCTTAAGGCTCGTAACGTACGAAAGAAATCATTCATGATTACTGTATCTTAAACTGTTTTGAGGTGAGAAGAGAACAGGCTCAACTAGGAGGGAGACTATCAAGTCCTACTATTGTCATGCCAAGGATTCATCCTATGGTTGAGGTTTGAAACAGGGAACTCCTAGAAGTTATCATGCATAGGTTTCAACCTAAAGTTCTATCATCATTTCCTTATCAAAGGAAATAAGATTCCTAAGGGATCATGTCAATGATACACAGAAACAGATAAAGCATCAGCTTAAACAGTAAACAGTAAACGGTAAAATGCATGCAATGCAAGTGAGGGAGGAAATGTGTGTGGGGCATCAGCCTCCACAAGCTCATCTCAACCTCAAGCCAGAATGAATAACAGTAATCATACTGAAGTAATATCAACATGCTATCAAGCAAAAACAGTAAACTGCAATCATACAGGAGAAATGAAATCATGCTATCAAGCAAAAACAAACCACATGGGCAAGGGAGCTGGGCTCTACCGAATACCCGCAAGCAAAGCCATACAGTAACAATACAAGCAGAGGGAGCAACTCAACCTCTAGTGCAATCATGCTCCTAGATTAAAGCTATTATAGATATGGACTTATTCTAATGCATCAAGCAAGTCAAACAAGGCACATCAATACAGAAAAGAAAACAAAGAAGAAAGCAGGTCAACTCCTCTCTCAACCCCAAGCTTCAGCTCTTCTAAAAGCAACTCATTCTTCAGACTTCAATTACTCTTGACGAATATCAATTTGCTTCTCCAGGTTTCAACCCTTCAACATAAGTTTCAACTTATCTTCTTCTTCAAGCTTCAGCTTTCCTCAATCAGTTTCACCTTCAGGCTTCACTCTTCAGCACAAGTATCAACTTGATTCCTTCAAGATCTCCAAGCTTCAAAGTAAGTATCAACCTATCCTCTGCTCCCCAAGCTTCAGCTCTTCAGAGTAGTCATCAATCATCTGACAATGTCAACTTCATCCTTCAATCTTCCCCAAGCCTCAGCTCTTCATTCAGTCTTTACTGGAATCTTCATTGGGTCTTCAAGTATCAACTTGTCTCTTCTTGCTCTTCAAGCTTCAGCTGAAATGGCAATGCTCAAGGAATCATCCTCTTCCACTCTTCAATGACGTCTTCATCTTCACACTCAAGCCCAACATCTCTCAAGATACTCAAACCAGAAGAAATCACTTAACTGGATAAGCTAGGATATTAAACTGCTCATTGACCACCAAAGGTGACCTATAAGGGTTTAACATAAAAAGAATGGTTCCCTCAAAGGTTCTACTTCCTAGGTACCATCACTTATCCCTCCAAAGGAGGTAGGTGAATACCATGGAAGGACCTTGAATCATGGGGAAGAATGGAGGTGAAAGATACCATCCATGTTTAAGAAAGAAGTTAACTAGGTCTAAGCTCTTCCTAATCCCTAACCCTAAAACAAAAACAAAAACAACAAGGCCTCAAGCTCTCAAGCTCCTTCTTCTATCTTCAAGTCTTCTACTATGCTACTCCTTACTCCACAAAGCAAGACCAAGCCCATCAAGCCAAGCAAAAACCCACAAAGCAAAGCAAACAAAATACAAGCCCACAAGAGCAACACAAACAACAATACACTACAAAAATCCATTAAAAATAGTATACTATTATATTAAAATCTAATATAATTTCTAGGGGATCCTATATACCTACCCTTAATACCCTATATGTCCCAACATATAACTTGACCTAGAAACCCAAGATTCTAGTGTTATTGTGGACCTATGTTAAAGATTGACCTAATTCTATACAACCTAAAGTCATCTAATCAAAACTAATCAAAAATTAATCACAAAATTATGGAATAAATCCAGAGGGGATCTAAAGTCCTAATCTAACTATTCTAAAAAGAATGGCCTAAAAATATGAAGGGAACTAGCTAAAAAAAATTCTACAAATCCATGCATCAACATAAAAGGAATTAAAATGCTATTAAAAGAGAAAATACACAAAAAATATTAAAAATGCATGAAATTCAAATATTTTGATTTTATAATTTTCTAGACATTAACATGAAATGGGAGGAAAAATCCCCATGCAAAAATCATCATTTTTCTATTTAATATGATTTTTCAAAGATTAAAATAAAATGGAGAAAAAGAAATTAAAATATGAAATAATTGGTGCAGATAGCAACTACATTCAGTTCAAATATGCAATGGGCCCTAAATGGAGGTGGGGATATCAATGCGCGCCAGGCCCAATTTTCATCAGGAAATCAATTCAAAAATCATAAAGAAAAAGAAAAGGACACGGTGCATAAAGCAAGGAAAATCAGTACAAAATCCAAGTGGGCCATGAATGGGGGTGGGGATATCAATTGAGCCCAAAACCTCATTTAATGAAACGCTGCGTTTCATTGTGTCTTCAGACTTCTCTTCACACACGAAATCAAATCTCATCCACACGATCTGGGTCCAGTCAATGAGTCCACGCGTAATCCAATGGCCAACACATTATCTTCTTCATTTGAATGGGACTTGGAGGGAAGAACAACCATGGAAGTCCAGAGCTTCAAGCTCATCCTCTCCAATTCGAACCTCATCAATTCTCCATGAAAAACTAAAATTCAAAACCCTAATCCATTCTAAATTCCATGTTGATCACAACCATGGCCTTGAAATCAATTGAAATGCCCTAAATCTCCAAACCCGATCCAAGATCAAAAATAAACTCAAACTTCAACTTTGATGATTCTTGAAATTAATTGGCTCAGAATGATCACCACCTCACACTGGTCAATTCTTGATATAAAACTCATGCCATAGCTCATTATACCTCGTGTTCTTGGTCCAAACAAAAATGGTGTCATCAACTCAACCTTCACCAATTGATCTCAAACTTCCCAGAATCCATCTCCTACTTGTCTCTAACCATTCTAACCTAACAATTCTACCTAATTATGCTTAAATTATGGTGTAGGAGAAAAGTTACTAACCTGCCAAATCTTGATCAACAGATAGGGTAAACCTTCACTTCAGCCTCTCAAACTCTTCAGAATCCTTCCTTGATTGATGATAAAGCTTCTGTTTGCAAAAGATTTGTCCAAGAAAGCCTGAATCTCCAAACCCGATTGTGACTTGCAACCTTCAAAATTCAGATGCCAACTCTTCAATTCTTCATGGTTTTGCCCTCAATTTGGTATGCACAGCTTCAGTGTGATCAATGGAATGTGTTTGGACTGAAAGAAGCAATGGAAATTGTGTGGAATGTGGAATTTGATTTCAACTTGCAATGGAAGCAATTGAAATGGCTATCTCACTCTTCTCTCTAATCTCTCACCAACCTTGCATCTGAGCAAGTTCTAATCCATATATAGAATGCATTGGACCTCTCTAGATCCTTCTGGAATCATCCAATGAGAATTTGGAATTCTCCTGTCATGAGTTTATGATTTCATCTCATCTCATGCATTATCTCATGCCAAGCCTCTTGCAGCAACTTATTCTGACCTGAAATTCTCCTTAGATGAGATATGGGATGTGTTAAGACACTTTACTAGCTTGTATATTGCCTTTCCTTGTGTTTTGCATTTGTACCTAAAGATGCAAGCAGCCAATTTCCAAAGCAAGTCCATGATCTGATCCTCAAATCAAAATTGTGGCTGAACCAATGTTTCTAAAATGCTTTTTAGAGTCAAAATGACCTATTATATACCATGGTTTGGATGTGTAACTTGGAGATTTCAATTTCCAACTTGGACTTATTTAACTTATGCCTCCATTTTAGGTCATTTTTACCATTTTTTGCTACAAGCCTTTTCAACAACTCATGACCTCCTTACTAGACTTAAAACATCATTTTAAGCAAGTTTGATCTTGAAGATTTTTCCATTTGAAGCTTGGAAATAGGAGTTATGGCCTTATGCTTGAAATGACCTATAATCTCCAAATGACCAAAATGCCCTTGACTTATCAAAGCCATAACTTGAGTTCTACAAATCCTATCAAGGACTTCTAGTACTCTATAGAAAGATAAGAAGATAAGGAACAACATTCATGTTGACCAAAAGTTCATAGGAATCATCCTTCTAGGGAAAAAGTTGGATGCAAGTTGGGTGAATTTCAAGGCCCCAGATTCACATACCTCAGATGACCTGCAACTTGTCAAAGTCATAACTTGAGCTCTACAAATCCTATCAAGGACTTCTAGTACTAAAATTAAATCTAAGAGCAAGATATACAACATTCATGTTGGGGGTAAGATGAGATGACAATCACATATTGAGCTAAACTGCCTTGAAGATAGGGGTCAAACTAGGGGATTTTACACTGTCAAGCCTTAGAAACCCTAGCTTGAAACTTCTCAAACTCTTCAATCATGATGAGTTGACCTTGGAATCATCCTTATAGCATCTAAATGCATCAATCCATGATCACATGGCTCTTGGATTAGGTCTCAACCCTCTCCAAATCATCAGTTGACCTAGGGTTGACCCAGTCAAACCCTAATTACACCACTCATGGCTGAGTCTTCTTAAACTTGCACAATGACCTCTCTAGGCTTCATGATGGCTTTCAAGACATCTCCTAAGCTCTCTCAAAGCTTCAAGTCCATCCTCATAGCTTCAGAATCATCTGAAGAGCTCCCCACAACTCTCAAGTTAGGAGGCACACAACCTTGATTTCAACCAATCTCTCTGAGGATCTCTTAACTTCTCTGATAAGGATATCAACCCTTAATCACTTGAATAACCTTCTTGGCTAGATTCAAACTCTTAATTGGTAATCATACCTCTTGATGAACACAAGCTAGGTAAAATAATGTTGGTCAAATTTTGGGGTGCAACAGAAGCCTGCCCTCACCGGATGAGTAGCCCGTTGGCAAATGGTACTGACAGAATATGACATCCAGTACGTCTCACAAAAAGCTATCAAAGGGAGTGTGTTATATGAATATCTTGCCCACCAACCCGTGGAAGATTACCAGCCGATGCGTTTTGACTTTCCTGATGAAGATATCATGTTTGTCAGAGACTATGAAACGTTAGGCCCATACGAAGGACCCGAACCAGGATCGCGATGGACGCTCGTGTTCGATGGTGCCGCAAATGCTCAAGGCAATGGGATAGGGGCAATCCTCACCTCTCCTACCGGTTTCCACATTCCATTCACCGCAAGATTATGTTTCGAATGCACCAACAATATGGCAGAATATGAAGCATGTATCTTCGGAATTGAAGCTGCAATTGACCATAGAATCAAGATTCTGGAAGTGTATGGAGACTCAGCTCTAGTCATCAGCCAAGTCAGAGGCGATTGGGAAGCACGTGACAGCAAATTAGTTCCATATCGGGATCACGTCTTGAAGTTAATCCCATAGTTTGATGAGATTACTTTCAATCACATTCCTAGAGAAAGCAATCAATTGGCAGACGCTCTTGCCACTTTGTCATCCATGTTCAAGGTTAAATGGAAAAATGAGGCACCCTCTATCCGTATTGAATATCTTGATGAGCCTGCCCACTGTCTGGAAGCAGAGTTAGCAACCGATGATCAACCTTGGTTCTATGATATCAAAAGATATCTAGAAAAGCAAGAGTATCCAGAAAATGTTTCCATCACAGACAAGAAGTATTTAAGAAGGCTTTCGTCCAAATTCTTCTTAAGTGGGGATGTGCTTTACAAGAGAAACTATGACTCGGTCTTGCTCAGATGCGTGGATAGACACGAAGCCGACCGGATCATAAACGAAATCCATGAAGGTTCTTTTGGTACACATTCCAGTGGACACACGATGGTTAAGAAGATTTTGAGAGCTGGTTATTATTGGTTGACGATGGAAACTGATTGCTATCGTCACGTGCAAACATGCCACAAATGCAAAATCTATGCGGATAGGATACATGTGCCGCCAGTTCCTCTGAATGTCTTGACGTCGCTTTGGCCTTTTGCCATGTGGGGCATAGATGTGATCGGACGCATCGAGCCAACTACTTCAAACGGTCATTGTTTCATCTTAGTGGTCATTGACTACTTTACTAAATGGGTGGAAGTCGCGTCTTATGCCAATGTCACCAAGCAAGTGGTCACTCGCTTCATCAAAAAGGAAATCATTTGTCATTATGGGGTCCCAAATAAATTCATTACTGACAATGGCTCAAACCTCAATAACAAGATGATGAAGGAATTGTGTGAAAATTTCAAGATCGAGCATCATAACTCATCACCATATCGCCCGAAGATGAACGGCGCCATTGAAGCAGCAAACAAAAACATCAAGAAGATTGTTCAGAAAATGGTGAAAACATATAAAGATTGGCATGAAATGCTACCATTTGCTTTGCATGGCTATCGCACTTCAGTGCGCACTTCGACGGGGGCAACTCCATTTTCTCTTGTGTATGGCATGGATGCGGTATTCCCTGTTGAGGTAGAAATCCCTTCCTTGAGAATTCTGACTGATGTCAAGCTTGACGAAGCAGAATGGGTGCAGGCGAGATTTGATCAACTTAATCTCATTGATGAAAAACGCATGGCAGCCATCTGCCATGGCTAGCTTTACCAAAAGCGGTTGAAAAGGGCGTTTGACAAGAAAGTTCGCCCTCGAGATTTCGAAGTGGGAGACTTGGTATTGAGAAAGATTCTGCCAATCCACACAGACCCAAGGGGCAAATGGACACCTAATTATGAGGGTCCATATGTTGTAAAGAAGGTTTTCTCCGGAGGGTCCTTGATATTATCCAACATGGACGGTGAAGATCTGTCATCCCCTGTAAACACAGACGCAGTCAAAAAATACTACGCTTGAGAGCAGACCCGGTGGACAACAAAAAGAAAAGTCCAGGCAAAAATTAGGGTATCCCGGTAGACTGAAAACCCGAAAGGGCGGTCTAGGCAAAAGTTAGGGACCTAAAAAAGAAAAGACTGAGGTCTGCGAAAAGTCTGTGAGCTCATCATCAGAATAAGGAGAACTACACATGGGGAAGATCAATCTATCCACCTTCCTCAGAGGCAATGTACGAGAAGCTTCAAGGCCATAGGGATCATAGCAGAATTGGAACTCAATGGAAATCCAATCCCTTTTCATATTGCCACCGTGCTTTTTATCATATTTTTTGCAATTGCCTCTTTTAGGAATTGTATCCTTATGTAAAATTACCCATTTATGGGTCACTTTATCATCAATAAAAATCTCTTTCATCAATTCGTGTGTCACATTTATTTTCTTCTATGTTTGCAAAAAGTGGAATCCTCATTCTTAATAAATATTGCATTGAAAATTGTGGGATAATGATAATAATAACAAAAGAAAGCATAAAGTTGCTCTTCGACCTAGGTGTATGAAGGGTAAAAGCAATCTCTAGTAGGCGCACGTGTACACTAAGCATCGTCTGATCATAAAGTTCGCCGGGGACTTGACCAAATCAGGGGCAACATGACTGGCCAGCACAGCTTGTCTGATAAGACCATCTGGAGATGATCCAAATTTCGTCACGAAGATGTTGGGAAGTCAAACTCGACGCCCCAAATCAAATCCCAATCACTTGGCATAAATTATCACCCCTAACCTTCATGTCCTTACGTCCCTGACATTTTTGCATACATACTGCATCATTACATGTGCTTAGCCAATTATTCTCAAAGATGCGAATTTCCTGTAGAAATCCCGGCAGGATCCTTTTGGAGTGTTTATCCATTCACTAACCTTTTTTAGTTCCTTTTGAGCCTTTTTCCTGAGATATTTTATCACCTTACCTTTCGTAAGAGATTTCATTGCCTTTTGCGTGAGATCTTTTCCCTTCGCTTCCCTTTTGTAAGCGTTTCTCGCTGTCTTTTACATGCGACAAAACTTTGTGTTGGGTATCTTCGACCTATTTGGACGCTTGATGCCTATGTGGCCAAGAACTGAATGGTCATCATACTTAAAGAATGTCATCTCCGCCGTTGTGCCTGTGAGGTCAAATGATGTTCCAATACCCTATACAAGTCTCCTATACCTTTTGCAGGAGGATGGTTATTGCCCTTAACTTACCTTTTGCGAGTCTTTTCGAAATATCCCTGCCTTGCCTTTCGCAACAGGTTCAACTTACCCTTAATAAGACCTCTCGTACCTTTTGTACAGGTTCTTGTCAGCTTGCCTTTCGTAAGTATCCTGTCTACCTTTTGTAGAAGGAACATTTTCTCCTAACCTTTTGTTCAGGAATATTTTCTGCTTTTCGCAGAAGAAAATACGATCATCCTCTCCCGAGGGAGTTTCCTATCTACCTTTTGTAAAAGGAATATTTCTCCTAACCTTTTGTTCAGGAATCCTCTCTACCTTTTGTAGAAGGAACATTTTCTCCTAACCTTTTGTTCTGGAGTCCTTTCTTCCGTGACAGAAGGAAATACGATCGTATTATCCCAAGGGAGTCTCCTCTAGATAATGTAGAAGGAGTTATTTTGTCTTCAAACCTTTTGTTCGGGAGTCCTCTCTACCTTTTGTAGAAGAAAACATTTTCTCTAAACCTTTTGTTCGGGAGTCCTCCCTGCCTTTTGTAAAAGGAAAAACCAGGTTCTAGAGTCCTCTCTACCTTTTGTAGAAGGAATATCTCATTGCTATCCCCAGAGTCCTTTCTCTCTTTCGTGGAAGGAATATCTCACATTTCCATTTTTTGAGTCCTTTTTATCTTTTATAGAAGGAATATCTCTTGGCCAATTATGTGTCCATATTACGAGGTGCCTCCTCTTCCGGCTGGCAAAGCACTCATATTCATTCTGCATTGCATCTCAAGCATATCATCATATCCCTCATACCCCTTCTTCAATAACAAGTCACCTTTTTCAAGCCATCTCATTGATTGTCTACCTTCACCCCACACCTCTCTAGTTGAAAATCCCGGGTATTCTAGTATTTAATTCTCTTCTACCATGAATGTTCAAGCACCTTTATCCTCCAGACATTCAGGTCCAAGAGGATTAAATAGGGGCAGCTGTCACACCCTCATTTTCACCTTTAGCCTTTATATCCTGCACTCGGCATAACATACATTGTTCTATTGCATATTGAGCATGCGGGTTCACAAGGTACGAACTAGGTCGATTTGTTATTTTCCATTTCAAATGAGATAACTTGTCTATCTTGGACTACATGGAAGAAAAGGTTCATCACCTAAGGTTTGATCTAAGTCGGAAAATCTATTCATCTAGATTTCTTCAAGGAGGATTTACTTAAAAAAATATTAGGATATTCAAGATGTATTCCTAATGAACATAAAATTCAAGGCCAAATTCAAGACTGCTTCATCCAATTTTGTTTCAAATTCTTGAAGCATGAGTCAAGATCACAAGTGCATAATTCAAAGTTCAAGGTTAATGAAGTCAAGACTAGATTCAAGAATATGGCAAAGAAAAATTTCATGACATTTGCAAAAATGTCACATTTATTGCAAAGTCTCAGACACTTGATAATGCTTAGAAAAATAAGCTACTTCTAGTCTTAATCCAAGCTTCTAATCAAATTTATGTTATGGTAATGCCACACCAAGTCCACATTATGCTTACAAACATCCAAGAAATATGCAAGAATTAAATCAAGATTGGAATGTTTTAAGACCAAGATTATGCATGTTTAATCATGGCAAAATAGTCTCATGCAAGAGGTGGCAAATTTCTTCATGTCACAAGATCACATGTCACAAGACCAAGTGTCGCTACTGCGAAAATCGGCGCCGGCTATGACAGAAGAGTCGCCACCGTGCGTTATTTATCCCAACAGAGGGAAAGGAAACACTCAGAGTAAACCTAACGCAAAACGGGAAAGGAATGGTCATCGCAACCAAATTCCTGGATTCGGGAGTCGATTACGCAAGGGGAAGGTATTAGCACCCCTCACGTCCGCCGTACTCGACGGGATCCACGCTTGTTTTCTGGTACAAATCGTTATTCTATCTACGCTAAAGGTCTGGGTTAAAAAGAAAAGAAAATGACTCGGCAAAGTATCGCACTTTATGCCTACGTATTCCCGACTGGAACGAGAAATCAGAGTCAACGTAGTTCGCCTACCTACGGGAAAGGAGGGGAAGGTTGCTCGCTAGGATACGGCATCCTATGCCTACGTACTTTCATATAGCATGAAATATCAGAGCAAACGTAGTTCGGGCTACGGAAGACACAAGCTTGTCTGACTGTTTTTTATTACCTTATGAAAGGGTTTTTCTTGATTAAGAGTCCAAGCGGACAAAAATGACACTTTGATGTTTGTTTTGAATCTTTTACGAAAGAAGTGTTTTTTAGTTTGTTTGCAATCTCTGACGCACTAGAGACTATGATTTGAGAGTGACTACGTCGCGTGTCACCCAAAGGGTGCCACACTAAGCAGCCAGACTACTGGAAAGAAGCTCTCCAACAACCCTTTCTCAAATAGCTTAAGGCTCGTACCGTACGACATCGATTAACCCTATTACTGTGTTTTTGAGTTGTTTTGAGATAAGAAGAGAAAGAAGCTCTAAAAAAGCCTAGGGTTGAAATGGGAATAAAACTAACCTAATGTTGTCATGCATGGATAAGAATCCTAATGTATGTCATAATTCCCTCCTGCACAGAGGAAATCAGAGATCTGAGGGGATAAACAGAAAAGAAAACAAGCAAAATACAGTAAAATGCATGCAATGCAGCAATACAAGCGAGGCAAGGGAGTCCCGCTCAACCTCGAACCTGGGAAAATAACAGGCAAAGTGAATCAACATTCACCTCAAACCTAGGGGGCAAGCTGCACAAGCCAACAGACAATACAGAAAACTAAACCCAAAGCAGAGGAGGCAGCCCAAGCAGTAGCACCAAACTCCTACAGTTGACAGCACAAGTAGCAGCTCTAACAGCAACAGGTTGATTAAACAGTAAAAAGTTGACAGCAACAACCTTCATCTTCATGAAGCTCCTACCTTCAAGCTCTACTAAACCTTCAATCTTCAACAAGCACCAAGCTTCAACAAGCTTCAAACTTCAACAAGCATCCAGCTTCAGCAAGCTCCTGACTTTATCTTCAACAAGCAGCAAAACCCTAACTTCAACAAGCAACCAGCTTCAACCAGCAGCAAAACCCTATCTTCAATCCTCCAGCCAGCTTCTGACAGCAAAGTTGACAGTAACATAACTCCATCTTCAAACAGACCTTATGAAAGGCATCTTCAACATCTTAGACTTTCATCCCCAAGCTCTAGCAATCTCCACCTAAGAAAGATTGGTTATTGAGATCAATTTATAATGAATGGAAACTAGTGAAAACCAAAGGAAATCACTAGAAACCATCATCTGCAAAGAAGGGTATCCTCAAAAGTTCCACTCTTTAAGGCATGCCTCTCATCCCTCCAAGGGAGAGATGGGGCTTCCTTAAGAGGACTTTGAATCATAGGATAGGATGGAAGCAAACAAAGCATTCCATGTTTGAGGCAAGAAATGAACTAAGTCTAAAAAGCTCTTCCTAAAACCCTAATTTTCCTAAGCTCCTGACAAGCATTCCAACAGATGAGAAATCTTCAACTCCAAACTCCTTCAAGCTATCCAAAGCAACTTCAATTGGTCCTCCAATTCATCCAAGCAGAGTCCAAGCCAAAAGCCCCCCCAAAATAGCCCCACACAAATTGAATAAACCAAGCATCTAAGGGAGAAACCCACAAACATCACACCAATTGCAAAATACAAATAAAATGCTAAAATAGATTATAAAATACTAATTAAATTTCTAAGGGAACCTAAGCCTATACCCAATACCCCATATAAATCCCAGGACCTAAATCAAACACCAAGTCCCCAAACTATGCCCTAAACTACAATTAGTTGTTTTGAAACCCTAAATCTAACACTCCTTATGTTCAACACTCAAATTGGCCTAAAATTTATTCACAAAAATATGATAAAATTTCTAAGGGTACATGCTTCTCTAAGCTAATCAATCCAACAAGAATAAACTCAAAATAATACACCAAGTAGTCACAATAAAATCAACAAAATCATATCAACCAAACTCAAAATAAAAGAAATTAAACTATAAAAAATATAATTAAATTCTAAAATGCATGAATCAGTAATTTCTTAATCCTATAAAATTCTAGACTCTCTAAGGAGTCAGGGGGAAAAAACCTGGCCTAAAAATGTTTATTTTTCTATTTATTATGATTTATTTTCTAACTATATGCAAAACATGAAAATAAAAGAAAAAACAATGAGAAAATAACAAAGCTGCGTGTGGAATAGCAATTGCATTCAGTTACTTCCCAGACTGGGCCCAGAATAGGGGTGTGGTTAGTAAGCCCGCCTTAAGCCCAAACCACGTATTAAAACCATTCAGAAATTGAAGGGAAATTGAAAAAAACGTGTGGCAAATAGCAAGAAATTCACGTGTAATCCTCAAATGGGCCTGGATGGAGGGTGGTAATAGCAACAAATCACTAAGCCCACCCAACAATTTAAATGAAACGCAGAATTTGGTCTCCATCTCAACTCTCTTCACAAATGGAAATGCAAGTGTGGCCCTTGGATTGAGTCTGAGTCAATGGTCAAAACTAAATCCAATGGTGAAATCATCATCTTCTTCATTTTTCAAATATGAGAGGGAGATTCACAGGACGGTGGCATGAGTTTGCGCCACCGTCGTCTCCGATTGCCAACATCACAAAAGTGCATCAAATATCAAACCTAACCACTCAATCTTGCTCGTCTCCTCACCCTAAGTCTAATTACAACCTCCATTTCCATTGATTCTCACCACAACTCCAAACCCGATGGAAGTTGCAGAACAAACATCCAATCTTGATTAATTCAGTTCTTGAAATTGATGATCCTATTGTGTACTACACATCTCCCTGATCAATTCTCAACATTCAAACACTCTTAAAGCCTCAAGAACACAGAGATTCAAGCTTCAACAGAAAATGGCAACCCCCTAATTTTGTCTCTAATGGCTCCCAAACCTATCCAGAAACGATCCTCATACATCCTAGGCCTTAACCACATGCAAGATCCTATCTAATTCTTCCTAGATCAGCATGAAATTTGAGAGTTACATACCTGCTGAATCTTGATCAACAGAGGTAGTTGTGGCTCAATTCAACCTTTCAAACCTTCCAGACACGATCAGTGATGCACCATAGAGCTTCTTCAACCTTCAATTTGGCCTGAATATGCTTGCAACTCAAAAACCGATTCTGACTTGGGAGCTTGTGAAAACCAACTGCAATTCTCCTCTTCAGCTCGAATACAGCACCAACCCCCATCTGGATTCACTCTAGAGCTTAAATAGAAACTGTTTGTGGGGTTTTGGATCCAAATTGAAGCCCAAATTAACCAATCCAAAATTTTGTTATGGCACTTGTGAATCAATGGTGACAGTCACGATTTTTCACTCTCATCTTGCTCTAGAAGGTTCCTTTCAACTGCAAATTGGTTTGTGAATGTGTTTGGATCAAGAGAGAGGCCTGAATTGCATTGGAACTGACTTTGGCAATGTGACTTGTAAATGAAGAAACAACTTTTCAAAGCAAGTCATGAAATTAGGGCTCAATTCAGAAATGTGGAAATGTCATTGTGTTTAGAATGCAGTTTCTGGTCAAAATGACTACTCACATGACCTGTTTATGACTTATAATTCAAAAATCACATTTTCCCTCTTTAATCCCATTTGAAAATCTTTCCATTTTAGGCCCTTTTGAATCATTTCATGATATAAGCCAATTCAATCCACCATGATGACTTATCTGACCTAAAAACAACATTCTAAACACAATTCATGTTAAACAACTTTCCATTGGAGGCATGGAAGATAGAGATTTTGGCACATGCTTGAAAATGACCCATAATTCAACCTTCCCAAAATACCCTTGGATTGCCAAGATCATAACTTGAGTTCCACAAATCCTCTTGAGGACTTCTAGTACTTAAATTAAATCTAAGATCAAGACCTAAAACTCTTATGTTGGCCAAGAATCATTTGAAAACTACTTGAGGGGGAAACGTTGCTTGGAAGTCAAGTGACTTTCACAAATAAATTTCATAGTCCTCTAGTGGCCTGTAACTTGCAAGAACCATAACTTGAGTTCTACAAATCTTCTTTAAGACTTCTAGTACTCAAGTTAAAGGTATTTAGAAGCTCTACAAGTTTCATGTTGGCCAAAGATCCATTTGAAACTTGTATTTGGACTTATGTGGCTTTGAAGTTAGGCACTAAACAGGGGATTTTACACTGAAACCCTAATTTAGCAACTTCCCACATTCTTGATATTTCTTTGCTTAATCTTGGCAAAACACCACACATGTATCAACATACCAACTCATTAATCCCATGAACTCAAGGTAGGCTTTGATGCTCTCCAATTACTTAATTGACCTAGGATTGACCCAGATGAAACCCTAATTGACTGCACCTCAACTGTGGCTCTTGTACCTGAATCAATGACTTGTCTCAGCTTCAATAGGCCCCTCTAGGCATTCCATGAGATCCATACACACCTCAAGTTCATATTCCATGTTGATGATCTTCAATACACCTCAAGTTAGGAGAGAAATCCACATGTGGGCACTCAAACTTCTCATGACTTTAACCCTTATCTGATGACTTGGATGGGCTCTCAGGCTCAGAGAACACCTCTAGATAGGCTTCTTTTGACATAAATGGCACTTGATACCTTATTGGATGACTTGATATGCTATGATATGCAAATGGTTGAAATATGTGAATGATGTAACTATGCAAATGAAATGCAATGAAACATAAATCAGGCAAGAAAAGGTTAAGCAAATTTTGGGGTGCAACAGATGCCCCTATTCAAACGGCTTGAACCCGACTGGGTGAAGAGCGAATGGCCTTCAAACGATCGAGGTAAGAGACGGTTGAATACCAAGAAATCCGGAAATTTGCTAACCGCAGAAATAAACTGCACAACTGCTTGGGGAACGACATCCGCCCATTGAATCTGGTCATTACGGCAACAACTGATCCAACGTCTGATAATAACTCTGATTTCAACATCAACCACCTGTGTAACGCCACAGGTACTGAACACTTCCGTCTACAACTGGATTAACCTTGTCCACATCTAGACCCAAATTTCGTCAAATCACGAATAAACACCAATCTGTCCACGTCAGGACTCACATTTCGTCAACCCGAAGAAATCTCAACAACACAGGAATAGAACTTTGTCCATGTTAGGACGCTACATTCCGTCAACACGGAAAAATCCCGGCGACTTCGCTGGGGAAACATTTATGTCTAATCATAGGAAACTCCATCCGCCTATCCATACGGGCAAATCATCTGTCTAAACACAGGAAACTTCATCCGCCTATTCATACGGGCAAACCATCTGCCTAAACACAGGAAACTTCATCCGCCTATCCATACAGGAAAATCATCTGCCTAAACGCAGGAAACTCCATCCGCCTATCCATACGGGTAAATCATTTGTCTAAACACAGGAAACTCCATCCGCCTATCCATACGGGTAAATCATCTGTCTAAACACAGGAAACTCCATCTGCCTATCCATATGGGCAAATCATCTATCTAAACACAAGAACATTCATCCGCCTATCCATACGGGAAAATCATCTGCCTAAACACAGGTTCTCTGCTCATCTCTGCAGTAGCTAACTCCGTTGGGCCCAACCCACAAGCGACTTTGAGGAGGCTTCTACTGGGGATAATAATATTTCGTCAATACGAAGAAATCACGGCGACTTCATTGGGGATCAAAGTCTTCCACCCAATAGTAATTCAATTCAGTCAATCATACTGGACAATAACTCCGCCTTATCTTTGCAGTAGCCAAACCCACTGGGGATGCTCTGAAATTAACTGCCAGGCACCTATTTCGACAACAGGCGACAACTCCTAAAATTTTGATTATGAAACCCTGTGACGCTGACGGAACAGCAAACTTGAAGAAAATACTCCGATGGCCGGATAAGAGAACTTCAACAAGCAACTCTGTGGGGAAAAATATGGCAACAACTCCAAAGTCTACTCATGAAGCTATTCCGTGCGGACAAAACCTTCGGACAACAACTCTAACATCTAATCATGAAGATGCGGTACCGCTGAAGAACTCCAAAGTCTAATTGCGAAGTCGCTTGATGTTGACGACAACTCCAAGGTCTAATTATGAAGCAGCGCAATGCTGACGTAACAGCCACTAGAGAAACTCTATTGGGGAATCGCTAACGACGACTCCAAAGTCTAATTCTGAAGCCGTGTAACGCTGACATAACAATCTTCAAAGTCTAATTATGAAGCCACACAGCAAACTGGGGAGGACTCTGCCGGGGGAATTCTGACGTCAACTGCCAGACATCCAACTTGACGACGAGTAATGACCTCAGATGTCTAATCCCTGAAATCTTTTCTGAAAATGCTGACGTGACAGCAACCTGAGGGAACACTCCGCCGGGGGATTGTTTTGACAATAACTCCAAAGTCCAATTATGAAGCCGTGTAAAGAACACTCCGCTGAGGAAGAAGAGAAGTTGATCAAGCACCTCTGATAAGGGAACATATGGCGGGACGAACATCATCATCGCATATCTTATGCCGCAAATCTGAATATTTGACAACGATCCTGAACAAGAAGTCCACTTACCTGCAGGAAAGAACACCTGAAAACAAAGAGGTAGCCAACCTGACTTATGCTTCAGAATGCGTATGTTTGAAAATGGCGTAATGCTCCGTACGGCACGGAAATGCTACGCATTTGAGTAGATGCAAATGTGACGATATATGCAAATGTGAATGCAGGCTCAAGCTGCCGGGAAACTCTGGTAGTGTTGTCTCAACAACATGAATGCTGAGGATAAAGCCAACTCCACTGGGGAGAACAAGTATCATAAGGTATTCCGGCAAAATAAATGTCGGAAGCACAACCAACTCTGCCGAGGAACGATTAAACATCAATTTCCACTGGGAGGAAAGAACACGCGACCCTGCTGGTGAACAAACTTAGCTGGGGAAAAAAACGACCCTCCTAGGAAAAGCATACTGTCTGGGCACAGTTTACAAACTCGGAGCCTCGGACTCTGCTGAGGATTAACATCCTGTCAATGGTATGACGACCTGTGGGGGATCAAGAACACCCTTCTTCGCGGATACAGACCTTCTGAACCAACAACTTGGTTAACTATTGCGGGAATCTCCCACGCTGGAGATCGATCCTGCACACCTTCGATTCGCTAAGGAGCGCAACCTCTGCAGGGAACATTAATTTTGACTTGCTGGGGATATCCTGTGGACAACTTCCCTGAGGACACTCTTCTGGGGAGAATAATCCCTTATTCGGTAAGGGACAACGTCATTCCAACTCTCTGGGGATAAGATGTGACTAGCCGAGGAATGACATCAACTGAAATCAGGCCTTACGTCAAGAGATTTTGGCTGGGGAATACAATCCCTGACTGTTTGCTCCAAAGGTAAGAACCCTGCAAAACAAACGAGACAAAACAGGCCTATACAACAGAATCTACCCGGGTTAGCATCTGTGACATTACTTCAGTCAATTCGAAGTTTTAGCAATTATTGGCGAGGCCAGCAAGATTATGCAAGTGCATGTTTATCAAAAACATCGGCGTCTTTCACAAACAAAACAGTAAAGAACAAGCATCAAGTACTAAATAACATGTTTTATTGATAATGGGCCTCTAAATAGGCAAAGTTTTGTACACCGGATGCAACGCCTGAAAAGAGGAAGTTACGCACACACACACACATACATATATGCACAAGGAGCATAAATAAAATACAAAACAATATTTGTACACATGTCGGCGACGTGGTACAGACAAACACCATGAGTTGATCCTCCTATGACTCGCCTGACTCTGCGCTTTCCCGATACTCGATCTTCGGAAGAGATTGTTTTTGGATAGACGGCCCCCAGGTACTCCCAAACCACTAAGCAATGCTGTATCAAATCCGTACCGCAGTCATTTGCTTTTTCAATCCCTAACTTTTGCGTGAACCGCCCTTTGCGGGTTTTCAATTCACCGGGATACCCTTTTTTTTTTCGAAATCGTCCTTTTCAGGTTTTCGACTTCGCGGGTGTACATTTTTTCAATTTTATCCCTAATTTTTGCTCGAACCTTTTATTCATTTTTTTATGGTTCGCCGGGATGCCCCATTTTTGCCTGGACTCTCTTTTTACTGTCCAGCGGGTCGCTTTTAAGCAAAGTATTTTTTAACTGCGTCCGAATTCACAGGAGACGTAAAGTCTTCACCATTCATGGTGGATAGTAACAAGGCTCCTCCAGAGAAGACTTTTCTGACAACGTAGGGTCCTTCGTAATTAGGAGTCCACTTGCCCCTGTGATCTGTTTGTGGTGGGAGAATCTTTTTCAAAACAAGATCGCCCGTCTGAAAGCTTCGAGGGCATACCTTCTTGTCGTAAGCTTTCTTCATTCGGCTCTGATATAACCGACCATATGCTAAAGAAGCCAGCCTCTTCTCATCCATTAAGCTGAGCTGATTCAATCTATCTTTAACCCATTCTGCCTCGTCAAGTTGGACATCACGTAAAACCCTCAGGGAAGGAATCTCGACCTCCAACGGTAACATTGCCTCCATCCCGTATACCAATGAGAAAGGGGTTTCCCTGGTTGATGTGCGTACCGTCGTACGATAACCGTGCAAAGCGAAAGGTAGCATCTCGTGCCAATCCTTATATGTCACAACCATCTTCTGAACAATCTTCTTTATGTTCTTATTGGCCGCTTCGACTGCGCCATTCATCTTGGGCCGGCAAGGAGAAAAGTTGTGATGCTCAATCTTAAAATTCTGACATAGCTCTTTCATCATTTTGTTATTCAAATTCAAACCGTTGTCGGTGATAATCCGCTCAGGGATTCCATATCTGCAGATAATATCTCGTTTGATAAATTTGGCGACCACTTGTTTGGTGACATTAGCATATGATACTGCTTCCACCCATTTGGTGAAGTAATCGGTTGCCACCAAAATGAACCGGTGTCCGTTGGATGTCGTAGGCTCAATCTTGCCAATCATATCAATTCCCCACATCGAGAAAGGCCATGGTGATGACATCACATTCAGAGGACTTGGAGGCACATGGATTTTGTCCGTGTAAACCTGGCATTTATGACACCTCTTTGCAAACTTAAACAGTCTGTCTCCATAGTTAGCCAATAATAACCTGCCCGTAGCAGTTTTCTTGTCATAGCATGCCCACCAGCATGTGTACCAAATGTACCCTCATGTATCTCTTCCATGAGCAGCTTCGCCTCTTTCTCATCTACACAACATAGCAACACCAAGTCGTGGTTTCTTTTGTATAGGACACCGTCCGGGTTCAGATAGAAATTGCCAGTCAATCTCCTGAGAGTCTTCTGATCTCGACTGGATGCCCCAGCCGGATACTTCTTGTTCTTCAGGAAATTCTGGATGTCAAAGTACCAGGGTTTACCATCGGGAGCCTCATCAATAACAAATGTGAATGCAGGCCTATCGAGCCGAGAGATAACAATCCGGGGAGCCTCGTTCCAGAAGTTAACTTTGTACATTAAAGACAATGTCGCCAGGGCGTCAGCCATTTGATTTTCTGCTCGTGGCACGTGATGCAATTCCACCTTGTCAAAGAAAGGCAACAATCTCCTTGCATAATTCATATATTGTATCAAATTGGGCTGACGTGTCTCCCATTCTCCTTTAATCTGATTCACCACTAGAGCTGAGTCTCCGTATACATCCAGGTTCTTGACTCGCAAATCAATAGCTTCTTCCAGACCCATGATGCAAGCCTCATATTCAGCCTCATTATTGGTAACAGGAAAAGTCAATCGGGCAGTAAAGGGGATGTGCGACCCCTGAGGAGTGGTGATAATTGCCCCTATTCCGCTACCATAGGAATTTACAGCTCCGTCAAATATCAACTGCCATTTGGAACCCAACTCTGGTCCTTCGTCCGGCAACGGTTCTTCACAATTTTTCATTTTCAGGTACATGATATCCTCGTCAGGAAAATCAAACCTCATTGATTGGTAGTCCTCAACAGGCTGCTCCGCAAGGTACTCTGACAAAACGCTACCTTTAATAGCCTTTTGCGAGACATATTGGATATCGTATTCGGTTAACACCATCGATCATCGGGCAATTCTTCCGGAGAGTGCTTGCTTCTCAAATACATATTTGATTGGGTCCATCTTTGAAATTAGCATGGTTGTATGATTCAGCATGTATTGCCTCAAACGTTTGGCGGCCCAGGCTAGCGCGCAACACGTTTTCTCGAGTATTGAGTATCTGGACTCACAGTCGGTAAACTTCTTACTCAAATAGTAGATCGCATGCTCTTTACGTCCAGTCTCGTCGTGTTGACCGAGAACACAATCCATACTTTCCTCAAGAACCGTCAAATACATAATCAAAGGTCTCCCGGCCACTGGGGGTATCAAAACAGGAGGTTCCTACAAGTATTCTTTTATCTTGTCGAACGCCTTTTGACAATTTTCATTCCAGGTCAACACCTGATCCTTTTTCAACAACTTGAATAACGGCTCGCATGTCGCAGTTAGGTGAGATATGAACCGGGCGATATAGTTCAACCTCCCTAAAAACCCACGAACTTCTTTTTCTGTTTTAGGCGTCGGCATTTCTTGTATAGCTTTTATTTTCGCAGGATCAACCTCTATTCCCTTTTTGCTCACAATAAACCCCAGCAGTTTACCCGATCTCACCCCGAAGGTGCACTTGTTAGGGTTCAGTCTCAACCTGAACTTCCTAAGCCTCTTGAATAGTTTCAGCAGATTAACCAAATGCTCCTCCTCCGTCTGGGATTTGGCAATCATATCATCAACATAAACCTCAATCTCTTTGTGCATCATGTCATGAAAGAGAGTCGTCATAGCACGTTGATATGTTGCCCCAGCATTCTTCAGTCCAATGGGCATCACTTTGTAGCAAAATGTTCCCTAGGGAGTAATGAAGGTAGTCTTCTCCATCTCTTCTGGCGCCATTTTAATCTGATTATAGCCTGAGAAGCCATCCATGAAGGAGAATACGGAGAACTGAGCAGTGTTATCAACCAGCACATCAATGTGAGGAAGTGGGAAGTCGTCTTTCGGGCTCGCCCTATTCAAATCACGATAGTCTACACACATTCGCACTTTACCGTCTTTCTTCGGCACTGGTACTATATTAGCGACCCATGACAGATAAGTTGTAACGGCTAGGAAACCAGCATCCCACTGTTTTTGAACTTCCTCCTTGATTTTCACAGCCATGTCTGGTCTGGTTCTTCTGAGTTTCTGTTTAACAGGCGGACATTCCTCTCGCAACGGCAGACAGTGCACAACCATGTTCGTATCCAACCTAGGCATATCCTCGTACGACCAAGCAAATATATCACCATACTCTCGCAGTATTTCAATCAGCCTTTGCTTGATGTCGCTCTGCAGTGCAGCCCCTATACGGATATTTCTCACAACTTCTTCCGACCCCAAGTTGATAATCTCAATTTCCTCCTGATGAGGCAGAATGATTCTCTCTTCCTGTTTCAACAAACGAGTCAGCTCCTCTGGCAGGTCGCTATCCTCAACAATCTCCTCCTCGGCTTGGAATACCGGGTGCTCGAAGTCGAAACGAGTCATAGGCGGTTCGTATGAGATGTCATCTGAAATATTAGTCCTGCAAAGGAAATGGTTAAACGCTTCAACACGCAAACAGAGCAAATAACCACGTTGCCATTTATTGTTAAAGTAAAAACAAGAAAAAAAGGGATCACAACATTTGGATATGAAAAACGCCTTTATTTCATGATTAAACAGTGCAATACACATAATCAAGTAGCCCTAGTGTAACATCACTATGCCCCGGGTGTTGCACCCTAAAATTTGCTCAACCTATTTCACTTGGTTTATGTTTCAATTGCATTGGCATTTGCATAATAAGTCATGTACATAGTCTAATCATTTGTATAGCATAGCATAACAAGTCATCTAACAGGGGATCAAGTGCCATTTTTATCAGAAAGAGGCCCATCAAGGGGTTTTATTCAAGTTCAAGATCATCCAAGTAATCAAGAAATGAGTTGAAGCTTTGAGAAGTTTGAAGGTCAACAAGTGGATTTCTCTCCCAATCTTGGGGATAGGTTGAAGATCACCAATGGGAGTATGACCTATGACTAAGAGTATGGAATGTGCAAAAAGATAATGGAAGACATAGAGGGTCATTTTGAAGATAAGACAAGTCATTGATACAAGTACAAGAGCCAGAGTTGAAGTACAGTCAACTAGGGTTTCATCTGGGTCAACCCTAAGTCAACCCTAGGTTAAATGGTTGATTGGAGAGCATCAAGGCTTAATGTAAGGTTATGGAATTCATGATTTGATATGTGGATACATGTGTGGTTTTGTGCCAAATAGAAATAAAAAAGAATCAAGAAGAAGAGGAGTTACTAAATTAGGGTTTCAGTGTAAAAAAACCCTAATTTAGGCCTAACTTCCCAGCCAGATAAGTCAAAATGCAAGTTTCAAATGAATTCTTGGTCAACATGAAACTTGTAGAGCTTCTCAATAGATTTAATTGGAGTACTAGAAGTCTTCAAGTAGATTTATAGAACTCAAGTTATGGTTCTTGCAAGTTATGGGTCCCCAGAGGATACTGAAATTTATCTGTGAAAGTCACTTGACTCCCAAGCAACTTTTTCCCATCAAGGAATTTTCAAATGGATTCTCGGCCAACATAAGAGATGTAGATCTTGATCTTAGCTTTAATTTTAGTACTAGAAGTCCTCAAGAGGATTTGTAGAACTCAAGTTATGGTCTTGGCAACCCAGGGGTATTTTGGGAAAGTTGAATTACAGGTCATTTTTCAACATAGGTCCAAATCTCCATCTTCCACTCTTCAAATGAAAAAATGTTCAACATGAGATGTGTTAAAAATGATGTTTTTAGGCTAGATAAGATGGCATGAGAGTTTTAAATGGATTGCTTCACAAAATCACCAAAATGGCCTAAAATGAAGGTATATTTTAAATGAACCAAAGTTGGAAACTAGGGTTTTTGATCTACACAACCAAACCAAGGCATATGACATACCAATTTGATTGTAAAAATCATTTTGAGAACATTGACATCGCCACAATTTTGAATTGAGGATTACTTTTAGTACTTGCTTTGTAAATGGCTTACTTTAATCATAAGGCACCATTGCAAAACCACTTGGCAAGGCAAATACAAGTCTCCTTTCCATCCATACTCCTCCAATATCTCATTTGGAGAGATTTAAAACTCAGAACAAGTACAATTTCAAGCAAAATCATGAGTTGGTATGAGTACATAGCATGATATGAGATCTCATGGCATGAGATGGTGAATTTCTCATTGGATCAATCTAGATCTTTCTAGAGTCCTCCAACACACTCTATATAAGATTCGGAAGTGATCCCAAGCAAGATGGGGTAAGAATTGAAGGAGAGAAGAGAGTTTGAGATTTGAAACTTCCATGTGCAATTCAGAATCGGTTCCAAGCTTATACACCCTTTCAATCCAAAATTTTGATTGTTATAGCTTCCATTGATGCTAGTGAAGGTTTACAGATCAAGTTCCAAGCAAATTGGTGGAGGAATCGTGTTCTTGCAATTGAAAATTTCCATCTGCAACTCAAGATCGGTTTCCATAATCCAAGCAGTTTCAAGTGTTTCTTTTGCATACAGAAGTTAGATTACCATCCATTGAAGGAATTTGGAGCTTCTCAGAGTTTGATTTGAAGGTTTTGTGCTTCTGTTCATCAAGAATTTGCAGGTATGAAACTTCAATCCACATCTTGATTCATGTAGTTTCAATTGGTTTTAATTAGTTAGATTCATTGTAAATGATCATGTGGAGCTTTCTGGTAGCTTTAGGGTTGATTTAAAGACCATTGGTTAAGTGATGCAAAATCTGTTCATGTGTGTATCTTGTTGTTCTTGATGATATAACCTTAGATTAATGGTTAGAAATGATCAGTGTGACATGGGGAAGAGATTGAGCCACTCAATTTCATGTTTGGTGAGATTTGGTTCTTGAGTGATTTTCTGAGATTCAATCGTGTTTTGAGCTATGTGGTGTTTCAATATGTTTAATTGCCATGGTTGAACTCAGTGTGAAATTTGGAGCATGTTAGGCTTTTTAATTTTTACATTTGATGGAGATTTGATGAGATACGATTGGAGGAAGAGGAAGCTTCAAACTCTGCTCAGCCATGGCCTTTCCCTCCATGAGAGTTCAAAGGAAGAAGACGAGTTAGACACCCTTGGATCAGAGCAAGACTTTGACTGGAATCAAGATCCAACGGCCACGTTTTGTTTTCAGGGTTATCAAAGCGTAGCGTTTCATTAAACGCTGATGCTGGGCTTAAGTGAATTCATGATACTCACACCCCTCTCCCAGGCCCAGTCAAGAAATGAACTAATTTTCGTTACTTCCTGCACCGCGAGTTTTTCTTTTTTCCTTTCTATTTTTCATTTTATTTTCTGGTTGCATATTGGGCTTAGTAGCGCTTGCTATCCCCACCCCTTTTTGGGCCCAGATGTCTGTTTGAACTAATCTGCATTGCTATTTGACACACACATTTTCCATTTTCTCATATTTTCCCATTATTTTCACACATTATTTTAATTTCTTTGAAAATTCATAATAAATTGGAAAATCAACATTTTTGTACGGGAGTTTTTTCTCCATTCTCATAATTGTCTCAAGAAAATTATAAAAGAATAAAAAATATCATTCCATGCATTTTTCTATTTTTGGTTTATTTTTACTTTTAATAGCTTTTATTTCATTTTCATTTGATACATGCTATTTGCTGAATTTAGTATGACCATTTTATTTTACATATTGATGTGATTCCTTTTTCTATGATTAGAGTATAGTATTAGGTTCCCCTTGGAATTATTTCACATTTTTGTGATTTAATTTCAATTAGTTTTGAACATCAAACTTTAGGGTGCTAGCATTAGGGTTTCAACTTGACATAGGTGCATTCACCACATAGTTCTTGGGTTTTTAGTTTGATTTAGGCCTTGGGGTTTATGTGGGGTGTAGGGTACATAGTTAGGGTCCCTTAGAAATTAATCTATGATTTTATGATGAATATTTCCATTTTATTTGATGTTTGCAAGTGGATTGATATTGGTGTGTTTCCTCTTGGGAAGTTTGTTTGTTTGTTGAGTTTTGGGCCTTGCCATTGGATGATTAAGCTTGTGCTTGGCTTGAGGAGTATGTGAAGACTTTGAGGATGATTGGAAACAAGTATTGATGCTTAGAGCTTGTGCTTGAAGATTGCTTGATGAAGAATTAAGAGATAGGAGATATTGGGAGAGCTCTAGAATAGACTGACTTCTTCTGTCAAACATAGAGAGCTTCTGGTGCCTCTATTCCATCCTATGATGCAAGGTCCCCTAAAAGAGTTACATCTCTCCTTAGGAGGGATGTAAAGCATACTTTGATTGGGTAGAATCTTGAGGATAACTTTCACTAGCTGTGTTAAGATCTTAGTGATTTCCCTCGGTTATCATTAAGCCTCTTAACATTTCAACTTCCTCTATTACTTGATTCTCTCCTGTGAGTTTGTTTGCATTGAAGTTGAAGATATATGGAGGATAGGAAGTTCATTGATGACTGGATAAGATGAAGCTTGTACCTGTCACAGTTGGGTATTTGTTGAGAGCTAGGGTTTTGCTGATGATTGAAGCTGGTTGTGCTTGCTAAAGTTGGAGATTATTGGAGATAAGAGCTTGCCTGAGGCTTAAACCTCATTGAAGAGAAGATAGGATCTTGCCTAAAGATGTTACTGACAACCTTTTGTTGTTTACCAATTGTAGCTGTCAGAGCTAATGTTGTTTGAACTGCTTGCTGTAGGAGCTAGTGTGGCTGTCTGAGCTGGTGTTGGGTGTGGTTTTCTTTGTTGTATTATCTGTTGATTTTCCCTTAGGTTTGAAGTGAAGTTGTTTCACTTTACCTGTTGTTTATTGCTGCATCTCATGCATTTTACTGTTTATGGTATTTCTGTTGTTTCTTTTCTGTTTATCCCCTAGGATCTCTGATTTCCTCTGTGCGGGAGGAAATTTTGACAGACATTAGGTTGTAATCCATGCATGATGACATTAGGGTAGTTTTGATTCCCTTTCAAACCCTAGGATTTTTTAGACTTCTTTCTCTTCTATCTTAGAACAATTCAAAACACAGTAATAAGGATAATCAATGTCGTACGCTACGAGCCTTAAGCTATTTGAGAAAGGTTGCTGGAGGGTCACTCTTCAGTAAACTGATTTCTTAGTGTGTTACCCTTAGGGTGACATACGACGTAGTCACCCTCAAATCATAGTCTCTAGTACGTCAGATTGCAAACATCATAAAAAACAGTTCTTGCGTAAAAGACTGAAAACAAACATCAAAGTGTCATTTTTGTCCGCTTGGGCTCTTAATCAGGAAAAACCCTTTCATAAGGAGATAAAAAACACTCAGACAAGCTTGTGTCTTCCGTAGCTCAAACTAAGTTTGCTCTGATCTTTCATGCTGTATGAAAGTACGTAGGCATAGGATGCGATATCCTAGCGAGCAACCTTCCCCTCCTTTCCCGTAGGTGGGCGAACTACGTCGACTCTGATTTCTCGTTCCAGACGGGAATACGTAGGCATAAAGTGCGATACTTTGCCGAGTCATTTTATTTTATTTTAACCCCAAACCTGTAGAATAGATAGAATAACAATCCGTACTAGAAAACAAGCGTGGATCCCGTCGAGTACGACGGACGTGAGGGGTGCTAATACCTTCCCCTTGCGTAACCGACTCCCGAATCCAAGATTTGGTTGCGATGACCATTCCTTTCCCGTCTTTGCGTTAGGTTTACTTCGAGCGTTTCCTTTCCCTCCTTTGGGATAAATAACGCACGGTGGCGACTTTTCTGTTCAACCGGCGCCGATTTTCGCAGTAGCGACAGCTGGCGACTCTGCTGGGGACTAGAATATCCCCTATGCGAGTCAATCCTAGCGCTTGTTTTCCCGTCATGGGTGTTGTGTAGATTTACTTTTCTGTCTTTAGTTTCCGCCTTTTATTATCAGCCTTATATTATTATTGCTGCTGTGGGAAGGGGGTAATCTGTTGAGAGATAAGCCGGACCTGGGCTTGAGGTTACACATAGACTTAGAAGTAGAGAGTAGTGGTTAGCCTGATTTCTTAGCTCGCACCAGCTAGCCACAAAATTTACGCTCGGACGAGATTCTCTTTGATGCTTCTTGCCTGGCCCTTAGGGCTCGAGAAGTTGTCTGACCCGAGGATTGTCGACTCTAGGAACCTATCAATTGGGATTCAACTAAGTAAGGCCGCTTCAAGGGATGATGATGCCACACCTTCTGGGTATCGTATCATCGCTCTTGAAAGTCTGTGACGTTGAACCCGCATAGGATGTCGTACCTCGTCTGCTAGTTAAGTACACACCTGTGAGGGGTAGGTGGGTCTGTTTGCAGGAAACCTTTGACCTCAGAACACTCGGTTTATCTCTGTCAGTGAGATGTGGTTACAAGGTTCATTTGAGTAGTTTGGTTTGAGATAAAGATTGGATGGTTCTCAGGCTTCAGTACAAAGCAGCCCAGTCTATCAGCAGTGCACTTGGTCCCTTGTTTGCATATACATGTGCATTTTCATGATTGCATTTCATTAACATGTATTAATGTTGCAGGTGATCATTCCCCTCTGATTCTAGTATATCTTCTAGCCAGACATGGAGTCCCTGAAGAAGACAGTTGCTTACCGGTTGCATTCACCAGACATCAGTTCATTGCTGGGTTTAGTTGCTCTGGCAGATGAGAGTGTGAGGGCTGAGTTCATAGTATTTTATGGGAGATTGCTTAGCTTGTTGTACAGACCTTCGGCATTTGAGACGACTGGGGTGTATACTTTGTTGCAGTTTTATGAGCCGCAGCTGAGATGTTTCTTATTTCCCGATTATATTCTAGCACCCACTTTGGAGGAGTATTCAGCGATGTTGAGAGTTCCTGTGCTAGACCAAATGCCCTTTGTTCATGTTGATGTTGAGCCTGAGTTGGCCACGCTCGCCGAGATTGTCAGTTTGGACGCTTCTGAGTTTCCGGGAGGCTTGGTTAAGCTGAATGAAGCCTATGGCTTTCACTTGTCGGTCCTAGTTGAGAAGGCTACACAGTGCGTGAAGAGTGGATGTTGGGTTGCCTTCAGTGCTATTCTAGCTGTCTGCATCTACGGGATTGTCTTGTTTCCTAATGTACCTGTCGACTCAGACGCCTTCTTGATTCTTGCCTCGAAGAATCCAGTTCCTACTCTCTTGGGCGATGTTTACCATTCCATTCACTACAAGAATGAGAAACGTCGTGGCAAGAATGTTTCCTGCTGTCTCCCTCTCCTGTACAGGTGGTTCCAGGGGCACCTCCCGAAGACAGGACCTTTTATGGATGTTGTTGATACTTTGGATTGGTCTTCCCGGTTGATGAAACTGTCTGCGGAGAATATCATTTGGTTTGATCGGAGTATGCTTGGTACTGACATTATATATAGTTGTAGTGGCTTTCCGAATGTCCCCTTGATTGGACGGAAAAGCTGTATCAACTATAACCCTTCATTGCTGGTAAGACAGTTCGGTTATGCTTTGAGGGACGCTCCTGTTGAGAAGGAGATACAGGAATCTCTGTATCTCACAGGCTTATTAGACGCAGCTATTTTGATCAGATTAAGACATGCATGGGCTAACATCCATAGGAGAGGTAAAGCTTTGCTCGGCAAGAGCAATAGCAGAGTTTATGATCCTTATTTGGTTTGGATCCGCGAGAGAGTTAGTACTTCTTTGATGCCTTATCCTGTTGTGGAACCCCTGTATCTTCCATTGATTGAGGTACCTCCTTCGGAAGAGAGTGAGAAGTATAACAAATTGTTGGCTGAAAACGAGGAACTGAAGAAAGCCAACGAGGAGTTAGAAAAGGAGATCTTCCAGTTACGTCGTGAGAAGAAGGAAGCCACCTTCACTGTGAAGGAACAGATTGAGTTGATTAACAGGTTGGGATCGGAGCTGACAAAAGAGACCAACAAGAAAGAAAAAGTGGGGATAACCTTAAACGGTGTTAGCAAAGTGCTTACTTCCAAGAAGGAACTTCTAAGCAAAGCTTATGCCCGTCTCAGCAAGTGGGAAGCTTTGTGGAATGCCATGCTTACCAAGCGGAAGGAGCGGGAAGACGAACTAAAGCTGCAGATTGCCATGCTAGAGGCACAGATTAGAGACCAAGACGCAAAGATTGTTGAAGCGACATCACTTAGGAGTGCTGTGGAGCTCAGAGTAAGTGACATCGACGAGAAGCCGAGAGGTTATGAAGAGAAGGCTGGTTCCAAGAGGTACAGATTTGACGAGAGTTCTGGCAAAGGAACCTACCAGGACGACGCCGAAAAGCTGAGATCCACAACCGAGCGGCATGCTCTACTGATTCAGGAGTTGATCTCCCGACTAGGGCACACGGAGACGATGAGGATATTGGAGGACGTCAGAGCACGCCACTTGGCCTGATGTATCTTTGCCTTGCCTTTGTTATTTGTATTTGTATTTGGACCATCGCCAGGCTTGTTGGCCGAGGTCACTTCAGTTGTATTCAGTTGTACTCTTGTACTCAGCCTCTTGGAATTTGCTTATATATGAGGGTTTTCTGATTCCTTGCTTACCTGATAGGGACTCCATTGTCGTGATGGCCTTCTCTCCGAGACTAAAGTCGGGGGGGATATAACCTGTAGCATATTTACACAATTGCATTTGCATTCATATTGCATGACCGGTATCCTTGAATTTGTATCTTATTTCCTGCATCTTCAGGTTTTCCAGGATTGACGAACAAAGAGTCCATCGCTATTCAAGCAGAAACAGCTGTAAGATAGATAATGGATCAAGTTCATAATGAGATGCAGGAGATGCGCGGCAACATGACGCAGTTCATACAAGCTATGGAAACCATGGCCATGGGCCAGGAACAGCTGCAGGCTATTGTACAACCTCTGATTGCACGGGCTAATGATGGTACTGCTGATATCACTCCTCATGACCGTCAGGGTTTCCTCTAGGGGTTTGGACGTCGACTTACAGAGATAGACATGGAGCATGTTCAAGCTGAGTTAATTGAAGTTCGAGGCCAACTGGGGCAATTCACGAAGGACATGCACACGTTGCGCTCGAATCAAGAAACACTCGAAGAAGAGAATTACCGATTGAAGGCTCAGACAGGATTGATGGCTGAAATATTGAGGAATGTGCTCAGAAGATAATGTGAGCAAATGTCCGAAGCTGCGGTCGACTTACTTACCCCACAGGGGTTGGAAGAACCAGGGCCCAGGCATGATAGGCCTAAGAGACCCTCTACACAATTCGGAGCTCGGGATTCTCCTCGTCGGCAGGCGCGACTGAGTTCTCAGGATAACTCAAGGGAGTATGGTAAAAGGATGAAGTTCTCTGACAGGGTATTTGATGAGATTCCGGTAGATTATGACAAGTTGGCGCAACTTTTGTTCCAACTTCAACTGATTAAACCATGCACTCTGGCTCCATTGACTGGGCAGCCACCACCAGGCTATGATGTGAACGCCCATTGTGTCTTCCATTCCGGTGCATCGGGGCATAACATCGCAAACTGCAAGTCATTCAAGCAGGAGATTCAAGATTTGCTGGATGAGAAGGAAATTGAGTTTGTGTCGGGCGGTATAAAGGTCTCAGGGACCGATATTCCTATTTCCTCACCGGAAGTTGCAAAAGAATTGAGGCATATCCTGGAATCCTTGGAAACTGAATCCCCAGATCCACAACAGTTGCCAATGTCTGGACTGAATTTGAGGATGGCAGTGCATAAGCCTAAGGAACGGGTTGATCAAAACCAGCAGCGCATGAAACGTCAGCATCCGGCTCAGCGAAGAATTCAGAAGGGGAAGTCAAAGAGGGTATTTGAGGCACCTCCATCAACGTATGCTGAACTCTTTCAGACCTTGTTAGGGTTTCACCTTGTTGAAAAGAGAATGTTGGTCCCACCAACGGGCGCACCTCCATTTGGTTTCGACGCCAGTAAGCATTGTGAGTTTCATTCTGGGGCACCCGGACATGATATTGAGGGTTGCCACGCTTTCAAGCATAATGTCCAAGATTTGATCGACAGCAAGGCTATCCGCTTTTCTGATAGGGTCCCCAATATGGTGCAGGGTCACGGACAAGCAAAGGTCGGGTTGAGGAAAAGGGTTCTTAAATTTGGTCAGGCCGTGGAAAACCGGTCAAGACAGCAGCAGGCTACCTCCAACAATTGTTTCTGAGGATGGTTGACTCATCAATAAGTCAGGATGCAAGAAGTTCGGTCCTGAGACACCGACATTTTTCATGTTATCTTGTTCATGTCTTCGCATTTGTAGTTGCCTTTCTGTTCAATTGCAAATTTCGTTTGTAAAACTTGTTGTTTTTCAACTGATATTGATAAATGAAATAAATATGCATGTTTTGAATTAATCCAGTCATGTTCACTCTTTGTATTTTCATTTATTTCAAATGCTTGTTAAGTGGAATCCGGGGAGGATGACGAAAACAGATGACGGAAAAAACTTCCGATTGTATGCTTTTGGATAAAAACCTGTTGATGAGGTACAGGCATTGTTTCAATCCATAAACACCAGAGATATAAGGAAGATAATCCCTTGTTAACCCCTTTAAGCCTAGTAGTAGGAGTTTCTTTCTGAAAATGAAAAACCCTCCATCTTAACCCGGGGCAGGGTAGGTGTCAGTTAATTTGACCAAGCGTTCAAATAACAAAACGAGTGTCTATTCGAGGATCAATCACGCCGTTATAGGTCGTACCTAAAAAACCCATGATGGTTAAACCTGGCCGATCAGGAGTGAAACAGTCACAATCTCTTTAGCAAGTCATACGAGCTGAGGCCATACGATTTGTTCAGAAAAAAAGGGAAAAGAAAAAATCGAAAAGAAAAAGCCCGCTAAGTCTAATCTTGAAAGTAAACGACTTAGGCAAAAATTAGGGTACCCCGCTGGACTCCAAAACTAAAGAAATTCAAAGGAGTTAGTCCAGGAAAAAGTTAGGGGAAAACGAAAGAGCGAAGAAATGAAAAGAGAAAAAGGATCACGAAAGAAAATCCCCAGAAAAGAATGAAATCGTATGGCTACCGGTGCCTAAACAAAGACGAAAAGAGAGTGAATGTCACTTCGAAAAAGAATGATTTCTTGAACTATCACTCCACCTTTAATAGGTGAACGCTGAAGTCAAATTAGCTGAACATAGGATTGGAGAACATCACGAAGAATGGGTGGGTTGAAATAAATTTTGAGCCTATATCTTTCCTTGTTAACCGTGAACCTGACCACGTTACAACCCGAAAAAGTCCTAATTGAAACAGGTTTAGTTCGAGAGCATACTCCGGTAAAAGATCACATTGAAACTGACTCCTGAAAGGGCTCCTCTTATCAGCATTAATATTGACATTTTGATAATTGATTCATTATATGTCACAATATTTTTTCCAGTGAACAGATTTGGGATTTTGAAACTGTCATATGCATTACATTTAATATATCTTTTATGCAGAACAACTTGTTTTACTTGCGATTAAGCGCATGCAGCAGGAAAGTTTCCTATAGTGGGAAGTCTGATCAGGATAGAATGCAGAATGTCTGAATGTTTCGTGAGCCAGGGCAGGATATATCAATTAATCCCCAGTGGGAGTCAGCCATCCAAGAATCAGTTAATCTGGGGCAATTAGGCCGAGACTTGGCAGATCTCTCACAACTAGGGGTCATTGCTTCACGAATCGACCGATCAGGGGCAAAAGGTTATTGCAAGACCGAGGCAGATCACCCTAAGAATAAAAGGTTTTGTTGGGACATCCTTTTGGGTTTGACGTGCAGAGGCAATTCATATCTAACCGTCAGGGTACAGAAATCGAAGAGTCTTTCTCAGGAAATTGGTGTCGGTTCAGGGGCAAGGTATTGTGAGGTAGCACCATGGCTAGCTTTTTCTTTCAAGACAAAGTGTTCAGACTGGGGCATGTTGGTATTTCTGGGGTAAATTTCCGAGAAGGTGGATGGAACTCGTGGTTCCCCAGCCAAAATCTTTTGATGAAGAGCCTGATTTCAGTTGATGCTAATCCCCATGCAGGTCGCATTTCATCCCCAGAGGGATCAATTTCCCCAGCTAGTCGCAGCTTATCCCTAGAGGATATCCCCAGCCAGTTAAGATCAGTATCCCTTGCAGAGGTTGCACTCCCTAGAGAGTCGAGTATGTGAACGATCAATCCCCAGCTTGGAGGATTCCCGCAATGTTTAGCCAAGTCATAGTTGGTTCAGAAAGATTACTCCCATAGAAGACGGTTTTTCTTCCCGCAGGTCGTCATGCCTTCGTCAGGATGATTATCCCCAGCGGAGTGGTGGCTCCAAGCTTGTAAGCCATGCCCGGACAACATCGTTTCCTCCAGAAGGATTCCCCCGTTCCCCAGCTGAGTCGTTTCTTGCTCAGTCAGTTTACTTTCCCCAAGAGAGTCGATTCTTCCCCAGTGGAGTTACTCTCCCCAGCAGGTGTTCTTTCCTCCCAGTGGAAATCAAAGTTTAATCTCCTCGGCAGAGTTGGTTGTATGCCCGGTGTAATACCCCAAATTTTACCCTCATATTTAGTCGGTCATTTCGCATATCGTCTCATATGTGCATTCGCTAACCACTAACCAGTCATAAAGTGCGTTTTGTTTTGCAGGAAATACCCCAGGGGCGTTTTGGTCATTTTGAAGCATAACTCATAATTTTGGGTCTAATGAGGTTTTATTCCTGAGGCGTTTATTTACGTGGGTTGATATCAGTTTGGTTTGGAAAATCTGATCTGAGGAGCAGGGTTTAACAAGAAATCATTCTTCTTTCTTCCAGAAGGAAAACGGTGAAAACTTCGACTGATTAATGGAACTTATTCATGCAAGGGTGGGATCAAATTAATTCCAGGATATTTGACTAGCGAGGTTTAATCGGATGTTGAGGTGTTTGCAAAGTAAAGCATGGAGAAGCAATTGGGAAATGATTTTAATAGAATATGTGAATTTTATTCATAATATTTTATTATCATTATTACAAGTTCGCAAAGTGAATTACAAAGAAGAAATGATTTGGATAAAAAATGTTATTGAATTTATTCATAATATTTTTTTTTTGTTACAAGTTACAAGGAATGGCATTAAAGTTCTAAATCCTAAGTCCTAGAACTTCTAAGTGTCTTCACGCTGTCTTTAAGGTTCTCCGCAAAATCTTCGGCTAACCTGCACATCAAAAAGAAAACAAACAGTGTAGAGAAAATGTTAGAAGTTTTTTTGACACTCTCAGAACAATGTCATCATCGAGTGCCGGGAGTGGCACAACCGAAGCTGCGACCTACCCCGTTACCAATCCGCACCGTTGGTGTCAGATCAGGTAATACATGTTCTTATCGTTACGGGACATCCGAGAGATAGAAGTAATAAAAGAAGCGGGATTGATTCGTTTTGCCGCAATGGGATTTCCGAACTGATACGAGAATAAGGCAACATAGGCAAATTCTGACTCAGACCCGGATGCCGGCAGGTCTGAGCCCCCTTGGTTTCAAATTTCCCAACACCTGAAAAGCCACAAGCATCATCAGAACCCAAAACATAAATAATTCATGAGCAGTATTAATCCTGAACCAGTAGGTGAGGTCATGAAAACCAAACAGAGGATTGAAATGCAAGCCAAAATTGCAAACAGAACGCCAGATGCAGACTGAACTGCATCAAAACAATGCATCAGGAGGCAGATTTATGCGCAAGAAGACATAAGAAAAGGTCCTACAAATCTGTCATGACAGAAAAGTATTCAGCAGTATCCAAAGAAACAAATCTGCATCTGCAAATATCCAAGAAAAGCCAATCAAACCAAATCAGAGCTAAGCTGCATCAAGCAACTGGTGTCTCAACACAAACTATCGATCATCAGGGAAGTACACCAGCAACATCAATATCTGCAAAGCAATATCAAGAGGTTTCAATATCAAGCATCACGAAAAACATAAGAACAGGACTACTGCTAAAATGTCACAGAAAGATCCAATTGCTGGAAATCTAAACTAAGCCATCAAGACGGGTCACAAACATCATAGAAAAACAGACATTTGCAAGCTATGTCAAAGAGGCCAAGAATCATCAGCAGCGGGACAGGAATGACCACACTAAACTGAACATCGAAATGAATCCACAAGTTTAATCACAATACAAAAGCAGGGATTCACGCCACAATCACGCATGAGATACCAGGCCAGCCAATCGGTTCAAACTGCATAAAAACAATGGAAACAACGAAGAAATTCGAAGTTACATCAGCCCTCAGCTAATCATCATCGGGCATAAGCGTTCGAGTGGCTGGGAGAGCCACGGCCGGAGCCGCTACTAATTCCCTACCAAACATCGAACTACGGGACATACGGTAATTGTTGTTCACGCCGAAGGTCGTTACCACTAAGGCATCCAAATCAACTGACTCAGACCCTAAGGTCATCATCGCCAATAACCTTCACTCGGCCGCTCTAACTTAAGTCGAAGCATCAGCATCCATTCTCTGAAAGAAGAAGAGGAAAAGCTAACTGCATCAAAAATTGCCAAATCGAAAACGCATCAGTACAGTCCAGATTGAATTCAAACAGGACAAACAAATTAATCCCGATATCGAACAGATCAAGTAAATTCAAAGGCAACTCAATCTACATCAGGTAATGATCAAACACAAATTGAATCTGGAAAGGGAAAATTTCGAGTCAGATCCAAATGCATCAGGAAACATCTCCATTGGAGCCAATCTGAACCGATATGAACCAATCTGAATCAATTTGAATCAATCTGAATCAATCAAACAAATCAATCAAACGAGTCAGTCAAAAACGAATCAGTTCGAAATCAAATGAATCGGTATAGGCAAACAAATTAATGTCAGATGAAATCATGATCATGTCAAAATCCCAATCAAGTTCTAAAAGAGGCAACACAATCCAATCAAATCCATGAAGAAAATCCAAAAGAGATCAAAAGCTGTGCGAAATCCGAAAATGGAAGGTTTCCCAATCAAATGGCAATCGAATCATATCAGAAGAAAAATACAAAATCAAATCTCAGAGTAACGCAAATCCAAGGCCCAGAAGTTAGTTATAAATAGGAGGATACAACCTGATGGAGAGGGAGGAGAAACCCTAGCGAAGAAGTCGCATGCAGAAAACCCTAGGCGGCCGAGACTCAGAAAGACCGGAGCCTTCATCATCGTCTCCGTCATCGACGAACAAACCCCATAGAATCACGAACGAAACACCGACGAGGAGATCACCTTCGCCGTTCAATACAAACGGCGGGCAATCAACTCTAGCCTCAGGACAAAGCATCATCGGCTATGAGTCACCGAGGATCAAACGTATACCCTCATGCTAACTCATCTCTTTTTTTCATTTTTTATGTTTTAGAAGACGCAGAGCATGCGAGAGAGGGAGGAAGGGAAGAAGAGCAGCGGCGCCGCGAAAGGACTTTAGGGTTTCGAAACCCTAATTTCTGTTTTGGCATATTACCAACACACTGGGTTGGGTCCGGGTGTGGTGACCGGCCCAACCACCTTTTATTTTTTTATTTCTTTTGTTTTGTTTTTTAAAAAATTATTTTTTCTGTTTTTTTTAAGTTGTTGTTAACCAATTTTTTTTTTATTAAAAAACTGTTTTAAAAACCTTTTGTGTAAATATTATAAATAAAAAAAAAACAAAAAAACACTTTTTATAAGAAAATTTAAAACCTCTTTTCACTTAATAATAATAATAAAAAAACTTTTTAATAAATAACATAAACAATCTTTTTTTCAAAAAATATCTAAGTTTAAAACCTTTTTCAAGATTAAAATTAATATTTTCTATTAACATTATTTTTTTTATACATAGATTCATTTAACAAAATCTTCAATATTACACCTGACTGGTCCAATTGCCGTCTAATCTTGCTTATTGACAGTGTTCATCATTTGCAGCTTTCCTGTCTGTTTGTTTTATTTAAATTTCATTACTATATTGTAACTGCTCCTCTCATGTAACTACGCGAACCAATAATCGCGCTTTAAATTTCTGCCTTTAATTTCTGTTTGTATGGCTTTAACCGCTGTCTTTATTTTCTGCTTGCATAACTCAATCATCTCACATCTTCATTAACATTCCAGTCACACTACACACCTCCGAAGGAATTAGGTCTAGCATTTGACCGCCGTGTCAATAGTCCTCAACTCCAAAAACTTACAACTACAAACCCTAATTTTCCATAAATGTCTCGCCGCAGACAAAATTACAGTTTTACCCCTAGCATTAGGTCAAAGAGCCGCCGCGCTCATTTTAGGGTTTCTCGCCGCGGAATCCCTAACCTAATTACAACTTAACAATTCAACGTAGAAATTTGGAGTTTCTACACTCCGCGTAAGCGTGTCCTTAAGATGCGTTTATTCCCCTTGAGACCTTGGCCACAGTCAAGAAGTCTCGAACCTCCCTTTTGAGGGGAACTACGATTACTCTGATTCCACTCCCGTAAGGATACGTAGGCACAAGATGCGATGTCTTGCCGAGTAAACTTAGAATTAACCCCTTAGGTCTCTTTTCTCACTTTTATTTCCTTTGTACATATACCTTAAGCAAATGAATAAAGCAAATAGTAAACATTTGAACAAAAGGTTCCTGTAGAGTACTACAGAAGTTTAGGGTGCTAATACCTTCCCTAATCTTAACCAACCCCCGAACCCTAGATCTTTCCCCGCATTGTGTTTACGATGCAAAATAGGTTTTCCCTCTTTTGACCTTTTCCTTCGGATAAATCAAAGAGCGGTTGTGAATTGAATTGCGATTCAAACTAATTAATAGTTTGTGATCCTATTTCCACCGCAACAGAAAATGGCGACTTCACTGGGGACTTGCTAAACTTTTGAGGGTTATCCCTAATTTGTTCATATTTATTACTATCTGTGTTATTATTCATTTGCATGTATATATTTGTGCTTTGATTGTGGGACTGTTCCTTGTGCTGTGAGATAAGTCCTACGCCCGGACTAGTGACATTATTATAGGATGGGGATATATTCGATGAGGCTTATAGGGAGTGAATCCCGACCAAGCTGATTCGAGAATCACCGCTCAGTTGAGACCTTTTCGAAAATGGTTCGGTTGAACGAGTAATCGTTGAAAACTTTTTCCATGGTCGATTGGAGTCTGTGATATTGAGGACCGTAGTACCTTAACACCACCTCGGCCTTATTTAGGACGTAGTGCAGGAGCTATGTGGGAGTAATCCTACAACGGCTGCTACGCGATACTACACTCAAAAGAGGTTCTCTTGAGAATATTATTCACCCCCGAGTCAGTCGGAAGGTTGATAATATCCGAAAGATGGGCTGATGACTTTGGGCACTTTGTAGAACCTTGTTCGGCAGGTACAACTAACCTATAGTACACTCCTTTTGGGGATGGGTAGACCTTAACTCCACTCACGTTCCTTTAACCTAGGACTTTGTGTGTTTTCATGCATTGCATTCATAAAACATCATATCGCATTAAGATTTCATGGAATTCAAACATCTATTTATGAACATTGCAGGATACCATGGATCACTCTAGGAAGCATACTTTGAAATTTACTTTTAAGGGTTTTAATTTGGAAGTCCTAGAGAAGCTAAGAGATTTGGTTCAAGATCAAGAAAAGTTCCAAAACAAATATGGAAGGCTATTGTCTTTGTTGAAGGTCCAAGTAAACGAAGGACTTCTTGCGACTTTGCTACAGTTTTATGATCCAGATTATCACTGCTTTACCTTTCCAGATTATCAGCTTTTACCTACCTTAGAAGAGTACTCTCAGTTGGTGGGATTACCTATCTGGGATAAGTCTCCATTCCCTTTCTTGGAGGAAGACCCTAAAGAACGAGATATTGCTAAAGCCATTTGTCTAAGGATATCCGATGTCAAAAACAATATGATCACTAAAGGGGGGACCTCCGGTTTTCCCAGGGACTTCCTAATTAAGAAGGCCCAATTTTATGCCGATCATAAAGACATGTTTGCCTTTGAGACAATATTTGCCTTGCTTATTTATGGGTTGCTGCTTTTTCCTAATTTTGAAGGGTTTGTGGACCTTAATGCAATCAAGACCTTCATGAGGAGAAATCCAGTTCCAACACTATTGGGTAATACTTATCATTCAGTACATCTTCGAAACTTTCATGGTGGAGGAATGATTACATGTTGTGTGCCATTACTATACAAGTGGTTTATTTCTCACTTACCCAAGTCCGGTCCGTTCTGGAGATCTAATCAAGAACGTTGGTCGCAAAAAGTCATGGCTTTAACTCACTCTGATATTGATTGGTATAATCGCATGTACGATGGGATATCGATCATTGATAGTTGTGGAAACTTCAACAATGTGCCTTTGCTCAGTTTCAATGGAGGAATTAGCTACAATCCAGTCCTAGCTCGTC
The DNA here is from genome assembly GCA_963859935.3 of Lathyrus sativus. Classification (NCBI taxonomy): domain Eukaryota; kingdom Viridiplantae; phylum Streptophyta; class Magnoliopsida; order Fabales; family Fabaceae; genus Lathyrus; species Lathyrus sativus. Next base: position 931,610,339 of record OZ012735.1, read on the forward strand.
GACAGTTGGGATACCCCTTGAAGGAACCGCCTAAAGGTATTCATGTGGAGAAAATCTTTTTCAAAGACGACAAAAAGCTTCAAGATCAGATTCTATCTTCTTGGAATCATCTGCATAGGAAGGACAAAGAAAGTTTGGGAAGACCTAATTGTATGTCCATGGAACCATACCTTCAATGGGTTCGAGGAAGAGCTATTGAGTTGAAGATGCCCTACTCTCGCCAAGATCCTTTACCTCAAGGAGAAGAACCTGTCCAGTATTTCATGACTGAAGCTGAGACTTTGAAGATCACTTTGAAGAAATCACAATGCGAAGCAGAATCATGGAAGAACAAATACCATGTGATGGTCAGCAAGTATGAAGAACTTCAAAAGCAGATCCAGTCGAAGAATGATGAGATACAATCCTACAAGAAGAGGAGGCTCTACGAATATTTATTTTCCTCCGAATCTCCGTCTGCTCATTGAAGTTGTGGAAGATGCTTCTCTAGGATTTTCTAGGCTTTTATTTAGCTATTTTGGTTGCAAGAATATTATTTGTAATCTGTCTTCAATGAATTAAAAGTTTCCTTGGTATTCCGCAATATTCGTAAATATTTGAATTCCATGAAATCTTCATTTGCATTCGCATTCTAGCATCTTACTTTTGCATTGCATGTGTCTCCCGGTTTCTCATACGCGGTTCTTTCACCTTCCAACTTTTGTCACCTTAAGTTCTCTGCATCAATACGACCCTTCAAAAGGATGGAAGATCAAAACCAAGAGATCAACCGTGTCAGCCATGAACTCGAAGATCTTTGAGGAAGTGTAGGGCAGATTTTGGGGATGCTACGAGCTCTTAGTGTGAAGGTGGATGCTCAGTCTACTGTTGTTTCTGAGACTACTAATACCGTTATGGGATCTCAACCAACTGTTACTGTCGAGAATGTACCTCCTCACGGCCTTCAATCCGGTTCGGTGCCTCCCAGTGCTCAACCAGTTCGACAAGCTACCCCTCCAAAGTGCAAAACTCCTAACTCCGACCATGGTAAAGGACCTACACGTTCAAAGAACCGCAAAAAGGCTACTCCTCAACCTTTACAATATCAGCAGAGTTATGTTCAAGGTTATCCATTTCTATATGTCCAACAACCCTATGTAGCTACTGTTGCACCTCCTTTCAATCAGCAATTTCCTGCATACCAGCCTGCGCAGTCAGCTCTGGTATATCAAGCACCGGTTTATCAGCAACCTTCCGGCTATCCGCCCATGCAAGTTCCTGTCAAGAGTCAACGAGCGCCCAACGCTCCTGCTCATCAGCAATCGCAGGATCAGGTTCCTTATCCCCGTAAGAGTCAGTATAAGCCTTGTCCTCCAATTCCGATGACTTTCACTGAGTTATACCCCATTTAGTACAACAAGGTCTGATTACCACCAGTGCTTTGGGTCCTCCACCTAATCCATTACCTGCAAGTTACAACGCTACCGCTCATTGTTTATTTCATGAGGGTGTGCCCGACCATGATCTAGAGAATTGCTATGCTCTTAAGAAAGTTGTCAGAAATTTGCTAGAAACGAAGAAGTTGTCTTTTGGCGATGCTCAGCTGAAGACCGAGATTCCTCTCAGGGTCCCTCACTTGTCGGGTTCGAATTCTGCAAAGCATGCTACTCCTGTGACGAATCAGCTGAATCCAGTAATTATTCAAAGGCCTAGCTCGCTTCATTTCAGTAACCCTCAAGATGATATGACCGGGATCAACAAAGAATCTGGGAAAGTTATTTTGAAGCAATGACTGAAAACTGTTGAAGATGTGACCAGCATAATTGGGGCAAGTCATGACGACTCACAGTGATCATAAGCCAGACGTCCTTTCCATTGAGGCTCCGCCAAAGGAAACTGTTACTCTTGAATGCAAGATCTCATAAACATTTAGAAGGATCTTTCCGACAGTTCATTTGTTTATTTATATGTATTTCACTTTGATTAAGCATATTTAGCATGTACGAACTTGTTTAATGCAACGCATATGTTTGTCTTGAATAAACCCATTCGTTTCACTCACTCAAAAAAATGTTTTCATAAATTATAATGCCAACTTTACCCGATCTCTTGTTCTGATGGAGAATTGGGGGGAGGATGACGAACCTAAAACGTCAGATTTCTTGACGTATGCTTTCGATTGAAACCCGCTGATGATGTAAGGCATTGTTTCAAATCCCAAACACTGGAGATATAAGGATGTTAATCCCTAGTCAACCCTTTGAGCCTTGAAGTAGGAGTTTTCTTTCTTTTTTTTAGAACCCTCATCTTAACCTGGGGCAGGGTAGGTTTCAGTTAAACCGATCGAGCACTTAGACTCTAAAAAAGGAAGAGCAAACCTTCGAGAATTTATCCTTAGCATCTTAAGAAGCCCAATACTAAGACTATTCCTCAGTTACCTAAGGAGTGGGGCAGTCACGAGTCTTTCAAAAGATTTACACGACTTGCATAAAAGAATATTCAAAAAAAATAAAAGCCCGCTAAGTCAAAACCTATGAAGGAGACTTAGGCAAAACTGGGGCATCCCGCTGGACTCCAAAGTCAAATCAATAGACGCTGTCCAGGCAAAAGTTAGGGAGTAAGAACAACAAACCAGTAGTTTTTAGAACCCCTATAAAGAACAAGGTCGTGTGACCAATTGCCAAAAGAAATAGGTGAGTGACTGCCATGTCCAAAGCCTTGATAAGTTCTCGACTATAGCAAATCCGCTTGAGATATGAGCGTTCGTATCCGATTAACTGAATTAGGATTGGAGAACATCACGAAGAAGGGGTGGGTACAAATATAACTTTGAGCCTTTATCCTTTGTTTCTTAAACCGTGAACCGAGCCACGATACAACCTTTAAAAGACCTAATTGAAGTAAGACTTCGGTTGAAAGCATACTCGACAAGATCACGTTTCCTGACTCCTACGAGCTATGCTCAGAAAACAATTCAGGTTGGCATTATAATTTAAACTTATATCTTGACTAGTGATTTCGGTCACAAGTTATCGCGATATCTTTTTCAAAACAAAAATTCAAGACAAATATATGTGTACATTGACAAGCTCAGGATAGGCATTTCAGGCATGACGACTTTGCTTGATATCTTAGAGATTTACATATGGACATAACGCGTGGAACTTGATGATCCTGCTAAACAGGGGCAGGCAATTTCCCAGTTCGCTTACCAACGCGAGTCTGACATTCTTAAAGAGCTATTTCCCAAAGATTTCGTCGTAACACGATTAATTTGTGCCAGTTACGTCGAGACCTGACGAATCTCTCAAAGAGTTTGAGAACAGTGGGGCAACCGGACTCGGTGTTCTCTATAAAATCCTCTTGAGATGACCCTACCTCGCAACGCAAGTATCCTGGGGCACCATGTTTTAAAGGAAACAAATGGCGACTACTATAAAGTCCTTCAAGATTAAAACCATGTGGTTCCACAACTTTCTTCATGCACCCGATGGATTTTACTCACGGCGGCCTTCGTTCCCCAGTAAATCTCAGTGTGGCAACAGGCTCCCAAGCTATTGCCTCATCACAGTCCCCAGCGAGACTATAAGCTGACAACTTTTTCTTGGGTAACTCAAAAGTGTCCCCCAGGTTTTCTTCTCCCCATGTGAAGACGTGATACTGTACACCCAAGCAGATTACCTTCTCCTTAGAGAATTCAGAACTTTAAAACCAGACTTGGTTCTACTATTGATCTTTCGCACCCATGATTGACGTATTGGTTGCAGAGAACGCAGGGTATCTCCGTCGAGATGTTTATTTCATCTCTCGTCCCGTCTCTAGTCTGTTTCGTCAGTATACGCAAGGGCATAAGCATCACATGCCTATTTCATTACATATTCATTACATATTCATTACATACTCATTACACACTCATTTCATAACATCTTGCATACATAAACATTAACATACATAGACATTAACATACATTCACATTAACATATGCATTAACATATGCATTAGCATTCACAGGTTCATTGTGTTTCACCATCATTTGGTTGTTACCGCCGAGTAACTGGGTTCGTCCATTCTCTCCAAATAGATTGTCAGCCCTAAGCATAAAATACATATGTGTTTCCAGTTTCCCCACGGAGCTCGATCCTCGTGGATGACGGTTACTTCAGCTATCTTTCCTCGCCAGGATAAGATATCTACCCTTCGAGTTCATTCCCTCAATGGAGTCTTGATTACCAGTCTTCTCTCTAGCTCGATCCTAGATTGAATCTCAGTCTTGTCGGTCGTCAATCCCAACCGGACGTGCATTTATTTTGCACCATCTAAAGATTTTCACCATACCATGACAGATACGCGACTGTTTTCGCCCGAGAAGTTTATCACTGTACCCGGACGTGCATTTATTTTGCACTATCTTTCAAGAAAATCAACTACAATCAGTTACAGATATACGCCAGTTCACGCCTGGAAAATCTACCAGTACAACGCTTTACAATCCTACATGTTACAACACTTTACAACACTTTACAATCTTACATCTTACAGCATCAGTATGCGACATTTCTCGCCTGAGAAGCCAAATCCTATCTTCGTTATGACTCGCAGCAAATGGCCATCTCCATGGAGCAGTTGGGCTTCCATTTACCTGTCGTCTTGAAGTATAGAGAGGTTTGAACCAAATCATATTCAGGAGAGCACGATTCTGAAGTATGAGAAAGTTCAGTCATCCAGTTTCATATTCAGGAGAGCACGATTCTGAAGTATGAGTATATTCAGTCATCCAGTTTCATATTCAGGAGAGCACGATTCTGAAGTATGAGAAAGTTCAGTCATCCAGTTTCATATTCAGGAGAGCACGATTCTGAAGTATGAGAAAGTTCAGTCATCCAGTTTCATATTCAGGAGAGCACGATTCTGAAGTATGAGTATATTCAGTCAGCCAGTTTCATATTCAGGAGAGCACGATTCTGAAGTATGAGTATATTCAGTCATCCAGTTTCATATTCAGGAGAGCACGATTCTGAAGTATGAGAAAGTTCAGTCATCCAGTTTCATATTCAGGAGAGCACGATTCTGAAGTATGAGTATATTCAGTCAGCCAGTTTCATATTCAGGAGAGCACGATTCTGAAGTATGAGTATATTCAGTCATCCAGTTTCATATTCAGGAGAGCACGATTCTGACGTATGAGGAAGTTCAGTTTACCCTTTTCATGTTCAAGAGAGCACGATCTTGAAGCAGTTTATTTATCCTTCAGTAAGAGAAGAATCAGAATCGTATTCCAGGCGCCGACCTTAAATGCGAGAAGATTTATTTATCAGATAAGCAGCAACCTCTTTATTTGAGTGCTTATCCATTTTTGCACATAAGTCCCTTCCAACGATAAGTGACAGTTCTCCCTCGAGAAGCTTATCAGGGCATTTCCCATTAAAGTCCATTTATTTTGGCATACAGCCGGTCTTTACCCTGTATATTTGATACGGATTTCCGAAAAGTCCGTCCGATCCCATCACGAAGGATAGTTTATAGAAGCTTGGATGTTATTCTTTGCTCAATGCTCCAGCATTCTATAATTGATCTTGCAACCGTGTAGATCCAATTTTATTATTAAACATTCCCAAATGGAGGTCATCTCATAGGAGCCATCTCCATTTAAGGATTTTATTCTTAAAAAGTCCATCTATTTTGGCATACAGTCGGTCTTTACCCTGTATATTTGATACGGATTTCCGAAAAGTCCGTTTGATCCTGTCACGAGAGATAGTTTACAGAAGCTTGGATGTTATTCTTTGCTCAATGCTCCGGCATTCTGTAATCGATCTTACAATCGTACGTAATCCAGTTTTATTTTTAGATTCCCCAGTGGAGGCCGTCTCATAGGTACCATCTCCATTTGAGGATCTCGTTCCTTTTCTAAAAGTGACGATTGGTCATTCGCACCAGTTGACTATCATTCTTAGATTTCCCCAGTGTTGTACTGTGTCTCAGCGCGTCATTTTCCCCAGTGAGTTCTTCTCGTGGCGTCTGTCCCGGTGTCGTCATGTTCGTCATCATTTTCGCATTCATACGCATCATATCATATTCATGGCATCATCTGCATTAAGCTGTTCCCGTTTTGTCCATAGCATTGCATATCGTCGCATATAAGGGCAAAATTTTCGGTTATCTATATTTAAATCTCTCCACCACGATTCCTGGAGTCTCTGTCACCCAAATCATCCGGTGTAGCTATTTAAATAGGGGCAACTGTAATACCCCAAATTTTACCCTCATATTTAGTCGGTCATTTCGCATATCGTCTCATATGTGCATTCGCTAACCACTAACCAGTCATAAAGTGCGTTTTGTTTTGCAGGAAATACCCCAGGGGCGTTTTGGTCATTTTGAAGCATAACTCATAATTTTGGGTCTAATGAGGTTTTATTCCTGAGGCGTTTATTTACGTGGGTTGATATCAGTTTGGTTTGGAAAATCTGATCTGAGGAGCAGGGTTTAACAAGAAATCATTCTTCTTTCTTCCAGAAGGAAAACGGTGAAAACTTCGACTGATTAATGGAACTTATTCATGCAAGGGTGGGATCAAATTAATTCCAGGATATTTGACTAGCGAGGTTTAATCGGATGTTGAGGTGTTTGCAAAGTAAAGCATGGAGAAGCAATTGGGAAATGATTTTAATAGAATATGTGAATTTTATTCATAATATTTTATTATCATTATTACAAGTTCGCAAAGTGAATTACAAAGAAGAAATGATTTGGATAAAAAATGTTATTGAATTTATTCATAATATTTTTTTTTTGTTACAAGTTACAAGGAATGGCATTAAAGTTCTAAATCCTAAGTCCTAGAACTTCTAAGTGTCTTCACGCTGTCTTTAAGGTTCTCCGCAAAATCTTCGGCTAACCTGCACATCAAAAAGAAAACAAACAGTGTAGAGAAAATGTTAGAAGTTTTTTTGACACTCTCAGAACAATGTCATCATCGAGTGCTGGGAGTGGCACAACCGAAGCTGCGACCTACCCCGTTACCAATCCGCACCGTTGGTGTCAGATCAGGTAATACATGTTCTTATCGTTACGGGACATCCGAGAGATAGAAGTAATAAAAAAAGCGGGATTGATTCGTTTTGCCGCAATGGGATTTCCGAACTGATACGAGAATAAGGCAACATAGGCAAATTCTGACTCAGACCCGGATGCCGGCAGGTCTGAGCCCCCTTGGTTTCAAATTTCCCAACACCTGAAAAGCCACAAGCATCATAAGAACCCAAAACATAAACAATTCATGAGCAGTATTAATCCTGAACCAGTAGGTGAGGTCATGAAAACCAAACAGAGGATTGAAATGCAAGCCAAAATTGCAAACAGAACGCCAGATGCAGACTGAACTGCATCAAAACAATGCATCAGGAGGCAGATTTATGCGCAAGAAGACATAAGAAAAGGTCCTACAAATCTGTCATGACAGAAAAGTATTCAGCAGTATCCAAAGAAACAAATCTGCATCTGCAAATATCCAAGAAAAGCCAATCAAACCAAATCAGAGCTAAGCTGCATCAAGCAACTGGTGTCTCAACACAAACTATCGATCATCAGGGAAGTACACCAGCAACATCAATATCTGCAAAGCAATATCAAGAGGTTTCAATATCAAGCATCACGAAAAACATAAGAACAGGACTACTGCTAAAATGTCACAGAAAGATCCAATTGCTGGAAATCTAAACTAAGCCATCAAGACGGGTCACAAACATCATAGAAAAACAGACATTTGCAAGCTATGTCAAAGAGGCCAAGAATCATCAGCAGCGGGACAGGAATGACCATACTAAACTGAACATCGAAATGAATCCACAAGTTTAATCACAATACAAAAGCAGGGATTCACGCCACAATCACGCATGAGATACCAGGCCAGCCAATCGGTTCAAACTGCATAAAAACAATGGAAACAACGAAGAAATTCGAAGTTACATCAGCCCTCAGCTAATCATCATCGGGCATAAGCGTTCGAGTGGCTGGGAGAGCCACGGCCGGAGCCGCTACTAATTCCCTACCAAACATCGAACTACGGGACATACGGTAATTGTTGTTCACGCCGAAGGTCGTTACCACTAAGGCATCCAAATCAACTGACTCAGACCCTAAGGTCATCATCGCCAATAACCTTCACTCGGCCGCTCTAACTTAAGTCGAAGCATCAGCATCCATTCTCTGAAAGAAGAAGAGGAAAAGCTAACTGCATCAAAAATTGCCAAATCGAAAATGCATCAGTACAGTCCAGATTGAATTCAAACAGGACAAACAAATTAATCCCGATATCGAACAGATCAAGTAAATTCAAAGGCAACTCAATCTACATCAGGTAATGATCAAACACAAATTGAATCTGGAAAGGGAAAATTTCGAGTCAGATCCAAATGCATTAGGAAACATCTCCATTGGAGCCAATCTGAACCGATATGAACCAATCTGAATCAATTTGAATCAATCTGAATCAATCAAACAAATCAATCAAACGAGTCAGTCAAAAACGAATCAGTTCGAAATCAAATGAATCGGTATAGGCAAACAAATTAATGTCAGATGAAATCATGATCACGTCAAAATCCCAATCAAGTTCTAAAAGAGGCAACACAATCCAATCAAATCCATGAAGAAAATCCAAAAGAGATCAAAAGCTGTGCGAAATCCGAAAATGGAAGGTTTCCCAATCAAATGGCAATCGAATCATATCAGAAGAAAAATACAAAATCAAATCTCAGAGTAACGCAAATCCAAGGCCCAGAAGTTAGTTATAAATAGGAGGATACAACCTGATGGAGAGGGAGGAGAAACCCTAGCGAAGAAGTCGCATGCAGAAAACCCTAGGCGGCCGAGACTCAGAAAGACCGGAGCCTTCATCATCGTCTCCGTCATCGACGAACAAACCCCATAGAATCACGAACGAAACACCGACGAGGAGATCACCTTCGCCGTTCAATACAAACGGCGGGCAATCAACTCTAGCCTCAGGACAAAGCATCATCGGCTATGAGTCACCGAGGATCAAACGTATACCCTCATGCTAACTCATCTCTTTTTTTCATTTTTTATGTTTTAGAAGACGCAGAGCATGCGAGAGAGGGAGGAAGGGAAGAAGAGCAGCGGCGCCGCGAAAGGACTTTAGGGTTTCGAAACCCTAATTTCTGTTTTGGCATATTACCAACACACTGGGTTGGGTCCGGGTGTGGTGACCGGCCCAACCACCTTTTATTTTTTTATTTCTTTTGTTTTGTTTTTTAAAAAATTATTTTTTCTGTTTTTTTTAAGTTGTTGTTAACCAATTTTTTTTTTTATTAAAAAACTGTTTTAAAAACCTTTTGTGTAAATATTATAAATAAAAAAAAAACAAAAAAACACTTTTTATAAGAAAATTTAAAACCTCTTTTCACTTAATAATAATAATAAAAAACTTTTTAATAAATAACATAAACAATCTTTTTTTCAAAAAATATCTAAGTTTAAAACCTTTTTCAAGATTAAAATTAATATTTTCTATTAACATTATTTTTTTTATACATAGATTCATTTAACAAAATCTTCAATATTACACCTGACTGGTCCAATTGCCGTCTAATCTTGCTTATTGACAGTGTTCATCATTTGCAGCTTTCCTGTCTGTTTGTTTTATTTAAATTTCATTACTATATTGTAACTGCTCCTCTCATGTAACTACGCGAACCAATAATCGCGCTTTAAATTTCTGCCTTTAATTTCTGTTTGTATGGCTTTAACCGCTGTCTTTATTTTCTGCTTGCATAACTCAATCATCTCACATCTTCATTAACATTCCAGTCACACTACACACCTCCGAAGGAATTAGGTCTAGCATTTGACCGCCGTGTCAATAGTCCTCAACTCCAAAAACTTACAACTACAAACCCTAATTTTCCATAAATGTCTCGCCGCAGACAAAATTACAGTTTTACCCCTAGCATTAGGTCAAAGAGCCGCCGCGCTCATTTTAGGGTTTCTCGCCGCGGAATCCCTAACCTAATTACAACTTAACAATTCAACGTAGAAATTTGGAGTTTCTACACTCCGCGTAAGCGTGTCCTTAAGATGCGTTTATTCCCCTTGAGACCTTGGCCACAGTCAAGAAGTCTCGAACCTCCCTTTTGAGGGGAACTACGATTACTCTGATTCCACTCCCGTAAGGATACGTAGGCACAAGATGCGATGTCTTGCCGAGTAAACTTAGAATTAGCCCCTTAGGTCTCTTTTCTCACTTTTATTTCCTTTGTACATATACCTTAAGCAAATGAATAAAGCAAATAGTAAACATTTGAACAAAAGGTTCCTGTAGAGTACTACAGAAGTTTAGGGTGCTAATACCTTCCCTAATCTTAACCAACCCCCGAACCCTAGATCTTTCCCCGCATTGTGTTTACGATGCAAAATAGGTTTTCCCTCTTTTGACCTTTTCCTTCGGATAAATCAAAGAGCGGTTGTGAATTGAATTGCGATTCAAACTAATTAATAGTTTGTGATCCTATTTCCACCGCAACACCCGGCATTTATTTTACTGGAGGACTGTATGATACCCGTTCATCCCCAACATGGTGATATTCGCTCTCAACAGCTGTGTTGAAGCAAGCTTGTCAAAAGTTTCCCCAGCAGCTTGAGCCTGCATTTGCATTTGCATATAGTGTCATATTTGCATCTACCCAAAAACGCGTAGCATATCCGTGCTGTACAGAGCATTACGCCATTGTCAAACATGCACATTTTAAAACATAAGCCAGGTTGGTTAACCTTTGGTTTTCAAGTGCTGTTTCCCTTGCAGGTGGAGAGAGCTCTTGCTCAGATCAATTACCAAATATTAAATGTCTCAGCACGAGACACGTAGCGATAATGTTTGCCTTGACATTATTCCCCACAGAGTTGCTTGGTTAATTTTCTCTTACCCCTCCAACGGAGTATTTCTTCAAGATTGTTGTTATGACGTTATCAAAAGGTTTCGCGAATCAAGTTGTAGAAGCGGCCGCCTATGTCGAAGTAGGTGTCTGGCAGTTTGAGTTCAGAAAATCCTCAGTAGAGTCCTTTTCAGATTTATTGCCATGTCAGCATTAAAGATTGAAATATCGGACCATTATGTGTTACCCATTTGATTGATGGAGTTAGCTACTGCAAAGATAGGCAGAGGAGCTGTATTTGAGAGTTATTACCCGTAGCGATGGCGGTGTTATTTCCCTGTAGTGATGACAGAGTATTACCCGTAGTGATGGCGGTGTTATTTTCCCGTAGTGGTGGGGGAGTTATTACCCGTAGTGATGGCGGTGTTATTTCCCTGTAGTGATGACAGAGTATTTCCCGCAGTGGTGGCGGTGTTATCTTCCCGTTGTGATGGTGGAGTATTTCCCGCAGTGGTGGCGGTGTTATCTTCCCGTAGTGATGGCGGAGTATTACCCGTAGTGATGGCGGTGTTATCTTCCCGTAGTGATGGCGGAGTATTACTCGTAGTGATGGCGGTGTTATCTTCCCGTAGTGATGACGGAGTATTACCCATAGTGATGGCAGTGTTATTTCCCTGTAGTGATGACAAAGTATTACCCGTAGTGATGGCGGTGTTATTTTCCCGTAGTGGTGGCGGAGTTATTACCCATAGTGATGGCGGTGTTATTTCCCTGTAGTGATGACAGAGTATTTCCCGCAGTGGTGGCGGTGTTATCTTCCCGTAGTGATGGCGGAGTATTTCCCGCAGTGGTGGCGGTGTTATCTTCCTGTAGTGATGGCGGAGTATTACCCATAGTGATGGCGGTGTTATCTTCCCGTAGTGATGCCAGAGTATTTCCCGCAGTGGTGGCGGTGGTATTTCCTGTAGTGATGGCGGAGCTCTTTTCCTGTATCGTTGGCAAAGTTATGTTTGTTGACAAAATTACTTCCCCAGTGAAGTCATCCAGGTTATTCCTATATTGACAAGTTTGATGCTGCGCAGGCAGTTAATCGGATCTGTATCAGGTGGTTGATCAGTGGTTACCGTAACAATCAGGTTCAATCGACGAGTGTTGTTCCCCAAACAGTGGTGCAGCTTATCTCTACGGTTGGCAAATTTCCGGGTTCTTGGTATTCAACCGTCTCGTACCTCGAATGTTTGAAGGTCGCTCGCTCTTTACCCAGTCGGGTCCAAGCCGCTTGAATAGGGGCAGCTGTTGCACCCTAAAATTTGCTCAACCTATTTCACTTGGTTTATGTTTCAATTGCATTGGCATTTGCATAATAAGTCATGTACATAGTCTAATCATTTGTATAGCATAGCATAACAAGTCATCTAACAGGGGATCAAGTTCCATTTTTATCAGAAAGAGGCCCATCAAGGGGTTTTATTCAAGTTCAAGATCATCCAAGTAATCAAGAAATGAGTTGAAGCTTTGAGAAGTTTGAAGGTCAACCAGTGGATTTCTCTCCCAATCTTGGGGATAGGTTGAAGATCACCAATGGGAGTGTGAGCTATGACTGAGAGTATGGAATATGCACAAAGATCATGGAAGACATAGAGGGTCTTTTTGAAGATGAGACAAGTCATTGATACAAGTACAAGAGCCAGAGTTGAAGTACAGTCAACTAGGGTTTCATCTGGGTCAACCCTAGGTCAAATGGTTGATTGGAGAGCATCAAGGCTTAATGGAAGGTTGTGGAATTCATGATTTTATATGTGGATACATGTGTGGTGTTGTGCCAAAGAGAAATAAAAAAGAATCAAGAAGAAGAAGAGTTACTAAATTAGGGTTTAAGTGTAAAAAAAACCCTAATTTAGGCCTAACTTCCCAGCCAGATAAGTCAATATTAAAGTTTCAAATGAATTCTTGGTCAACATGAAACTTGTAAAGCTTCTCAATAGATTTAATTTGAGTACTAGAAGTCTTCAAGGAGATTTATAGAACTCAAGTTATGGTTCTTGCAAGTTATGGGTCCCTAGAGGATACTGAAATTTATCTGTGAAAGTCACTTGACTCCTAAGAAACTTTTGCCCATCAAGGAGTTTTCAAATGGATTCTTGGCAAACATAAGAGTTGTAGATCTTGATCGTAGCTTTAATTTGAGTACTATAAGTCCTCAGGAGGATTTGTAGAACTCAAGTTATGGTCTTGGCAACCCAGGGGTATTTTGGGAAAGTTGAATTCCAAGTCATTTTTCAACATAGGTCCAAATCTCCATCTTCCACTCTTCAAATGAAAAAATGTTCAACATGAGATGTGTTCAAAATGATGTTTTTAGGCTAGATAAGAGGGCATGAGAGTTTGAAATGGCTTGCTTCACAAAATCACCAAAATGGCCTAAAATGAAGGTATATTTTAAATGAACCAAAGTTGGAAACTAGGGTTTTTGATCTACACAACCAAACCAAGTCATATGACATACCAATTTGATTGTAAAAATCATTTTGAGAACATTGACATTGCCACAATTTTTAGTTGAGGATTATTTTTAGGACTTGCTTTGTAAATGGCTTACTTGAATCATAAGGCACCATTGCAAAACCACTTGGCAAGGCAAATACAAGTCTCCTTTCCATCCATACTCCTCCAATATCTCACTTGGAGAGATTTCAAACTCAGAACAAGTACAATTGCAAGCAAAATCATGAGTTGGTATGAGTACATAGCATGATATGAGATCTCATGGCATGAGATGGTGAATTTATCATTGGATCAATCTAGATCTTTCTAGAGTCCTCCAACACACTCTATATAAGATTCGGAAGTGATCCCAAGCAAGATGGGGTGAGAATTGAAGGAGAGAAGAGAGTTTGAGATTTGAAACTTCCATGTGCAATTCAGAATCGGTTCCAAGCTTATACATCATTTCAATCCAAAATTTTGATTGTTATAGCTTCCATTGATGCTAGTGAAGGTTTACAGATCAAGTTCCAAGAAAATTGGTGGAGGAATCATGTTCTTGCAATTGAAAACTTCCATCTGCAACTCAAGATCGGTTTCCATAATCCAAGCAGTTTCAAGTGTTTCTTTTGCATACAGAAGTTAGATTACTATCCATTGAAGGAATTTGGAGCTTCTCAGAGTTTGATTTGCAGGTAGGTAAACTTCAATCCACATCTTGATTCATGTAGTTTCAATTGGTTTTGATTAGTTAGATTCATTGTAAATGATCATGTGGAGCTTTCTGGTAGCTTTAGGGTTGATTTAGAGACCATTGGTTAAGTGATGCAAAATCTGTTCATGTGTGTATCTTGTTGTTCTTGATGATATAACCTTAGATTAATGGTTAGAAATGATTAGTGTGACGTGGGGAAGAGATTGAGCCACTCAATTTCATGTTTGGTGAGATTTGGTTCTTGAGTGATTTTCTGAGATTCAATCGTGTTTTGAGCTAGGTGGTGTTTCAATATGTTTAATTGCCATGGTTGAACTCAGTGTGAAATTTGGAGCATGTTAGGCTTTTTAATTTTTACATTTGATGGAGATTTGATGAGATACGATTGGAGGAAGATGAAGCTTCAAACTCTGCTCAACCATGACCTTTCCCTCCATGAGAGTTCAAAGGAAGAAGACGAGTTAGACACCCTTGGATCAGAGCAAGACTTTGACTGGAATCAAGATCCAACGGCCACGTTTTGTTTTCAGAGCTATCAAAGCGCAGCGTTTCATTAAACGCTGATGCTGGGCTTAAGTGAATTCATGATACTCACACCCCTCTCCCAGGCCCAGTCAAGAAATGAACTAATTTTCGTTACTTCCTGCACCGCGAGTTTTTCTTTTTTCCTTTCTATTTTTCATTTTATTTTCTGGTTGCATATTGGGCTTAGTAGCGCTTGCTATCCCCACCCCTTTTTGGGCCCAGATGTCTGTTTGAACTAATCTGCATTGCTATTTGACACACACATTTTCCATTTTCTCATATTTTCCCATTATTTTCACACATTATTTTAATTTCTTTGAAAATTCATAATAAATTGGAAAATCAACATTTTTGTACGGGAGTTTTTTCTCCATTCTCATAATTGTCTCAAGAAAATTATAAAAGAATAAAAAATATCATTCCATGCATTTTTCTATTTTTGGTTTATTTTTACTTTTAATAGCTTTTATTTCATTTTCATTTGATACATGCTATTTGCTGAATTTAGTATGACCATTTTATTTTACATATTGATGTGATTCCTTTTTCTATGATTAGAGTATAGTATTAGGTTCCCCTTGGAATTATTTCACATTTTTGTGATTTAATTTCAATTAGTTTTGAACATCAAACTTTAGGGTGCTAGCATTAGGGTTTCAACTTGACATAGGTGCATTCACCACATAGTTCTTGGGTTTTTAGTTTGATTTAGGCCTTGGGGTTTATGTGGGGTGTAGGGTACATAGTTAGGGTCCCTTAGAAATTAATCTAGGATTTTATGATGAATATTTCCATTTTATTTGATGTTTGCAAGTGGATTGATATTGGTGTGTTTCCTCTTGGGAAGTTTGTTTGTTTGTTGAGTTTTGGGCCTTGCCATTGGGTGATTAAGCTTGTGCTTGGCTTGAGGAGTATGTGAAGAATTTGAGGATGATTGGAAACAAGTATTTATGCTTGGAGCTTGTGCTTGAAGATTGCTTGATGAAGACTTAGGAGATAGGAGATATAGGGAGAGCTCTAGAATAGACTGACTTCTTCTGTCAAACATAGAGAGCTTATGGTGCCTCTATTCCATCCTATGATGCAAGGTCCCCTAAAAGAGTTCCATATCTCCTTAAGAGGGATGTAGAGCATACTTTTATTGGGTAGAATCTTGAGGATAACTTTCACTAGCTGTGTTAAGATCTTAGTGATTTCCCTGGGTTATCATTAAGCCTCTTAACATTTCAACTTCCTCTATTACTTGATTCTATCCTGTGAGTTTGTTTGCATTGAAGTTGAAGATATATGGAGGATAGGAAGTTCATTGATGACTGGATAAGATGAAGCTTGTACCTGTCACAGCTGGGTATTTGTTGAGAGCTAGGGTTTTGCTGATGATTGAAGCTGGCTGTGCTTGCTAAAGTTGGAGATTATTGGAGATAAGAGCTTGCCTGAGGCTTAAACCTCATTGAAGAGAAGATAGGATCTTGCCTAAAGATGTTACTGACAACCTTTTGTTGTTTATCAATTGTAGCTGTCAGAGCTAATGCTGTTTGAACTGCTTGCTGTAGGAGCTAGTGTGGTTGTCTGAGCTGGTGTTGGGTGTGGTTTTCTTTGTTGTATTGTCTGTTGATTTTCCCTTAGGTTTGAAGTGAAGTTGTTTCACTTTACTTGTTGTTTATTGTTGCATCTCATGCATTTTACTGTTTATGGTATTTCTGTTGTTTCTTTTCCGTTTATCCCCTAGGATCTCTGATTTCCTCTGTGCGGGAGGAAATTATGACAGACATTAGGTTGTAATCCATGCATGATGACATTAGGGTAGTTTTGATTCCCTTTCAAATCCTAGGATTTTTTAGACTTCTTTCTCTTCTATCTCAGAACAATTCAAAACACAGTAATAAGGATAATCAATGTCGTACGCTACGAGCCTTAAGCTATTTGAGAAAGGTTGCTGGAGGGTCACTCTTCAGTAAACTGATTGCTTAGTGTGTTACCCTTAGGGTGACATACGACGTAGTCACCCTCAAATCATAGTCTCTAGTGCGTCAGATTGCAAACATCATAAAAAACAGTTCTTGCGTAAAAGATTGAAAACAAACATCAAAGTGTCATTTTTGTCCGCTTGGGCTCTTAATCAGGAAAAACCCTTTCATAAGGAGATAAAAAACACTCAGACAAGCTTGTGTATTCCGTAGCCCGAACTACGTTTGCTCTGATCTTTCATGCTGTATGAAAGTACGTAGGCATAGGATGCGATATCCTAGCGAGCAACCTTCCTCTCCTTTCCCGTAGGTGGGCGAACTACGTCGACTCTGATTTCTCGTTCCAGACGGGAATACGTAGGCATAAAGTGCGATACTTTGCCGAGTCATTTTATTTTCTTTTAACCCCAGACCTGTAGAATAGATAGAATAACAATCCGTACTAGAAAACAAGCGTGGATCCCGTTGAGTACGACGGACGTGAGGGGTGCTAATACCTTCCCCTTGCGTAACCGACTCCCGAATCCAGGATTTGGTTGCGATGACCATTCCTTTCTCGTCTTTGCGTTAGGTTTACTTCAAGCGTTTCCTTTACCTCCTTTGGGATAAATAACGCACGGTGGCGACTCTTCTGTTCAGCCGGCGCCGATTTTCGCAGTAGCGACACCGGGTAGGACGTAGGATTATTCAACAATTGATAAAACAAATCATTACTGTTTAAAAGTCACCGGGACAGTTTCCCGGATGGACCAGTTGCAGAGACTTTGTCCTGGCACGCTTGGCTTGATCCACACGTCCATATCGCAGTCGCTATCTCCGTCTTCGGCATCGGAAATAGCGTTGATAGTCTCGAAGCACACCCCGCTTGGCGTAATTGTGACCGGTCCCTTGAACCTGGGCACTCCTGAAGATGACGTTGACGACGTCGGTCGATACCCTAGCCCAAACTTGTCATTCTTCACGGGAATCTCCAATACCTGCCCCCAACCTTTAGTCTTACCAGTCTGCACTAAAGCCTGAGCCTCTTTGTAAGATGACACTTCCACCTCGGGCATTTTGCTGGAACGCTGAGCTTTGTCTTTAATCCGCAACCCCTCGAAGGCTTGACAAGGTGTCTCGTGTATTTCTCCGTTGACCTCCACATATCTGAATGATGACAGGTGACTGACCAAAATGTCCTCCTCCCCGCAAATGGTAACAACACTATCACCCACCATGTACTTCAACTTCTGATGCAATATGGACGTTACGACCCCTGCAACATGGATCCATGGGCGCCCAAGAAGGCAGCTATAAGCTGGATGGATGTCCATGATGTAGAATTCGGTATCAAAAATCTCTGGCCCCACCTGAAGAGGTAATGTTATTGACCCGAACACTGATCTTTTCGTCCCGTCAAACGCCCTTACAACCAAATCGCTGGGCGTGCAAATAACTCCCCGTACGTCCAATTTCATCATGGCTTTCTTTGGCAATACGTTCAACGACGACCCAGTATCCACCAATACTCGCGATATTACAGTGCCTCGGCATTCCACCGATATATGCAAAGCCATGTTGTGCTCTCGACCCGTGGGTGTTAGGTCAAAATCTGTGAAACCCAGGCTATGTCCAGCATTGACATGTGCCATTACCCCTCTAACTGATTTACAGAAACTTCTTGGGGCACGAATGACGTATCCAGTATTTTTAGCAAGGCGTTCCAGTGGGCCTCGGAGCATAACAACAATGACAAGATAGAAATCTTCGACGGCGTCTGCTGTAGGTGTTCAACAATTTTGTAGTCGCTTTTACGAATCAGTCTCATGAACTCCTCTACGTCCTTGAGCGACGTATCCTTTTCTTTCGACTGAGAAGGCCCGCTTTCACTTACTTTGGCTTTACCTTTGGCCAACCTCTCTGCTTCTATTTCAAGTGAGGTAAAGATCCTTTCGCTACGGGTCATGCCCCCCATACCAACAACATTATCAACAGTCCCAGCTGGCTGGCTATTCACCATAATCTTTTCACCGTTACAATACGCTTCTAAACCATATGTCCACGGGACAGCTTTCGTACTTTCAAAGGGAACAGGCCCTGCTTTGGTGATTGTAATAGTTGGCCGCTTGGCAGACGTCGTTATCGTTATAGTCTTTCTCGGGATCGTTACCGTTGCAATATCATTCTGCTTATCACATAATGCCTCCACAGGCTTCTCAACCGTAGTTCGATCAAATTGCAAGGTCCCTTCGTCGATCATGGCCTGAATGCCCTGCTTCAAATCAGTACAACCCTCAGGCTGGGTCCAACACTCTAAACAATATTCATCACAGCCAGGGAATACTCCCCCTCTGAGCAACCTGCTTTTCACCTCACTCAATGGTGTCTTCAATTTATTAACATCCATCACCAAGTTCAAATTTTCTTCTGTCAAGATAGCGTTGGCCCCATGATTAGGCATAGGCTGTTGTACAATATTGGGCCCCACCTGGCCAAAGTTGATGGCTTTACTGTCCAACAAGTCTTGAACTTTATGCTTGAAAGCATGACAAGATTCTATATCATGCCCGGGCGCTCCGGAATGGAATTCGCACTGCTTATTAGCATCATACCCCCTAGGAAGTACCGGTCCAGTAGGTGGTTCCATTGTTCTTTTCTCGACTAAATTCAACCCCAGCAGTGTCTGAAAAAGCTCTACATATGTCGATAGAGGCTTATCAAATACCCTCTTCGGCCTTACATTCTGAAACCTTCCCTGACTCTGATTCTGCCTTTGTTGCTGCTGCGGTTGTTGTTGCTGTTGTTGTTGTTGTTGAATTGGAATAGTAACATTGGCTATCTGTTGAGGTTGAGTGTACTGATTTCTACCTCTGCCCCGGCCTCTGCCACCAAATATAGCGCTTGTATCACCCTGGCGTCTTCCACCGAACACTTTCCTCGCACCCCCAGCTGGAGTAGATTTGCCTACCTGAATCTTTCCAATTTTAATTCCATTTTCGATCCTTTCTCCCATAAGGATCATATCGGAGAAACTGCCCATCGAAACATTGAGCAACTTGTCATAGTACATTCCAGTAAACGTCCCCACAAACATGTCATTCATCTCCCTTTCAACCAAAGGAGGGTGCACTCGAGCTGCCATATCGCGCCACCGCTGCGCATACTCTTTGAAACTTTCACCATTTTTCTGCGACAGACTCTGCAACTGAACTCTGTTCGGTGCCAAATCACTATTGTATCTGTAATGCATAACGAAAGCATCGACCAACTGCTTCCAGCTCCTAATCTGGGTGGGCTCCAGTCCCATGTACCATTCCAATGATGGTCCCGATAAGCTGTCTTGAAAGAAATGCATGAGCATCCTGTCATCATTGGAATACGCAGACATCCTTCTATAATAAGAACGTACATGGACCTTTGGGCAGGTATCTCCTTTGTATTTGTCGAATGTTGGAGCCTTGAATTTTAATGGCACCCTCAGCCCGGGTACCAACCCCATAGTAGTCATATCTAACCCAACGGAGTTCTGATCAACCACACCTTTCATCTGCTCTTCTAGCATTTTGATCCTCTGAACAGGGTCGATAGGGCCTTCCGGTCCCATGCCTCTTCCTGAAAAAGCGTCCTCATGTTGATCCATGTTCCAGTCATTTCCATACCCATCGTAACCCAAGTTACGGCCAAATCCTTGCTGATTGAACACAGGACCCTGTCCTCGGTTGCCGAACCCTAGATTGACCCCAGTAGGTCCGAAACCATTGTTGAAAGGAAATGCTCCAGCGCCGTTCACATTCACATTACCGAACCCACCATTACCATAGCCATACCCCTGATTGTTGCCATAACCATCATTACCGAAGCCTTGATTGTTGAACCCGAAGTTCCCATCCTGATTGACGTTGCCATACCCATTGTTTCCAAAGCCAACATTGTCAACGAATCCTTGATTGGCATCCACAGTGTTGCCTTTGTTGTTAACAACATGCCCATCACCACCATTTCCAGTATTACCATTACCAGCGCCAGCACCTGCACCAGTACCAGTGTTTCCGTTGACAGTCACAACAGGTGGAGTAACAACTGTCGGTATCTCATCCTCCCGGCGAGGAGTTTCAACAGAAATGTAGTCAGTGTTGCCATTTCCGTTTGCCCGTGCCAGCAGCGGCTGCACCAAGGTCTGAAGATTCTCCTGGCCCTTGGCCATGCTCTCCATGGCCTGCATGAACAGAGTCAACTTCTTGCGGATTTCCTGCATCTCGACCTGAACTTGATCCATTACCTTCTTGCAGTTGTTTCTGGTTGAGTAGCGGTGGACTCTCCGGTCGTCAATCTTGAAAAACCTGCGAGATGCAGGAAATAAGATACAGATTCAACAAGTAACTGGCAATGCAAAATGAATATGCAGATGCAATATGTGTCTGTGCGTTAGGGAGATCAACCCCTAATTCTAGTGCCAAAGTGCCAGTGTAGTGACAGTGATAGTGATAAGAAGCTTGAAATCCAATCATGGAAAAACATCTCATATATTGTTGCGAAGAGCCCATCAAGTCAGACATACAATATTGCCGAGGGTAACAAAGACAAGAAGGCATGACCTCAACCAACAATCCTGGTGATGGCCAGCACAATGCAAATAAAGCATATACAACAGTACATAAGGTAATCAAGTGCGACCGTATGCCTGATACTCCTCCAACAATCTCTTAGTCTTGGGATGGTCTAGCTGAGAAAACAACCCTTCGACGAGCGAGTCTCTTTGCCTGATAACACGCTGGAGATCCCCAATGGATTCCTCCCAAGCACCTTCTCCAAAGCACTCCTCTAGCTTCCTCTTCTGGGATGCAGATTCTTTCTTACGCTTGATGACTTTGTTCAAGGCATTCTGAACGTCATATCTCCGCATAACCTCTTCTTCAAACTTCTTCTGGCTAGCTTTCAACTGACCTTCCAGCTCAGAGATCTGCAGCTTCAGTTTGTCTTCTCTTTCCTTATTGCCGGTCAGCGTGGCATTCCAGGTTTTGTTGAATGTGGAGATATCCCGGTAGGCTACGTCAAGTGCTTTCTTCTTGGACTCCAGCATGTCGTGAGAGCTCTTGAAATCTATCCCCAAACGTTCACGCTTCTTTCGTTGTTCAGTCAGCTCTGCACCTAGTTGGTTCACCAGCTCTGTTTGCTGTTTGAAGGAGTGTACGGCTTCGTTTCTTTCGCTCCTGAGTTGCACTAGCTCTTCTTCCAACTCCTCGTTGGCTTTCCTCAGCTCTTCTTTCTCCTTCATAACCTGCTCGTATCTCTCAATAGGCACAGTAGTTGGCTCTTCAATCACGAGGAGAGCAGGAGGTAATACTGCAGGAAACGGCTTTAGCGCTTGCTTTGCCCTATCTTGGATCCAGACTTTGTACGGAGGATAGGCTTGATAATCATTCTTACCCAACAACGGCTTACCCCTCTTGTTGATATTATTCCAAGCATGTTGAAGCTTGGACAATAATTCTCCACTCAGATCACCTGTGAAGTATAGAGATTCTTGCACTTCCTCCTCTTTTGGCGGGCTTTTCAAAGCATAACCGAATTGCCTGATCAACAATGACGGATTGTAGTTAATGCACCCTTTCCTCCCAATCAGAGGAACGTTAGGATATCCGATGCAACTGTAGATAATCTCGGATCCCAGTAAATCTCTATCAAACCAGACTACATCTTCTGAAGAAAGTCCCATCAGATGCTCAGACCAATCCACCGTATCTGCAGACTCAGCAAAGATACCCTTCTTGGGCAGGTGACTATCAAACCACATATACAACAAAGGCACACAGCAAGAGACATTCTTGCCCCTCCTATTTTCGTTCTTATAATGCAGTGAGTGATAGAAATCTCCAATCAGAGTAGGCACAGGATTGCCTGAAGCAAATATATAGAATGCATCCAAATCGACGAAGTCAGGCATATTTGGGAACAATACAATGCCATAGATACACAAAGCAAGGACAACATTAAACAAAACCCAACAACCACTCTTGGCGTACTCTTGTGCTTTCCCAACTAAGAATTTGAGAGAAAAATCAGAAACTCCGTTCCACGAGGTTAACAGCAACTCTGAGGAGTCTAAGTGCAAAGCAACAGCCAAATCCTCCAGCTTGGGCTCAGCACCCATATGAATGAAAGGCACCTTGTTCTGAATAGTCAACTCCAAGATCTCAGCATATTCCTCCATGGTCGGAGCCAGAATGAAGTCAGGGAAAGTAAAACACCTCAGCGGGGGATCATAGAACTGCATCAGCGCGTACAATCCGTTCCGATCATACATGGATGGTTTACAAACCAACCTAAGCAGTTTCCCATAGCTCTTCCTGAAGCTTCTCTTCACGTCGTCATCAGCTAGAGATATCAAACCAAGCAGAGAAGAAACATCTGGAGTAGGCAACTTGTATGCCACAGTCTTCTTCAAAGTATCCATAATAGCAGCAAACAGAAATCCGGGCAACTAGAATCAGAGATATGAAAATGCACCTGCAGCACAGACACACGTTAATGATATGCAAAATGAGTATGCAACAATGCAATATGCAAACATGCAACAGGGATCAAGTGATATATTGCTGAAGAGATCCATCCACAATATCTATCTCAACAGTCCCACAATACCGCTCAAACTTGGTCTCAACAGACCCATAACACTGTCCTGATGAAGAAACCCCAAGTAACCACACATACTGATCCAAGATCAAGAAAACCGGGTAGTCTGGAGGTCAAGTTTCCTGCATGCCCCAATCCCTCTCACAGGTAGGTGCCCTATCAACTGACACAAGGTACGGCATCCTATGCGGTCGTCGGCATCATAGACTTTCAAGATTGATGATACGATACCCAGAAGGTGTGGCATCATCATGTCCTGAAGAGGCCTCACTTAGCCAACTTCCAATTGATCGGTCCCCGGAGTCGACAATCCAACTAACCAACAACCCCCTCAACCCAAAGGGTTGAAAAAGAAGTCAACCAGAAGAACCTCGTCCGAGCGTGGATTTTGTGGGACACTAGTACATGCAAAGCATGCACACGCCCACTACTTCCCACAACTAATTCTAGGTGCACTCAAGCCCAGGTCCGGCTTATCTCTCAATCTGAACCCCTACCCAGCATAACAACAATAATATAATGCTGAAAGTAAATACAGAAAAGTAAATCCATACAAAACCCACGACGGGAAAACAAACGCTAGGATTGACTCGCGTAGGGAACCGTTGGAGTCCCCAGCAGAGTCGCCAGCTGTCGCTACTGCGAAAATCAGCGCCGACTATGACAGAAGAGTCGCTGTCGCTTTCGCGAAAATAAGGTGCCGGCAAAACAGAAGAGTCGCCACCTTTCGTTATTTATCCCTCGGAGCGGGAAAGGAAACGATCGGAAAAACCTGATGAAAAAGGGTAAGACAAGGTCGTCGCAACCATTGTCTGGGTTCGGGAGTCGGTTACGCAAGGGGAAGGTATTAGCACCCCTCACATCCGTCGTACTCGACGGGATCCACGCTTGCGGGTTTGTCTATGGGTGCAAAACAATCTATCTACGGCTGCTAAATCTAAACGGGAAGAAACTGACTCGATAGAGCGTCGCACTCTATGCCTACGTATTCTCATCAGAGAATGAGAAATCAGAGTCAACATAGTTCGAGAAACTACGGGGAAGTTTGCTCGGCAAGACGTCGCGTCTTGTGCCTACGTATTCTCGTCAGAGAAATCAGAGCAAGACGTAGTTCAAGCTAACTACGGCTAAACAAGGGTGTTCTCGGTCACACGGGGGTGAGAGATTATGTTGACGATACTAGCGTACGCATTCTAGCAGTTAGGTGGACGCTGCTCGACCATTGGAGACTTAGGCGTACCTGTTTGCGGTAGAACGGACGTAGTATGTTGGGTTTTAAGGTACGAGAACCTACGGGAACTAGAACTACGGTCTGGTCTCAAATGCACTCGGGCAAGAGAAAAGGATAACATCAGTCGTCAGCGGGAAAGTCTCGTTCGCACGGCAGCGAGAGAACAAAAAGGTTAGTTGTTAGTGTGCTCGGTAGGACATCGCATCCTATGCCTACATATTCTCATCAGAGAAAATCAGAGCAGCTGTAGTTCAACTACTACAGCTAAAACGGGGACCACAGCTCAAATCTCATTTTATTAATATTCGGAAGGTTACAATGATAAACTCCTAAAAAATCATACCCATCTATCATGGAAAATCTAATGAAAAATAGTCCCCTAACAAGTGGACCTTTAATTCTACCTCTAAAAAGGCGTAAAAGAAACTCCTAAAAGAAAATATATCCTAAAAAGAAAATATTAAAATACTATCATTTTTTTATATTTTTCATTCCACTATGTTTTCCATTTTTTCTATTTTTACATTATATATTTTTTTTCACATATTCTTTTTCTTTAAAAAACTCTAAGCAAATGAATATAAAATAAAAATAAAAATAAAAAAATAAAAAACAAAAGGGAAAAACAAAGGGGGGTGCATCAGTTCAGCCAGGGGCGTGAGCCAGAAATCAGTTGGGCCTAGCCCACTAAGTAAATTCAGAAAAGAAAATAAAAAAAACCAGGGGGTAAGAGAGTACAACGGAAGGTGTGCCCAGAAAAGCAAAGAATGGGCCCAGCCCAATCAGACCAAACAGGAGGGGGAAGAAGAAAGAAAACGGAGGGGTATGCGAAACAGAATGGGCCTTAGAGGCCCATTACCCAACCAAGCCGCTTGATCCATCCCCTTCAGCAAACATAAACCCTAATCTCAATTTGGCAAAACACTGTTCATGCGTCGTTTCCGTCTCCAACCTTTCTCTGTCTCCTTCCGTTCCTCTTCACCTCTCTCACGAACTCTCTCTATCAATTCTCAGATCAAAACCGGCACAAGCAAGCCCTAACAAAATCAACTAAACAAGATGACGGAGGCAAGGATTTTTGAAGGTCCGTGAAGATCTTGATGTTTCTGGACGCAGGTAATGAAACACCGATCGAGCGTTCTTGAGAGAGTTCTTGAAGAAACGACGAACGCGTTGAAGAAGCTTGGTGTTCCCTGATGAAAAACCCTTGAAGATGCTAACGAGTTCTGGAAACTTTAATTGCGTACCTTGAAGGTCCTTACGAGGAGGAGGAAGATCTTGATGGATTTGTAGATGAAGAATCGATGAAGATCCGACTACATTTTGAGGCTTCTTGAATGGTTGATGAACAATGAAGGTCTTACGAAGATCGGTGATGATTGACGCGGATAGATCTATGAAGATGATGATAGATCTATGAGAATCTTCGAGTTTCTGGAGAGTCGATGACGAAGAATTGATGAACTGGATAAGGATTCTTGAATAGATCTATGAAGATGGACGAAGAACACAGTGGATGTTCTTGAAAACTTCTGGAGATCGCTGATGAGAACTGGAGGAAGATGAAGGTTTTCTGGAAATCCATTGCAGGTTGTTGATGAAGATCATCTGCATTCTGGGAAACTCATGAAGAACAAGGATGAAGAACATTGAATATTTCTGGAAAAAGTTCGTTGAAGATTCCGGCGGCGGTTGAATTTTCCGGTGGAACATGGTCAATGTTGGAAGAACAGGATGGATGAGGAAGATGAACATCCATCATTGAATCTCAGGTTTCCGGCGAAAAACGACTTCCGGTGATGGTTATGCCAGTCGGAGACAGTTAGCAGGTGGCCGGCGCGGCGGTTGCATGGCCGGCGGCGGGGTCTCCGGTGAAGGATGAGACGTAGACAGGTGGCGGTGTGGGAGCTTGCATGGGTTACACGTGGGGATTGTGGGCCACGCAGAAGAGTGAAGTGGCGTGCCCTGGATGTGAAACGTGGCGAATGGAGAAGCTAGCTGAGAAAGGCACACGTGGGGACTTATATAGGTAACCCTTGGCAGAAAACGGACTGGGCCCAGAAATGGGACACATGGCCCACGAATTATGGACTGATTAACACCTAATTAATACTGATTAATACCTAATTAAACTCAATTAAATGTAAAACAAAAATTAAAACAGCTATTAAAACCTAAATTGCAATTAAGAATATTCTAACCTAATTAAATCTAATAAACTCTAATTAACATCTAAACAAATGATTAAGATCTAATTAATCTACTTAAATCCTAAAAGAATTAAATCTTAACATAAAACTCTAATATCTTCTAAAAATTATTAAATTCTAGTAATTTCTAGACAACTAAAAATAGAAAGACTCTATTAGTTTCTATTTAAAAAATACCTAATAAAAGAAATACCCTATTAAAAATCATTATCTAAAAATCTACTTAATATCTAAAACACATGATTTATTCTTAAAAAGAAATTAAAACTAAAATCTATTTAAAAACAATTAATATCTATAAAAAAATCTATCTAATATCTAGAAAAATCAATTACACCCATTAAAAAATTCTAGAAAATAAGGGGAAAAATCTAAAAAAAGCGAGGAAGTCGATTAGCGACTATATCGAAATAAACGGTAAAAATCCCGGACACCGAGATATCCTCAAAAACAACAGCGAGAGCTGAAAACACCGGGACGAGCACCAATTCTCAAAATACGTCCTCGTATTGGTCTGAAATGCCTGAAGCGTGATCAGAGGGCTGTAATCCCGATAATGTCAATCTGACTGGAAAAAATGCAATGTACGTGGTATGCAAATGCGAAATGAAATGAGTCGAAACATGAGCCAAACTGCGATAAGTAGTTGGTCAAATTTTGGGGTGCAACAGTCGCCACCGTGCGTTATTTATCCCAACAGAGGGAAAGGAAACATTCAGAGTAAACCTAATGTAAAACGGGAAAGGAATGGTCATCGCAACCAAATTCCTGGATTCAGGAGTCGATTATGCAAGGGGAAGGTATTAGCACCCCTCACGTCCGCCGTACTCGACGGGATCCACGCTTGTTTTCTGGTACGGATTGTTATTCTATCTACGCTAAAGGTCTGGGTTAAAAAGAAAAGAAAATGACTCGGCAAAGTATCGCACTTTATGCCTACGTATTCCCGACTGGAACGAGAAATTAGAGTCAACGTAGTTCGCCTACCTACGGGAAAGGAGGGGAAGGTTGCTCGTTAGGATACGGCATCATATGCCTACGTACTTTCATATAGCATGAAAGATCAGAGCAAACGTAGTTCGGGCTACGGAAGACACAAGCTTGTCTCACTGTTTTTTATTACCTTATGGAAGGGTTTTTCTTGATTAAGAGTCCAAGCGGACAAAAATGAAACTTTGATGTTTGTTTTGAATCTTTTATGAAAGAAGTGTTTTTTAGTTTGTTTGCAATCTCTGACGCACTAGAGACTATGATTTGAGAGTGACTACATCGCGTGTCACCCAAAGGGTGCCACACTAAGCAGCTAGACTACTGGAAAGAAGCTCTCCAGTAACCCTTTCTCAAATAGCTTAAGGCTCGTACCGTACGACATCGATTAACCCTATTACTGTGTTTTTGAGTTGTTTTGAGATAAGAAGAGAAAGAAGCTCTAAAAAAGCCTAGGGTTGAAATGGGAATAAAACTAACCTAATGTTGTCATGCATGGATAAGAATCCTAATGTCTGTCATAATTCCCTCCTGCACAGAGGAAATCATAGATCCTAGGGGATAAACAGAAAAGAAAACAAGAAAAATACAGTAAAATGCATGCAATGCAGCAATACAAGCGAGGCAAGGGAGTCCCGTTCAACCTCGAACCTGGGAAAACAACAGGCAAAATGAATCAACATTCACCTCAAACCTAGGGGGCAAGCTGCACAAGCCAACAGACAATATAGAAAACTAAACCCAAAGCAAAGGAGCCAGCCCAAGCAGCAGCACCAAACTCCTATAGTTCACAGCACAAGCAGCAGCTCTAACAGCAACAGGTTGATTAAACAACAAAAAGTTGACAGCAACAACCTTCATCTTCATGAAGCTCCTATCTTCAAGCTCTACTAAACCTTCAATCTTCAACAAGCACCAAGCTTCAACAAGCTTCAAACTTCAATAAGCATCCAGCTTTAACAAGATCCTGACTTTATCTTCAACAAGCAGCAAAACCCTAACTTCAACAAGCAACCAGCTTCAACCAGCAGCAAAACCCTATCTTCAATCCTCCAGCCAGCTTCTGACAGCAAAGTTGACAGTAACATAACTCCATCTTCAAACAGACCTTATGAAAGGCATCTTCAACATCTTAGACTTTCATCCCCAAGCTCTAGAAATCTCCATCCAAGAAAGATTGGTTATTGAGATCAATTTATAATGAATGGAAACTAGTGAAAACCAAAGGAAATCACTAGAAACCATCATCTGCAAAGAAGGGTATCCTCAAAAGTTCCACTCTTTAAGGCATGCCTCTCATACCTCCAAGGGAGAGATGGGGCTTCCTTAAGAGGACTTTGAATCATAGGATAGGATGGAAGTAAACAAAGCATTCCATGTTTGAGGCAAGAAATGAACTAAGTCTAAAAAGCTCTTCCTAAAACCCTAATTTTCCTAAGCTCCTGACAAGCAATCCAATAGATGAGAAATCTTCAACTCCAAGCTCCTTCAAGCTATCCAAAGCAACTTCAATTGGTCCTCCAATTCATCCAAGCAGAGTCCAAGCCAAAAGCCCCCCCAAAATAGCCCCACACAAATTGAATAAACCAAGCATCCAAGGGAGAAACCCACAAACACCACACCAATTGCAAAATACAAATAAAATGCTAAAATAGATCATAAAATCCTAATTAAATTTCTAAGGGAACCTAAGCTTATACCCAATACCCCATATAAATCCCAGGACCTAAATCAAACACCAAGTCCCCAAACTATGCCCTAAACTACAACTAGTTGTTTTGAAACCCTAAATCTAACACTCCTTATGTTCAACACTCAAATTGGCCTAAATTTTATTCAAAAAAATATGATAAAATTTATAAGGGTGCATGCTTCTCTAAGCTAATCAATCCAACAAGAATCAACTCAAAATCATACACCAAGTAGTCACAATAAAATCAACAAAATCATGTATCAACCAAACTCAAAATAAAAGCAATTAAACTATAAAAAATGCAATTAAATTCTAAAATGCATGAATAAGTAATTTCTTAATCCTATAAAATTCTAGACTCTCTAAGGAGTCAGGGGAAAAAAAACCTAGCCTAAAAATGTTTATTTTTCTATTTATTATGATTTATTTTCTAACTATATGAAAAACATGAAAATAAAAGAAAAAACAATGAGAAAATAACAAAGTTGCGTGTGGAATAGCAATTGGATTCAGTTACTTCCCAGAATGGGCCCAGAATAGGGGTGTGGTTAACAAGCGTGCCTTAAGCCCAAACCACATATTAAAACCATTCATAAATTGAAGGGAAATTGAAAAAAAAACGTGTGGCAAATAGCAAGAAATTCACGTGTAATCCTCAAATGGGCCTGGATGGAGGGTGGTAATAGCAACAAATCACTAAGCCCACCCAACAATTTAAATGAAACGCAGCGTTTGGTCTCCATCTCAACTCTCTTCACAAATGGAAATGCAAGCGTGGCCCTTGGATTGAGTCTGAGTCAATGGTCAAAACTAAATCCAATGGTGAAATCATAATCTTCTTCATTTTTCAAATATGAGAGGGAGATTCACATGACGGTGGCTTGAGTTTGCGCCACCGTCGTCTCCGATTGCCAACATCACAAAAGTGAATCAAATATCAAACCCAACCACTCAATCTTGCTCGTCTCCTCACCTTGAGTCTAATTACAACCTCCATTTCCATTGATTCTCACCACAACTCCAAACCCGATGGAAGTTGCAGAACAAACATCCAATCTTGATTAATTCAGTTCTTGAAATTGATGATCCTATTGTGTACTACACATCTCCCTGATCAATTCTCAACATTCAAACACTCTTAAAGCCTCAAGAACACAGAGATTCAAGCTTCAACAGAAAATGGCAACCCCCTAATTTTGTCTCTAATGGCTCCCAAACCTATCCAGAAACGATCCTCATACATCCTAGGCCTTAACCACATGCAAGATCCTATCTAATTCTTCCTAGATCAGCATGAAATTTGAGAGTTACATACCTGCTGAATCTTGATCAACAGAGGTAGTTGTGGCTCAATTCAACCTTTCAAACCTTCCAGACACGATCAGTGATGCACCATAGAGCTTCTTCAACCTTCAATTTGGCCTGAATATGCTTGCAACTCAAAAACCGATTCTGACTTGGGAGCTTGTGAAAAACAACTGCAATTCTCCTCTTCAGCTTGAATACAACACCAACCCCCATCTGGATTCACTCTAGAGCTTAAATAGAAACTGTTTGTGGGCTTTTGGATCCAAATTGAAGCCCAAATTAACCAATCCAAAATTCTGTTATGGCACTTGTGAATCAATGGTGACAGTCACGATTTTGCACTCTCATCTTGCTCTAGAAGGTTCCTTTCAACTGCAAATTGGTTTGTGAATGTGTTTGGATCAAGAGAGAGGCCTGAATTGCATTGGAACTGACTTTGGCAATATGACTTGTAAATGAAGAAACAACTTTTCAAAGCAAGTCATGAAATTAGGGCTCAATTCAGAAATATGGAAATGTCATTGTGTTTAGAATGCAATTTCTGGTCAAAATGACTACTCACATGACCTGTTTATGACTTATAATTCAAAAATCACATTTTCCCTCTTTAATCCCATTTGAAAATCTTTCCATTTTAGGCCCTTTTGAATCACTTCATGATATAAGCCAATTCAATCCACCATGATGACTTATCTGACCTAAAAACAACATTCTAAACACAATTCATGTTAAACAATTTTCCATTGGAGGCATGGAAGATAGAGATTTTGGCACATGCTTGAAAATGACCCATAATTCAACCTTCCCAAAATACCCCTGGATTGCCAAGATCATAACTTGAGTTCCACAAATCCTCTTGAGGACTTATAGTACTCAAATTAAATCTAAGATCAAGACCTACAACTCTTATGTTGGCCAAGAATCATTTGAAAACTACTTGAGGGGGAAACGTTGCTTGGAAGTCAAGTGACTTTCACAAATAAATTTCATAGTCCTCTGGTGGCCTGTAACTTGCAAGAACCATAACTTGAGTTCTACAAATCTTCTTTAAGACTTCTAGTACTCAAGTTAAAGGTATTGAGAAGCTCTAAAAGTTTCATGTTGTCCAAAGATCCATTTGAAACTTGTATTTGGACTTATGTGGCTTTGAAGTTAGGCACTAAACATGGGATTTTACACTGAAACCCTAATTTAGCAACTTCCCACATTCTTGATCTTTCTTTGCTTAATCTTGGCACAACACCACACATGTATCAACATACCAACTCATGAATCCCATGACCTCAAGGTAGGCTTTGATGCTCTCCAATTACTCAATTGACCTAGGATTGACCCAGATGAAACCCTAATTGACTGCACCTCAACTGTGGCTCTTGTACCTGAATCAATGACTTGTCTCAGCTTCAATAGGGCCCTCTAGGCATTCCATGAGATCCATACACACCTCAAGTTCACATTCCATGTTGATGATCTTCAATACACCTCAAGTTAGGAGAGAAATCCACCTGTGGGCACTCAAACTTCTCATGACTTCAACCCTTCTCTGATGACTTGGATGGGCTCTCAGGCTTAGAGAACACCTCTAGATAGGCTTCTTTTGACATAAATGGCACTTGATCCCTTATTGGATGACTTGATATGCTATGATATGCAAATGGTTGAAATATGTGAATGATGTAACTATGCAAATGAAATGCAATGAAACATAAATCAGGCAAGAAAAGGTTAAGCAAATTTTGGGGTGCAACACCAAGGGAATAACATGTGACAATGCTTCTACATATCAGAATTTTCAAAATGTTGTCAAAGGTTGTAGCATTGACCAAGAGGAGTTGTCCAAGCACAAGCCAACAAAATAGGTGCAAGGCACAAAGTGCTGCAGAAAAAACAACATAGGCAAAGTGCAACAGCAAAAATGCAGCATAGCTCTTGCATGAAAATGGAAAGAAAGAGAGTGGCATGAGAAAGGTGGTAAGAGACACCACTCCATGAAAAATCTGATATATGGGGAGAAGAGAAAACCCTAGAGGAGCTGAGATAAGAGGAGGGGGCTGTAAACAAAAAGGGATCACTCTTGATTCACTCAACATACATTCTATACACACATTGCAAACCAGAAAAATAGAGAGAGCAATAGAAACCGTAAAAAACCAGAAAAATATAAAGGAAGAAAAACCAGAAAAAAGAGAGTGAGATAGAAGCACAAGAGGATCATTGAGAAACAAAACCTTCACAACATAGAGTGAAGAGTGGTGAAGCACATTCAACCAAAACCAAGGAGGACTTGCAAGAAGAATAGAAAGCTCTTGGGTATCCATTCCTTCAAACCTTTCTCTCTTTACTTTTTTTTCTTTTATATTCATCTCATTTACTCTCTTGTGTGTTGTTGTATTGTATATATCATGTAAGGTTCCAAGGGCACCAAGAAACCATTTTTAAAGAACCACAAAAACGAAAGAAAAACATAGAAAAAAGTAAGCTTTTTTCACCTGGTAGTCTGACACGGGCCGTGTCTCACGACACGGCCGGCCGTGTTGCATTTCTGTTAGGCTTTTCATAGCACAAAATGCCCAGGACCCCTGACACGGGCCGTGTCTCACAACACGGCCACCCGTGTTGCACGTGTGACACGGCCAGCCGTGTTGCATTTCTATTAGGCTTTTCATAGCACAAAATGCCCAGGACCCCTGACACGGGCCGTGTCGCACAACACGGTCACCCGTGTTGCACCTCTGTTTGAGGTTTCAACGTGTAAAGCACCCAGACCTTATGACACGGACCGTGTCACACAACACGGCCACCCGTGTCACACCCCTGTTTAGCCTAAAAAACTTGTTTTGTCCCAGACCCTATGACACGGGCCGTGTCACACAACACGGCCACCCGTGTCACACCTCTGTCACACTTAAAAACTCATATTGCATGTGCCTTATGACACGGGCCGTGTCACACAACACGGCCACCCGTGTCACACCACTATTTTCTCACTTTTTTTTTGATATTTTACCTCCAAAAAAATCCGTTTTTTTTTCATGTCTCGATTTTTTTTAGCCGTCTAGCCCCATATGTTTGCATGATTTTAGTGTGAGTATTACTATTGTCATTGTTGACTTTTGATTCCAAAAACCATTTTTGAAAACAAACTCTCGATTTTGTCGAGCCATTTTTAACCTTGTAAGTCGGTTGCCTTGTGCACCGCCATCGACCTTGTCCATATCGCTTCAAATGTATCTTTACAAACAATAAACCTTGATCCAATGTCAAGTGGTTCTCTTGTCTCATAAAAATCCAAAACACAGTAAAATATACGATTAGAATTATGCACCATGAGCTTTAAAGTGGTAGAGAAGGAATGAGAATGGAATCCTCGTACACTCGTTCCGAATGTTTTGAATACAAGGCGCTCGACTTTGTTATTCGAGACATTCATCTCTATCCAAAGTATTTTGTATAATCCTAGTCAAGAATAGATTCTTCCCTAAGAAAAAACCTAAAAAATAACATCAACTCATCAAACTATTTTTCGCCTTAGGGCATCAATCGAAAACCCTTTTTCAAGGTATAAAATCAACCAACAAACAACTATTTCATAAGCCTCCAAACTACGAAGCTCTGATTCTTCACTTCTTTTAAGTGAGGATACGTAGGCACAAGGGCCACAATCCTTGGCGAGCATTAAAATAAATAAACCAACCCCCCTTTTCCTTAAGCGAGCAAACTCTTAATAAAAACACCCATTCACGCCAAACAACCTAGGAGGTTCCCATTGAGTACGATGGATGCGAGGGGGTGCTAATACCTTCCCCTCGCATAACCGACTCCCGAACCCTAAGACTTGGTTGCGATGACCACGTTCTTTTCCCAAAGGTTTTATCGCTATTTCCCTTTCCCTCCTTGGGATGAATAAAATCCGGTGGCGACTCTGTGTCATTTTTCGCGTAGCGACAACAACTCGACAAGCTTCTGCAATGAATAATTGATCCTCATCGGTATAAAATGAGCCGATTTAGTCAATCTATCAACAATCACCCAAATCGAATTATATCCCTTCAAAGTCTTCGGAAACCTTGTCACAAAATCCATAGAAATGTTATCCCATTTCCATTCTGGAATACTCAACGGTTGCATCAGACCCGACGGCCTCTGATGTTCAATTTTCGACTTCTGACAAGTCAAACAAGCATACACAAACTCTGCATTTTCCTTCTTCATACTCGGCCACCAAAACAATTTCCTCAAATCCGGGTACCTCTTCATAGCACTGGGATGGATACCCAGTCTACTTCAATGTCCTTCTTCAAGAATACTCTTATTCCACTCAATAATATCTGGAACACAAACTCTATCACGACATCTCATGATATCATTTCCATTAATCTGAAAATTAGCTCTTCGACTTTGATCCACCAAATTCAACCGATCTACCAACTCAAATCAGATTTCTGACCTTCTCGAATCTCATCAAGAATACCACTAGTAAGGTCCAACATACTAAGCTTAACTCCATAAGAAGTCTCTTCACAAACCAAAATCATATCACAAAATTGCTCAATCAGTTCTAACTCTTTTACCATCATCGTCAGTATATGCAAAGATTTCCAAATCAATGCATCAGCTACCACGATTTCTTTATCCGAATGGTAATTCAACCCAAAAACATGACCCTTCATAAGTCCCAATAATTCTCCCTTGCCTCATATTCAACTCTTCCTGATCAAAGGAATACTACAAACTCTTATGATCACAAAACATCTCAAATCTCGAACCAAACAAATAATACCTCCAAAGCTTCGGCACAAACATAACAACAACCAACTCTAAATCATGCGTCAGATAATTCCTCTTATGTACCTTAAGTTGCCTTAAAGCATAAGCTAAACTTGCTGATGTTGCATTAACACACCTCCCAATCCCATAAATGAAGCATCACAATGTACCACAATGGTTCTGTCGGATTCGGAAAAATCAAACCTGAGCTGTTGTCATTCTTCTCAAAAGCTCTTGCAATTTTACTTCATACTTTGCATCCCAAAACAAAAGCTTGAACCTTCCTAGTCCACTGCTTCAATGGTAAAGATGACTTGTAAAAATCCTTCAATGAATTCCAATAACAATCTGCCAACCCAAGAAAACTTCT
The DNA here is from genome assembly GCA_963859935.3 of Lathyrus sativus. Lineage (NCBI taxonomy): Eukaryota > Viridiplantae > Streptophyta > Magnoliopsida > Fabales > Fabaceae > Lathyrus > Lathyrus sativus. The sequence continues at coordinate 931,646,079 of OZ012735.1, forward strand.
AATCTCAAATACATGTTTTTGGAGCTTCCCATTGCTATACAGCTTCAACTTTCGTCATATCAACCACAAACTTGCCCAAATAAGTATGGAAAATCCTGTTCATACTCTACAAACCCACATGGTGCATTAGTCACACCCAAATGGCACTACTAAATACTCATCATGTCCATACCCCGTTCCAAAAGCAGTCTCCTGAATATCTTCAGCCCCCACACGAATCTGATGATACCCAGTTCTCAAATCTATCTTACTGGACACACTTGCATCAACCAACTGATCCATCAAATCATCAATCCTTGGAAGTGAACCCTTATTCTCGATAGTCACCTTGTTCACTTATCTATAATCCACCCAAAGCCTTACAGAACCTTCTCAAGCAAATCTTCAAGTTGCCTCTTTCACTCATTCAATCACAATACAGGCATACGATATGGAGCCATCGATATCGGACTAGTTCCAGGAACTAAGACGATTGCAAACCCCACTTCGTATTTCGGTGGTAAATCACTTATCTCATCAGGAAAAACCCCCGGATAATAACAATTAATTGGAAACCACCAACTTCCCCACTTTCATTAACACTCGAAGTTTCCATCAAAAATAAACATCTCGACACCATCCTGCACCGACTTATCAAAACCATCTATAAGCACTTAGCTTAACCCAAAGCAATTCACTACTCACGCCATCTAAGCTTGCAAGACACATCTATCCCATCCAACATGACTCCATCCACTATCGACAAGAGATTAAGGGTGATCAGTCACTCAAGTTGTCAATAGACAACCGAAAATTATGATGGAGTATAAACCATCTCTACCAAACTATAAGAGCTTTCCTCGACACACTGAGCCACCACTCCACACTTGCAGCATCCTGGAGAAGCATAAGCTTCTCTCCCACTTGATTCATTCCAACTTCTGCAGACAAAGGATAGAAAACAAACGTGTACCGACAGTGTTTTCACACACATGTCGCATACAAGGTGTAATACCCCAAATTTTACCCTTTCTTTTTTATTTTTTATTCTAAATTCTTATTAACTTAATAAATTAACCTTTTTTTTTTAAATCTTGTTTTTTTTAACTAATAATAATTTAATTAAAATTTTTTTTACTAATGTTTTTTATTAACTTTTTTTTTTCTATTTACTAACTTTTAGGATTTAGATTAAAATTTAACTTTTTTTTTTCTTTTCTTTAAGAGTAAATTTTTTTTTATAACCTTTTTTAAATTTATTTCTAACACATTTTTTAATCAAATTCTAATATTTTTTTAAAAATAAAAATCTAACTTCTTTTTAAAATTAAATCTTTTTTCTAACTTTTTTTAAATCTTTTTTCTAACTCCTCTTTAAAGTTAAATCTTTTTCTAACTTTTTAAAATTAAAACTTTTTTTCTAACTCTTTAAAGTTAAATCTTTTTTTCTATTTTTTTTTAAAAAATCAAATCTTTTTTCTAACCTTTTAAAGCTAAATCTTTTTTTCTAACTTTTTTAAAGTTAAATATTTTTTTCTAACTTTTTTTAAAACTAAATCTTTTTTTTCTAACTTTTTTAAAGTTAAATATTTTTTTCTAACTTTTTTTAAAACTAAATCATTTTTTTCTAACTTCTTTTATAAAGTTAAATCTTTTTTTCTAACTTTTTTATAAAGTTAAATCTTTTTTTCTAACTTTTTTAAAAAAATTAAATCTTTTTTCTAACTTTTATAAAATTAAATCTTTTTTTTCTCTAATTTCTTTTTAAAATTAAATCTTTTTTTTCTAACTATTTTAAAAATTAAATCTAACCTTTTTTTATAAATTAAATCTATCCTTTTTTTTTAAAAATTAAATCTAAATCTTTTTTTGACACCTTTATTTTTCAAATTAAAATTCTAAATTCTTTTTAAAATTAAATTCTAACGCCCTTTTCTTTTTCTTTTTTTTTTTAAATTTTAAATTCCTTTTAAAATTAAATTCTAACAGTTTTTAAAATAATTCTAACATTTTTTAAAACCAACATTCAAATATATTTTTTTATTTTAAAATTCTAACTCTTTTTTTTTTAAACTTAAAACTCTAATTTTTATTTAACTTGAAACTCTTATTTTCTTTGCTAACTTTTTAAATTTAAATCCCAACATTTTTTTTATCAAATCCAATCACAATAAATCACAGATGGAGCAAAATCAAATCAATCAGATCATATCATCATCATAAGAAAATCAGATCTAAATATCAACATCACCATCATTGAATCAAATCTGAAATCATCATAAAAATTCATTCAAATCAAATCAGAGATTGAAAAAGATTGAGATATTCAAATCAAATCTAAGATTGAAAAAGATTTAAAAAAATCAAGTATAAAAGGACCCTCAGAAGCAACAAAACGGGGGGATCGACAAGCATCAAAAACTCTTACAGTCTTCATCAAAAGTAACTAACTCTTTTTTTTTTTTTAATTTCTAATCTTTTTATATCTTTTTTCAAAATTTCTACCATTTTTTCTTAATTAAAATTCTAACATTCTAACTCTTTTTTTATTAAAATTCTAACCTTTTCTCTTTTATTTTCAAACTTTTATTTTTATTTTCTAACCTTTTTTTTAAAAACCAAATTTCGAAGTTCTAATTTTTTTGCTAACTTTTAATTCTAACTTTTAATCTATTTTCTTTTTCTTAATCACATTAAAAACTCTAACTTTTCCAAATCTCACAAAAAAAACCTAATTCCATTCTAACTCTTTTCTTATTACCTAAATTCTCATCGTCTCAAAACATTCATCACTTAACTTCTAATTATCGTCAATTCCAATTTTCATCCTTCATTCCTAACAGTATTCTTGATTATCCATGAACCTGTTCACTAATATTTATTTATTTATTTTTGTATTTATTTTTATATTTGTACATAATCTGACATCATCATTGCTATTTCATATTCCATTATCACTTGTATATTATCATCATCTTCATTGCGTATCAACTTTTATTGTTTATTAATTTTTCGCTAACATCCTCATTTTTAAGATCCAAATTTCTAATTTTTTTCTTGTTTCGTTAAAATTATAATTTTCTACTTAGATTCCTAACATTCACGTCTAATTTTTCGTCTAACCCCGTATAATAACAGTCTCTGTTTGTTTTAGTTTTTTGCAGCTGACTAAGTTCAATTGATTTTATTTTCAGTTTAAATATTCAATTATCATATTTGTAACTGCTTATGGGATGTAATTTTGCGAGACAATTGTCGCATTTATCTTTCCGCACTTTATTTTCTGCCGTTGTATGTATATTTAATTTCATCGCATCTTTATAATTAATTTCACTCCTCCGAAGGAATTAGGTCTAGCCGTGTCAATAGTCCTCACCTTCAACCCTTACACCCTTTTCAACCCTAAATTTTCATACATGTCTCGCTGTGGACAAGATTACAATTTTACCCCTAGCATTAGGTCAAAGAGCCGCCGCGCTCATTTTAGGGTTTCCCGTCGTGGAATCCCTAACCTAATTTAACCCTAATTACAACTTAACATTTCAACGTAGAAATTTGGAGTTTCTACACTCCGCGTAAGCGTGTCCTTAAGACATGTTTATTCCCCTTGAGACCTTGACCACAGTCAAGAAGTCTCTAACCTCCCTATTGAGGGGAACTACGATTACTCTGATTCCACTCCCGTAAGGATACGTAGGCACAAGATGCGATGTCTTGCCGAGTAAACTTAGAATTAACCCCTTAGGTCTCTTTTCTCACTTTTAATCCTTTGTACATATACCTTAAGCAAATGAATAAAGCAAATAGTAAACATTTGAACAAAAGGTTCCTGTAGAGTACTACAGAAGTTTAGGGTGCTAATACCTTCCCTAAATTTAACCAACCCCCGAACCCTAGATCTTCCCCCGCGTTGTGTTTACGACGCAAAAATAGGTTTTCCCTCTTTTGACCTTTTCCTTCGGATAAATCAAAGAGCGGTTGTGAATTGAATTGCGATTCAAACTCATTAATAGTTTGTGATCCTATTTCCACCGCAACAGAAAATGGCGACTTCACTGGGGACTCCTTTAACTTTTGAGGGTTATCCCTAACTTGTTCATATTTATTACTATCTGTGACATTATTCATTTGCATGTATATATTTGTGCTTTGATTGTGGGACTGTTCCTTGTGTTGTGAGATAGGTCCTGCACCCGGATCTAGTGTACCTTAGGTAAATGGCAATAGACCAAGGAAACTGTACGACGTATATCGATACGGTTGATCTGGTGGCCATGGTTAGTGCGACTTCTTGGTTGGTGCTTATATTCCTTAAGTCAAGTTGAGGATAATATTGAGGCTGCCATATGTCGTCAACGCACTAACTGACTTTTAGAACCCTAGTTAACTCATCTTGGCCTTTAGAAAGTAGTGAGGTAACCGGCTTTGGTGCAGACTGAAGTTGGTTGACACTCGATACTACGCTCATTGAGATCTTAAACTTGGAGGGTTTTGGTTGGCAAGTAAGTTGCCTTCTGAACAACCATCCTTGTGAAAGATCAATGATATTGAGATCCCTTAGAACCTGGTTACTTTTGTAGGACAGGATGAACCATCTGACTTCAGGGGAGGGTACTTGCCTTTGAACCTCATGCAAGCCTATAACCTAGGACTTTGTGTGTTTTCATGCATTGCATCCATAAAGCATCTCATTGCATTGTATTCCATGGAGTTCAAACATCATTAACGGATATCGCGGGATACCATAAATAAAAAAAATATAAAATGAAAAAACAAGAAAAAGATTTCTTTGGTACCCCACGACATTCGTAAATGTTTTGAATTCCATGAAATCTTCTTTTACATTCACATTTTAGCATACTCTTGCATTGCATGTGTCTCCCGATTTCTCACACTCGGTTCTCTCACCTTCCAGTTTCGTCACCCTGAGTTCTCGGCACCAATACAACACCAGAGCTCAAACTCGGAAAAGAATGGAGGATCAGGCAAAAGAGATTGATCGCCTTAGCAATGAACTCGAAGACCTTCGAGGGGGTATGGGGCGTATGATGGAATTGTTACATGTCATGAATGCTAAGATGGATACCCAGCCCACTGTTGCTTCTGAGATTACCGGCGTTACTGTGGACCCTCCACCAAGTGTGACCGTAGCAAGGGACCCACCTTATGGTCTTGCTCCGGGTTTTGTGCCTCCTCAAGCCACTGTTCCGATTAATCAACCTGTTCAGCAAGCCGTGCCCTTGTTTTCTGAAGTTTCTAGGGGGGTTCCTATCTTTGCACCACCTGTTGTACACACTCGTGCGCAACCGTACTCCAATGAGACAGTTTTTGATAATCTTGATGAGAATGTTGAGGGTTATGAGAAACATGATAAGCTTCGTGAGGAAGTAAACACTATCGTCCAGAGATTGAAAAAGGTAGAGGGTGATCAAATTTTTGGGACTGCTGCAAGGGATGTTTGTTTGGTTTCAGGTTTGGTTATTCCCCCAAAGTTCAAAACTCCGAACTTCGATCGTTATGAAGGTGCCACCTGTCCTAAGAGTCATCTGATCATGTATTATCGCAAAATGGCTGCCCATGTTGAGAATGATAAACTGATGATTCATTGCTTCCAAGATAGTTTGAAGGGTGCTTCCTCCAAGTGGTATTTAACTTTAGACCAGTCTCGCATTAAGAGTTTCCAGGATTTATCTGACGCTTTCATCAAACACTACAAGTACAATATGGATCTGGCTCCTGACAGAAGACAGTTGTTGAGTATGTCGCAAAAGAATTCTGAGTCATTCAAAGAGTATGCTCAAAGGTGGAGAGAAACTGCTTCGCAGGTAGAACCTCCTTTGACCGAGAAAGAGTTAGCTGATTGGTTTGTCGACACAGTCCGTCCAGAATTTTACGAGAGAATGGTGGGTAGTGTGACTTCAAATTTCTCCGACATCGTTGCTGTGGGTGTCAAGATTGAATTGGGTATGAAGAGTGGTAAAATGACAAATAATCATGGCGCTTCTAAGGATCAGCCGAAGAAACCTCCTTATAGCTCCCAGAAAAAGAAGGAGAGTGAGACTAATGCTATATCCTCTGGTAAACCAAGGGAACGCTTTTATCGGCATCTGCAAGGTTATGCTCAACCTCAAGGGTACCCGGTCCAATATGCTCAACAACCCTATGTGGCATCTATTACACCTTCTTTCAATCAACAGGTTCCCATGTATCAACCTATGCAACAACCTCCTGTTTATCCGCCTCCTGTCAACTACCTACAGGCACCCAATACTCCTGCTCCTCAACAGCCAAAGAGTCCGGCTCCTCGCCAGAATATGCCAAACAGAAGAACGTATAAACCTTGTCCGCCGATCCCGATGACTTTTACCGAGTTGTGTCCCTCTTTGGTCAAGCAAGGTCTCATCACTACTCGGGCTTTGGGTCCGCCTCCTAATCCTCCACCTAATCCATTACCTGCAAGTTACAACGCTACCGCTCATTGTTTATTTCATGAGGGTGCGCTCGGCCATGATCTAGAGAATTGCTATGCTCTTAAGAAAGTTGTCAGAAATTTGCTAGAAACGAAGAAGTTGTCTTTTGGCGATGCTCAGCTGAAGATCGAGACTCCTTTCGGGGTTCCTCGCTCGTCAAGTGCAAATTCTGCAAAGCATGCTACGCCTATCAGCCGAATCCAGTCATTATTCAAAGGCCTAGCCCGCTTCATTTCAGTAACCCTCAAGGTGATATGACCGGGATCAACAAAGGATCTGGGAAATTTATTTTGAAGCAACGACTGAAAATTGTTGAAGATGTGACCAGCATAACTGGGGTAAGCCATGACGACTCACAATGATCATAAACCTGACGTCCTTTCCATTGAGGCTCCGCCAAAGGAAACTGTTACTCTTGAATGCAAGATCTCATGAACATTTAGAAGGATTTTTCCGACAGTTCATTTGTTTATTTATATGCATTTCTCTTTGATTAAGCATGTTTAGCATGTACGAACTTGTTTATCTTTGATTAATTAATGCAACGCATATGTTTGTCTTGAATAAATCCATTCGTTTCACTCATTCAAAAAACGTTTTCATAAATCATAATGCCAACTTTACCCAATCTCTTGTTCTGATGGAGAATTGGGGGGAGGATGACGAACCTAAAACGTCAGATTTCTTGTCGTATGCTTTCGATTGAAACCCGCTGATGATGTAAGGCATTGTTTCAAATCCCAAACACTGGAGATATAAGGATGTTAATCCCTAGTCAACCCTTTGAGCCTTGAAGTAGGAGTTTTTCTTTCTTTTTAAGAACCTTCATCCTAACCTGGGGCAGGGTAGGTTTCAGTTAAACCGATCGAGCGCTTAGACTCTTAAAAAGGAAGAGCAAACCTTCGAGAATTTATCCTTAGCATCTTAAGAAGTCCAATACAATGACTATCCCTCGGTTACCTAAGGAGTGGGGCAGTCACGAGCCTTTCAAAAGATTTACACAACTTGTGCATAAAGGAATATTCAAAAAAATAAGAGCCCGCTAAGTCAAAAACCTATGAAGGAGACTTAGGCAAAACTGGGGCATCCCGCTGGACTCCAAAGTCAGATCAAAAGACGTTGTCCAGGCAAAAGTTAGGGAATAAAAGCAAAACAAGAGGGTACAATAAATAGTCCCTAGTAAAGAACAAGATCGTGTAATAGGTGAGCGACTGCCATGTCCAAAGCCTTGATAAGTTCTCGACCATAGCAAATCCGCTTGAGATATGAGCGTTCGTATCCGGTTAACTGAATTAGGATTGGAGAACATCACGAAGAAGGGGTGGGTACAAATATAACTTTGAGCCTTTATCCTTTTGTTTCTTAAACCGTGAACCAAGCCACAATACAACCTTTAAAAGACCTAATTGAAGTAGGACTTCGGTTGAAAACATACTCGACAAGATCACGTTTCCTGACTCCTACGAGCTATGCTCAGAAAAAATTCATGTTGGCATTATAATTAAAACTTATATCCCGACTAGTGATTTCGGTCACAAGTTGTTGCGATATCTTTTTTTCAAAACAAAAATTCAAGACAAATATATGTGTACATTGACAAGCTCAGGATAGGCATTTCAGGCATGACAACTTTGCTTGATATCTTAGAGATTTACATATGAACATAACCCGTGGAACTTGAAGATCCTGCTAAACAGGGGCAGGCAGTTTCCCAGTTCGCTTACCAACGCGAGTCTGACGTTCTTAAGAGCTATTTCTCAAAGATTTCGTCGTAACACGCTTAATTTGTGCCAGACCTGACGAATCTCTCAAAGAGTTTGAAAATAGTGGGGCAACCAGACTCCGTGTTCTCTATAAAATCCTCTTGAGATGACCATACCTCACGACACAAGTATCCTGGGGCACCGTGTTTGTTTTAAGGAAACAAATGGCGACTACCATAAGGTCTTTCAAGATCAAAACTATGTGGTTTCACAACTTTTCTTCATGTACCCGATGGATTTTACTCCCGGCGGCCTTCATTCCCCAGTAAATCTCAGTGTTGCAGCAGGCTCCTAAATTATTGCCTCATCACAGTCCCCAGAGAGACTATAAGCTGACAACTTTTTCTTGGGTAACTCGAAAGTATCCCTCAGGTTCTCTTCTCCCCATGTGAAGACATGATACTGTGCACCCAAGCAGATTACCTTCTCCCCAGAGAATTCAGAACTTTAAAACTAGATTTGGTTCTACCATTGATCTTTCTTACCCATGATTGACGTATTGGTTGCAGAGAACGCAGGGTATCCCCGTCGAGATGTTTATTTCATCTCTCGTCCCGTCTCTAGTCTGTTTCGTCAGCCTACGCAGGGGCATAAGCATCACATGCCTATTTCATTACATATTCATTACATACTCATTACATATTCATTACATACTCATTACATATTCATTACATACTCATTATATACTCATGGCATACTCATTTCATAACATCTTGCATATTTAACTACATAGACATTAACATACATTCATATTAACATATTCATTAACATACGCGTTAACATGCACAGGTTCATTGTGTCTCCATCATTGGTCGTTACCGCCGAGTAACTGGGTTCGTCCATTCTCTTCAAATAGATTGTCAGCCCTAAGCATAAAATACTTACTTGTTTCCAGTTTCCCCACAGAGCTCGATCCTCGTGGATGACGGTTGCTTCAGCTATCTTTCCTCACCAGGATAAGACGTTTACCCTTCGAGATCATTCCCTCAATGGAGTCTTGATTACCAGTCTTCTTTCTAGCTCGATCCTAGATTGAATCTCAGTCATGTCGGTAGTCAAGCCCAACCGGACGTGCATTTATTTTGCACCATCTAAAATTTTCACCATACATTGGCAGATACGCGACTATCTCGCTTGAGAAGTTTATCACTGTACCCGGACGTGCATTTATTTTGCACTATCTTTCAAGAAAATCAACTACAATCCTTTACAGATACACGCCAGTTCGCGCCTGGAAAATATATCAGTACAACACTTTACAATCCTACATGTTACAACCTTTTACACTTTACATTTTACAGCATCAACATACGACATTTCTCACCTAAGAAGTCGATCATATCCTCGTTATGACTCGCAGCAAATGGCCATCTCCATGGAGCAGTTGGGCTTCCATTTACCTGCCGTCTTGAGGTACGAACCAATTCGTATTCAGGAGAGCACGATCTTGAGTTACGAGAAGGTTTGAGCGAAATCATATTCAGAAGAGCACGATTCTGAGTTATGAAGAAGTTCATTTATCCTTTAGTAAAAGAAGGAACGGAATCATATTCAGGAGAGCACGATTCTGAGTTATGAGGAAGTTCAGTTGGCCGTTTTTCAGGAGAGCACGATTCTGAAGAATGAAGAAATTTCAGGAGCCGAATCATATTCAGGAGAGCACGATTCTGAGTTATGAGGAAGTTCGATTATCCAGTTTCATATTCAGGAGAGCACGATTCTGAAGTATGGAAAAATTCATTTACAACCAAATCATATTCAGGAGAGCACGATTCTGAAATATGAGTATATTCAGTCATCCAGTTTCATATTCAGGAGAGCACGATTCTGAAATATGAGTAAATTCAGTCATCCAGTTTCATATTCAGGAGAGCACGATTCTGAAATATGAGTATATTCAGTCATCCAGTTTCATATTCAGGAGAGCACGATCCTGAAGTATGAGGAAGTTCAGTTTACCCTTTTCATGTTCAGGAGAACATAATCTTGAAGCATGAAGAAGTTTATTTATCCTTCAGTAAGAGAAGAATCAGAATCGTATTCCAGGCGCCGACCTTAAATGCGAGAAGATTTATTTATCAGATAAGCAGCAGCCTCTTTATTTGAGTGCTTATCCATTTTGGCACATAAGTCCCTTCCGACGATAAGTGACAGTTCTCCCTCGAGAAGCTTATCAGGGCAATTCCCATCAAAGTCCATTTATTTTGGCATACAGTCGGTTTTCACCCTGTATATTTGATACGGAGTTCCGAAAAGTCCGTTTGATCCTGTCACGAGGGATAGTTTACAGAAGCTTGGATGTTATTCTTTGCTCAATGCTCCAGCATTCTGTGATCGATCTTGCAGTCGTACATGATCCAGTTTTACTTTTAGATTCCCCAGTGGAGGCCGTCTCATAGGTGCCATCTCCATTTGAGAATCTCGTTCCCGTTCTAAAAATGACAATTGGTCGTGTTCGCACCAGTTGACCATCATTTTTGGAATTCCCCAGTGTTGTGTTGTCGTCCCAGCGCGTCGTTTTTCCCAGTGTGTTCTTCTCGTAGCGTCTGTCCCTGTGTCGTCGTATTCGTCAGCATTTTCTCACTCATCATCCCAGCATACGCATCATGTCATCTGCATTAAGTCGTTCCAGTTTTGTCCATAGCATTGCATATCGTCGCATATAAGGGCAAAATTTTCGGTTATCTATATTTAAATCTCTCCACCACGATTCCACGAGTCTCTGTCACTCAAATCGTCCGGTGTAGCCATTTAAATAGGGGCAACTGTAATACCCCAAATTTTACCCTTTCTTTTTTATTTTTTATTCTAAATTCTTATTAACTTAATAAATTAACCTTTTTTTTTAAATCTTGTTTTTTTAACTAATAATAATTTAATTAAAATTTTTTTTACTAATGTTTTTTATTAACTTTTTTTTTTCTATTTACTAACTTTTAGGATTTAGATTAAAATTTAACTTTTTTTTTTCTTTTCTTTAAGAGTAAATTTTTTTTTATAACCTTTTTTAAATTTATTTCTAACACATTTTTTAATCAAATTCTAATATTTTTTTAAAAATAAAAATCTAACTTCTTTTTAAAATTAAATCTTTTTTCTAACTTTTTTTAAATCTTTTTTCTAACTCCTCTTTAAAGTTAAATCTTTTTCTAACTTTTTAAAATTAAAACTTTTTTTCTAACTCTTTAAAGTTAAATCTTTTTTTCTATTTTTTTTAAAAAAATCAAATCTTTTTTCTAACCTTTTAAAGCTAAATCTTTTTTTCTAACTTTTTTAAAGTTAAATATTTTTTTCTAACTTTTTTTAAAACTAAATCTTTTTTTTCTAACTTTTTTAAAGTTAAATATTTTTTTCTAACTTTTTTTAAAACTAAATCATTTTTTTCTAACTTCTTTTATAAAGTTAAATCTTTTTTTCTAACTTTTTTATAAAGTTAAATCTTTTTTTCTAACTTTTTTAAAAAATTAAATCTTTTTTCTAACTTTTATAAAATTAAATCTTTTTTTTCTCTAATTTCTTTTTAAAATTAAATCTTTTTTTTCTAACTATTTTAAAAATTAAATCTAACCTTTTTTTATAAATTAAATCTATCCTTTTTTTTTAAAAATTAAATCTAAATCTTTTTTTGACACCTTTATTTTTCAAATTAAAATTCTAAATTCTTTTTAAAATTAAATTCTAACGCCCTTTTCTTTTTCTTTTTTTTTTTAAATTTTAAATTCCTTTTAAAATTAAATTCTAACAGTTTTTAAAATAATTCTAACATTTTTTAAAACCAACATTCAAATATATTTTTTTATTTTAAAATTCTAACTCTTTTTTTTTTAAACTTAAAACTCTAATTTTTATTTAACTTGAAACTCTTATTTTCTTTGCTAACTTTTTAAATTTAAATCCCAACATTTTTTTTATCAAATCCAATCACAATAAATCACAGATGGAGCAAAATCAAATCAATCAGATCATATCATCATCATAAGAAAATCAGATCTAAATATCAACATCACCATCATTGAATCAAATCTGAAATCATCATAAAAATTCATTCAAATCAAATCAGAGATTGAAAAAGATTGAGATATTCAAATCAAATCTAAGATTGAAAAAGATTTAAAAAAATCAAGTATAAAAGGACCCTCAGAAGCAACAAAACGGGGGGATCGACAAGCATCAAAAACTCTTACAGTCTTCATCAAAAGTAACTAACTCTTTTTTTTTTTTTAATTTCTAATCTTTTTATATCTTTTTTCAAAATTTCTACCATTTTTTCTTAATTAAAATTCTAACATTCTAACTCTTTTTTTATTAAAATTCTAACATTTTCTCTTTTATTTTCAAACTTTTATTTTTATTTTCTAACCTTTTTTTTAAAAACCAAATTTCGAAGTTCTAATTTTTTTGCTAACTTTTAATTCTAACTTTTAATCTATTTTCTTTTTCTTAATCACATTAAAAACTCTAACTTTTCCAAATCTCACAAAAAAAACCTAATTCCATTCTAACTCTTTTCTTATTACCTAAATTCTCATCGTCTCAAAACATTCATCACTTAACTTCTAATTATCGTCAATTCCAATTTTCATCCTTCATTCCTAACAGTATTCTTGATTATCCATGAACCTGTTCACTAATATTTATTTATTTATTTTTGTATTTATTTTTATATTTGTACATAATCTGACATCATCATTGCTATTTCATATTCCATTATCACTTGTATATTATCATCATCTTCATTGCGTATCAACTTTTATTGTTTATTAATTTTTCGCTAACATCCTCATTTTTAAGATCCAAATTTCTAATTTTTTTCTTGTTTCGTTAAAATTATAATTTTCTACTTAGATTCCTAACATTCCCGTCTAATTTTTCGTCTAACCCCGTATAATAACAGTCTCTGTTTGTTTTAGTTTTTTGCAGCTGACTAAGTTCAATTGATTTTATTTTCAGTTTAAATATTCAATTATCATATTTGTAACTGCTTATGGGATGTAATTTTGCGAGACAATTGTCGCATTTATCTTTCCGCACTTTATTTTCTGCCGTTGTATGTATATTTAATTTCATCGCATCTTTATAATTAATTTCACTCCTCCGAAGGAATTAGGTCTAGCCGTGTCAATAGTCCTCACCTTCAACCCTTACACCCTTTTCAACCCTAAATTTTCATACATGTCTCGCTGTGGACAAGATTACAATTTTACCCCTAGCATTAGGTCAAAGAGCCGCCGCGCTCATTTTAGGGTTTCCCGTCGTGGAATCCCTAACCTAATTTAACCCTAATTACAACTTAACATTTCAACGTAGAAATTTGGAGTTTCTACACTCCGCGTAAGCGTGTCCTTAAGACATGTTTATTCCCCTTGAGACCTTGACCACAGTCAAGAAGTCTCTAACCTCCCTATTGAGGGGAACTACGATTACTCTGATTCCACTCCCGTAAGGATACGTAGGCACAAGATGCGATGTCTTGCCGAGTAAACTTAGAATTAACCCCTTAGGTCTCTTTTCTCACTTTTAATCCTTTGTACATATACCTTAAGCAAATGAATAAAGCAAATAGTAAACATTTGAACAAAAGGTTCCTGTAGAGTACTACAGAAGTTTAGGGTGCTAATACCTTCCCTAAATTTAACCAACCCCCGAACCCTAGATCTTCCCCCGCGTTGTGTTTACGACGCAAAAATAGGTTTTCCCTCTTTTGACCTTTTCCTTCGGATAAATCAAAGAGCGGTTGTGAATTGAATTGCGATTCAAACTCATTAATAGTTTGTGATCCTATTTCCACCGCAACACAAGGAAACAAACAACATTAGACAACTTGGTCGGACGGACCGACCTACTCTTATACCACTAATATAACATCCTTTTCTACCCCACAATTATTAAGGCAAAATAACACAGATATCAGAGTAAATTATTAAATTTCATAAAAAGCCACCAAAAGGGCGTACATTTCTCGATGTCTCAAAATAAGTCAATGCTCCATATACAACGGGTTTTCTCAAAATACATCAAATTGCAGAAAGCAGCGGAACTCAAAACATAACTCAAGGTTTTCCTCATATGGGAAGGTAAGCAAAATAACTCAACGGTATATAGTTTAACTCAAAAGAATCCAACCCGATGTTACATATCAGAGCAAGACCCTCTAAGTTAACCAAAAAGGATAACGACTCAAAGACTTCAAAAAAAATCCTTGACGACGTCCACGGCTAAACCTGGTCATCTGCACGTTACCAACGTGGAGGTAACATTCAAACAGAGAGGGTGAGTAACACAATTCATAATAATCAATGTATGAAATCAACATATAAATGGCATCATAATCATATTCAACATATTCATATCCTTCAATATGCCTCAAAGGCCACAATGTCATAATTCATACAAAAAGACTCATAGATGCAATGCAACAAGACTCAATGCATGTGGTACCAATCATCACAGCTCAATGGACACTGGGCCATCAATCCTCCATAGATCCCCATCAATAGGATCGATTCTACTTGAAAACCGGAGTACATCAAAATACTTCACATCCATACAATGGGATTGAAGCCAAAGTAATCGAGGTCCTGAACCGAAGTCCGGATGCACATGAATGCATGATGCACACATCACAAATCATCCTCATAATAACAACATAGGTGCATCATCATTCATCGTATTCATCATCATGTCAATCATCATCATATCTCATATCATCATATAATTCATCAAAGTCATCGTAATATCATCATATTAAGTCATATAAATCATCATGTCATCATGTATACATCACATAAAACTCACAGTCATACTCATCTTAATTCATCACAGAAATCACAGAATCAAACATCAAGGCATTGCTGCACACGATCAACATTCGCGAAACTCTGCTACGTTCGCTGGCATATTCGCTAGGCGAGTCTGAGGCGAGTTTCTTCGTTAGGCGAGTCTGGGAACAACATGGTTCGCTAGGCGAACTGTGCGATGACAGCAAATTCTGCTATGCACCAGAACTGATTTCTACCAAAAAGGCTCTACGATTCGCTTACCCAACGACCCCAAAACATCCCTAAATCATCCCTAAGGTCCTACGAAGATAAAGGCACAAAACTTACGGTTTATTAGGCCAATCCCAGAACATATTCACACCCTAAATCACAATTTTTCCTTCAATTATACCCTAAGGCATTAGAGTTACTCACATTCAAATATTACCATTCCTTCAGGGTCAGACATATAACACTTCAAGGTTTTGGCCACAAAGGCCTAAGGTTTCCCTTTCTCATATCCATGCTCTAACTGTCAGGAATACTTACCACTACACCACAACATCAGAGTTCCCAAAACTAGATTTAGGCCATGAAGGCTAAAATCCCTTTTTCTCCTAATTCTCCATAAAACCCTTAAATCAACCATAATCACATCGAAAGTTACACATGGAAAATCATGAAAAGCTATACTCCCCATACCTTAGTTGTCAATCAAAGCCTTCTCAATCTTACAGGGAATCTCTCGAAGCTTCTGCCTCCAATCTTCTCCTCAGAGCTCTGCCCTCAATACTTTTTACGGTTAACCAAATGAATCCTAATTCCCTTCAGAATTCCTTTTTGTCAAACCTAGTCTCGGGCCACACAATTGGGTTTTTCCCATAACACCCTTACTAACTCTTCTTAATTCCCAAATTACCCTTATTTCACTTATATTTATTTTAACATATAATAATACTAATATTTCCATATTATATAATATTAATTAAATAAATAATCCAAAAATGCATAATTTTCAATAATTCACAAAACCACCGAAAACACCAAAATATGAATATTCTCAATTAAATAAATAAATTAAAATATTCCAATCAAATTTGGGGTGTTACACAACATCAATCAGATTTTCTCAATCAAACTTTAAAACGATTAACAACTATCGAAACTCTTTTCAAGGTGAAAAAGAGGGAGATTGAGCCTTTGATCTCTCTTCAGTTGTTTGGGTGCGAGTTCTCTTACTCGTGTGTGAGCAATTGACGCCTCTAAAACACTTGCAAATCGAAAACATTCAAACCATTTTTACAAGCACTCGTCGTTCAAAACACTTTTCAAACACAACCTCTTTTCAAGATGAAAAAGAGAGAGAGTCAAGCTTTTGACTCACTCTCCCGATTACTTGGGCCCGAGGAGTCCTTCTTAAGCTTCGAGTAATCGTCATCCAAACCAAACTTCAACACATTAGCCCCTTCTTTTCGTGTTTGTATCCATGAACTACGGATACTCTGATTCTTCATTCTCGTCTGAATGAAGATACGTAGGCACAAGATTGCGATGATCTTGGCGATCACACTTTTTCTTTTTCCAACGTTTGCGTCACACTTCCATCTTTTTCCGTCATTTCACGTCAACCTTTTCTTTTTCATCTAAACTTTTCCCGTAGTCGAACTACGAGCGCTCTGATTCCTTATTCTTGTCTGAATGAGCATACGTAGGCACAAGGGCCCCAATCCTTGACGAGCACCCTAATCTAAAACCACTCATTTCCCCTTAGTATCCAATCATTTTATCGTACCTTTTTCGCATTAATCACTTAGAACAAAATAAACAAGTTTAGCTAACGTTTATCTTAATTCAAATTAGGAGGTTCCTATTGAGTATAACGGATGTGAGGGGGTGTTAATACCTTCCTCTCACGTAACCGACTCCTAAACCCAGAATGTGATTGTGATGACCATGTTCTTATCTCTTTAAAGGTTTTCTCGATATTTTTCTTTCCCTCTTTTGGGATAAATAAAGTTCGGCGGTGACTCTTTTGAACTAAAATTTTCCACGCCCTTTGCGCGAGGGTTGTATTTTCAATTATGTATTTTTTTCGAGGTGCGTCAGCTGGCGACTCTGCGAGGGATGAGTTTGCTCCATGCAAGAGAGAGTCAAGCCTACCTTGGTTCTGTAGCACCCCAAAATTTTCCCATCTCACCTCTTGCATTTTGCCTTATGTCTCATTTCATTTTCATATTCATTTTTGCATAGCATTTCTTTAGACAAGGGATCAAGGTATCATGGCTTGTTTCCCAAGGAAGAGGAGCATGTTTCTTCAACTTCAACCAAGGTTTTCTTCTTGATTTTATGGCATTCTCAAGCTCCAAAGTCCCTCATCCTCAAGTATGATTCAAGGAAACATCATTCTAAGGTTATATGTGATTCCCCATATCTTAGTTTACAAGAAATAATCAAGAGATTCAAAGTTGGTCCAAGGTGTTTGACATAATTTAGCAATTTGTAGATGCTATGATTAAATGGGCACAACTCCTTCATTTTTCAACATCTTGATGTGGTTATTTTTCTAATGAACTCTTTTCATTATCCCTTACAAGTTCTCTTTGCAAGGAAAGATTCCATTATGCTTGGAAAGTCATCAAAAGTTTGAAGACATTACAGGTCATTTGAGTTTTGGAAGGATTTTCTAGTCATCTTTAAAAGGTCATAACTTGGTCAATTTTTATCATTTGGAGTCCATTATTTTTCTAAAGTTAACTTGAAGATGTCCTCTACAACTTTGATTCAATGTGGAAGTGCAAAAAACCTATGGAAGACTTTGGTTTTTATCAAAATATTATAGGTCATTTTTGGTTCCTAAAAAGACTTGAAATGTTTCTAAGTGTTTTGTAATTTTGAACCTTTTGATGCAAGCTACTTTGAAGGATCCTATCTCTCAACTCAGATTTCCAAATCAATATTTTCTTTTCACATTGAAAATATTGTACCACCCTCTATCCAATGCAAGAAGAATCACCTCATAAAGCCCCCTACATTGTGAGAGCCATGGTAGCAAAATTTGAATTTCAAAGCTAAAGTTTCACTTCAAGTCAGAATTGGATTTGGTTAAATTGGCTTCTAATCATCATTTTAATCCACAAATTCAGTCTAAACATGACTAACAAACTTGTCTGGGTTGATTAGAGTATTGAAATACAAGTTTTGAGTGAGTTTTGACAAGTTTTAAGTCACACTTTGCTCATGATGCAGGTGTGCACAAATTTGCTCCAATTTGCTCATTCACCCTCCCTCAGCATTCAAAACACTTCTTCTATAAATAAGGGACTCATTCTACTCATTTTCACAAGCCTTGATAGCCAGAATTACCCTTCTGGGATCCCATTTGAACTCTTAAGCTTGAACTTCATATTTTCATTTCCTCACCCTAATCACTCAAATTCTTCATTCAGTTAGCTTCACCAACATTTAATGAAGCTAACCAGCTCAAGAGCTTGAAGAATCATGACCTGAATCAAGCTTGAGGACTTCATTTTCAGAGCTTTGAAGTTGAACTTCCATAGGTATAATTCTCAACCATTTTGACTCAAATTTAATGCTAAGATGTAGTCCTTAGTGTGCTGATGTTGTTAGGATTGTTAGATTTTGGTTTTGGTTGAGTTTTATTGGTTAATTTTCAAATCCGTGTTTGAATTTTCTTCTGATTTTTTCCAAATCGAGTGAGTTGTGATTTAAAGAAATATGGCGCGATGATATGGTTGAAATCGTCTTGAAAAGATGCATCAGATGAAACCACTATGAGCTCCAATGGTTATGGTTTGAAGGACCTTCATTTTTTTGCAAATTTATGAAAATCTCAAGTGGCTGGAGGTTGAAGATGATGATATAACCGTCCATCATGCCACTTGTTATGATCATGCGTGTTTGACCTTTGTTGGTTGGAAATGATGAGGTTGACTCAAATCCACCATGGATGCGCGCTTTCTGACCCTTGGATTAGCCACGTCATGGATGCGCGCTTTTTGACCTTCATTTTTCAATTTGCTATTTTTCTTGAATTCTAATTTTTTTGAGTCAATTTTAATTAGTTTAAAATTGTTTTTAGACATTTTAAAATTATGAGAAAAATATTATATGATCCTATAATTGTCTTAGACCTATGGTGTTTTTCTTTGATTTTTATTTATGGTTTTGCTATTTTCCATGTATTTTTGGTTTATTTGCTTGATTTTAATTGGTTTAAAATTATTTTTGAGCCATTTAAAATTGTGAGGAAATTAGTACATAATCTTATGATGGTTTCTGACCTATGGTGATTTTCTTGGATTTTTGTTTGTGGTTTAACTAATTTCCATCTTTTTTTAGGTTTTATTTCCTTTTTATTTGTTTTTTTTATTGATTTTAAAAATTGCAAAATGATGTGATTTTGTTTTTGGTCCATGTTTGGGTGGAATTCTGTTTTTCTTCAAGTCATTTGAGACTTTGTTGCTTGCTTGATGGTTGTTTCCCTTTTGTGGATGTTCTAGTGCTTAATTCTTCTTGAGGCATGATCTTGATTTCCACTTGTATGATCTCTCTTGTATGTTCATGAAAGGGTGTTAACTTGCTGATCATGTTATTGTTGTGGTTTCATTTTGGGTTCCTTGTCTTGATTGGATGCCTTTACCTTTAGGATACTTGCCTTGCACACTTGTTTTGTGTTAACTTGTGATTTGCTTTTAAATGGGATGCATGACTTGTTTCTTGTGTGATATCTCTTTGATTATTGACATGATTAAGTATGATATATTATGTTATTGCCCTACCATGTTCCTCGTGCCATTTGATTTCATTTCATCTTGATATGTGACTGATGATGCTTATTGAAGATGTTTGGATGTGTTTTGGCAGTTTGGACGACAGTTATTTCAGTTATCTTTTACGTGCCCGGATAAGATAATCCCCATTTGAGTTCACTCCCTCAATGGAGTCTTGTTTGACAGTTTCTTTCTAGCTCGATTCTAGATTGAACTTCAGTCCCCATCGGTCGCCAAACCTACCTGGACGTGCATTTATTTTGTATCATCTATCAAGAAGATCCTTTTACAACGCCTTTGCAGATAAGTGGTAGTCTCTCCTGAGAAGCTTATCATGCTTTGCCCCAAGATAAGTGGCAGTCTCTCCGGAGAAGCTTATCGTTTCATCAATTTATCTACCAGTAATAAGTGGCCATCTCCCCTGAGAAGCTTGTATACCGTTATCCTTTGCAGATAAGTGGCAGTCTCGCCTGAGAAGCTTATCATTGCTACCCTTGCAGATAAGTGGTAGTCTCATTCCGAGAAGCTTATCATTATACTATTACCCCCCAGTAAGCTGCAGTCTCACCCAAGAAGCTTATCACCAGTTTTTACAGCACCGATAAGTGGCAGTCTCGCCTGAGAAGCTTATCATTTTTTCACTATACCAGCAACAAGTGGCCATCTCCTTCGAGAAGCTTGTTTTCCATTGCCTTTTCTAGATAAGTGACAGCCTCCCCCGAGAAGCTTATCATTTTTATCCGTATCCCCAGATAAGTGGCAGTCTCTTTATTTGAGAAGCTTATCTAATTTTGGTATGTAAGTCCCTTGCAGCGATAAGTGACAGTCTCTCTCGAGAAGCTTATCAGGGCATTTCCCCATTGAAGTCCAACTATTTTGGCATACAAAAGAGTTTTTACCCTGTATATTTTCTGATGGTTCCTGAAGATCCCATTTGATCTCTTTAAGGAATTTCCAGAAGCTTGGATGATATTCTTGCCTGAAGACTGTAACACCCTTATTCTACCCCATAGATATAGCGGCAAAATAACACGGATTTAAGATTAAAATATTAACTTTCATAAAAAGCCACAAAAGGGCGTACATTTCTCAATGTCTCAAAATAAGTCAATGCTCTGTAACACACGGGTTTTCTCAAAGTACATCAAAACATCATAAACAACGGAACTCAAAACATAACTTGAGGTTTCCTCCAAAGGGAAAGTTAGTAAAATAACCCACTGATATAGTTCAACTCAAAGAACCCAACCCGATGTTACATATTAGAGAAAGACCTTCTAAGTTAATCAAAAGGCTAACAACTCTAGGACTTCAAAAATACTCCTCGACGGCGTCCACGGCTAAACTTGCTCATTTGCACGTTACCCATATGGATGTAACATTCAAATAGGCAGGGTGAGTAAAACAATTCATAATAATCAATGTATAACAATTAATGCATAAATGACATATTACTCATAATTATATTCAACACATTGATATCCTTCAAATATGCCTCAAAGGCCATAACATCATAATTCATACAAAAAGACTCATAGATGCAGTGCGACACAACTTAATGCATGTGGTATCAATCATCACAGCACGATGAACACTGAGCCATCAACCCTCCATAGATCCCCATCAATAGGATCGGAGCACATCAAAATACTTCACATCTGCACGGTGGGATTGAAGTCAAAGTAATCGAGGTCCTGAACCGTTGTCTGGATGCACATGAATGCATGATGCACACTTCATAAATCATCCTCATAATAACATCATAGGTGCATCATCATTCATCATATTCATCACCATCAAACGTCATAATTCATCACATTAATCATCATACAGCATATCATCATAATTCATCATATTAATCATCATACAACATATCATCATAATTCATCATATTACTCATCATACAACATATCATCATAATTCATCATATTAATCATCATACAACATATCATCATAATTCATTATATTAATTAATCTCACACATCATGTCATCATACAATCACGTATAAATCCCATATTAGTTCATAGTCATATTATCCCATATTATCCCATATTAATTCATAATACTACCCCCATATCATCTCATATTAATTTATCAAGTTATACTCACGGTAATCCTCACGCTATCGCCTATCAATCACATAAACTTCACAGTTCTACTCATGTTAATTCGTCATATCATCACATAGTATTCACATATTAATCCCTAATATCATCTCACATTGCCTCATATTAATTCATCATAATTACACTCGTGGTAATTCTCATACTATCACTTATTACTCACGCAACCTCACTGTCATACTCATAGTAACTCATCACAGGAATCCCAGAATCAAACATCACGGCATCGCTGCACATGATCAATATTCGCGAACTCTACTATGTTCGCTGGCTCGCTCGCTAGGCGAGCCTGTAGCAAACCTTCGTTGGCTTGCTCGCTAGGCGAACAGAGCGATGACAGCAAAACCTGCTACGCAACAGAACTGATTTCTACCCAAAAACTCATATGATTTACTTACCCAATGCCCCCAAAACATCATTAAAACATCCTTAATGTCATACGGCGATAACAGCACCAAATCTATGGTTTATTAGGCCAATCTAGCAACATTTGCACTGCCTAACACACTATTTTCCTGCAATTGCTCTGAGTGCATCACAGTTACTCACATTTGAATATTCCTATTCCTACAGGGTCAAACATATCACAATCCAAGGTTTTGGCCACTAAAACCTAAGGTTTCCAAATTCATGTTACACATCAAACAGTCCGATAAGGTTTCCTAAATTCATGTCAATATTCAGGGATACATGCCATCAATCATAACCTCAAAGTCTATTCATCAATTTCCCTAATTCTCCCAAATCAACCCAACATACCCTAAATCATAAACCCCGCCATAAACACACTGAAAGGCATACATAGAAAATCATGAAATGCGATAATCCCCATACCTTAGCCGATTCAAAGCTTTCACGATTAACTTCGGCAATCTTCCGAAGCTTTTGCCTCCACTGATCCCTCTTCAGAGCTCTAGCCTCCATTCTTTTCATGGTTAACAAAATGAATCCTAAACCTTCAGAATTCTATTTTGTCAAACTTAGACTTGGGCCACACAATTGGGCTTTTCCCATAACACCCTTACTAACTCTTCATAATGCCCAATTTACCCTTATTTCACTTATATTCATTTTAATCAATAATAATACTAATATTCTCATATAGTATACTATTAATTAAATAAATAGTTCAAAAATGCACATTTTCTCAATAATCCACAAAACCACCGAAAACCTCTCAAAATACGAATATTCTCAATTAAATAATTAATTAAAATATTCCGCTTAAATTTAGGGTGTTACGACTCTCCCCCACTTAAAAGAATTTTTGCCCTCGAAAATTACCTCAACGAACAGAGTCGGATACGACTCTCTCAACTGATCTCTCACTCCAAATTCAACTTTCTCCAGCTGGTCCTCCCAAACTACCTTCACCAAAGGAATCTCTCTACCTCAAAGTTGCTTCTCGTTCATCAACCTGAACTAGCAATGTCTCAACAGTCAAATTATCTCTCACTTATACACCATCCATCTGAATAAATGCACTTCCTCAATTTAGGCACATGCCACATCATGTAAATTCACAAGTGACAGCGGTAAAACAGTCTAACATGCTACTTCTCCCATGCTTCCGCTGCGCTACTCAGATACAAATCAACAAAACACAATGTGTGCTTCCGAGACTTCAAAGCTCGACCAACACCAGTCACCATCGTAAATCTTAAAACACGTCTTTTCTTGGATCTTCTTGATCTTTTCAGTCGTCTCTTACACAATTCTCAGGTCTGAGCATAACACTCTCGCCTGAATCATATCAACACAAAGGAGTCCTACACCTCCTACCATACAAATCCTCATACGGTGCCATTCCGATACTAGAATGCTAACTATTATTGTAGGTAAACTTAACCAACGACAATGACTATCCCACGATCCACTTTGATCCAACAAACAAGCTCTCAACAAATCCTCTAAAAGACTAGATAGTCCTCTCTGTCTGTCCATCTGTCCTCGGATGATAGGAAGAGTTCAACTTCAACATGGTACTCAAAGCGTCTGCAAACTCTCCCAAAATCTCAATGAAAACTCAGATTCCCATCTGACACAATATTTGACGACATCTCATACAACTTCACAACTTCATCGATATATATCTCAGCTAGCTTCAACATAGAATGATTAATCCTTATTGGTGAGAAAAGAGCCAATCTAGTCAATCTATCCAAAATCACCCAATTAAAGTCATATCCCTCCAATTCTTTGGAAAACCCAACACAAAATCCATGGAAATACTACCCGATTTCCACTCTGGAATATTCAACGGTTGCATCAGACCCAACGGTCTCTGACGTTTATTCTTCAACTGCCGATAAGTCTAACCAGCATATACAAACTCAACCACTTCTCTCTTCATCTATGGCCCTCAAAATAACTTCCTTAAAACCGGTTACATCTTCATAGCACCGGGATGGATACTCCATCTACCTCTATATTCTTATTCCACTCAATAATATCTAGAACACAGCTCTATCACGACATCTCGGGATACCATTTCCATTAATCCGAAAATCAGTCCTTCGACTTTAATTCATCAAATTCAACCAATCTACCAACTCAAACCAAAGTTTTGATCTTATCGAATCTCATCGAGAATATCACTAGTAAGGTTCAACATACTAAGCTTAACTCCATAAGAAGTCTCTTCACATACCAAACTCATATCACAAAATTGCTCAATCAGTTCTAACTCTTTTCACCATCATCATCGGTATATGCAAAGATTTCCAAATCAATGCATAAGCTACCACGTTTGCTTCACCCAAATGGTAATTCAATCCAAAACCATAATCCTTCAGGAGTCCCAATTATTTTCTCTGCCTCATATTCAACTCTTCCAACTCAAGCAAATACCTTAAGCTCTTGAGATCACCAAACATTTCAAATCTCAAACTAACCAATTGAAGCCTCCAACTCCGGCACAAACACAACAACAACCAACTCTAAATCACTCGTCAGATAATCCCTCTTATGTACTTTAAATTGCCTTAAAGCATAACTAAAACTCGCTGATGTTGCACTTAACATATCTCCTAATCACATCAACAAAGCATCACAAAACACAACGAATAGTTTTGTCGATTTCGACAAAAATCAACCCACGAGCTGTTGACAGCTCTCCCAAAAACTCTTTGAACTTTCTTCACAGTGGCATATCCCTGCTTCTTCTCCAACACTGATAACTCAAGTTCCCGATGCTCAACATGATCCTCTATACTCTTCGAATATATCAAAATATCATCAGTTAACACAACCACTGACTCTCTCAAATAAGTATGGAAATCCCATGCCAAACGGACACTCAATTTGCGAGTTATGGCGGAAACACGAACCACACCTTCCGCACTTACCACAACATCCAAACATATTCCATCAATAAATAACTTAATTCCATTCCACTACTTAACCATCACATAGAGCGTTGGACTAGCTTTCCAACGCTTCGAACTGTGCGTCATTCCGAGTTACGGTTCTCCCGTTACGACAAAAATACCAAAACAACATTCTTCTGCCCAGGACATCTTCGCTAGGCGAACACAGAAGCAAGCGGCCTCTTGGAGCTGTTTGCTAGGCGAAGGACCTAGCGAACCTGACAGTTTGAAATTCTATTTTTGGCCGTTACATGACTTCTGGGTGTCCGATTTTGATTCCGTAAAAAGCTGTGATCTCAGAATTCGACGTACAACAACAATTTCACACTTAGGAAGCCATTCAACACATTTCCAATTTTGAAATATTTTAAAACCCAATTATACCAATATTGCATTCCACATCTGACCTTCTCTAATAATCACCAGAAATTATCGTCCACCCTTTAATATACTCGACCTCACAATCTGTTGCCTTAACACACACACCAGGCACAAACCTCAAAACTACTCAATCAATTTAATTCCTTAACCACCCAAACAGACATATAATATGAAGCCCTCAATATCGGACTAGTTTCCATAACTAAGTCGATCACAACTCCACTTTACATCTTGGTTGTATATCACTATCTTGTCAGGATAACTTCCAGGCAACCACAATTAATCGGCAAACCGCCAACTTCCCCACTTTCATTCACACTCAAAATCTCCATCAAAACAAACATCTCAACACCGTCTTGCGCCGACTCGTCAAAACAATTCTTAAGCATTTAACTTAACTCAAAACAATTCACTGCTTATGCCATCTAAGCTTGCAAGACACGTCTATCCCATCTAACATGACCCCGTCTGCTATCAACAAGAGATTAAGGGTGATCAGTTCCTCAATTTGTCAATAGACAGCCGGAAATCATGATGGGGTACAAACCGTATTTACCAAACTATGAGAGCGTTCAACCACACACTGAGCCGCCACTCCACACTTGCAGCATCCTGGAGAAGCACAGCTTCTCCCCCACTTGTTTCATTCCTACTTCTGCAGACAAAGGTTAGAAACAAACATGTATCGACATTGTTTTCACACACATATCGTATACAAGGAGACAAACAACATTAGACAACTTGGTCGGACGGACCGACCTACTCTGATACCACTAATGTAACACCCTTATTCTACCCCACAGATATAGCGGCAAAATAACACGGATTTCAGAGTAAAATATTAACTTTCATAAAAAGCCACAAAAGGGCGTACATTTCTCAATGTCTCAAAATAAGTCAATGCTCCGTAACACACGGGTTTTCTCAAAGTACATCAAAACATCATAAACAACGGAACTCAAAACATAACTTGAGGTTTCCTCATAAGGGAAAGTTAGTAAAATAACCCACTGATATAGTTCAACTCAAAGAACCCAACCCGATGTTACATATCAGAGCAAGACCCTATAAGTTAACCAAAAGGCTAACAACTCTAGGACTTCAAAAATACTCCTCGACGGCGTCCACGGCTAAACTTGCTCATCTGCATGTTACCCACGTGGAGGTAACATTCAAACAAGCAGGGTGAGTAAAACAATTCATAATAATCAATGTATAACAATTAATGCATAAACGGCATATTGCTCATAATTATATTCAACACATTGATATCCTTCAAGTATGCCTCAAAGGCCATAACGTCATAATTCATACAAAAAGACTCATAGATGCAGTGCGACACAACTCAATGCATGTGGTACCAATCATCACAGCGCGATGGACACTGGGCCATCAACCCTCCATAGATCCCCATCAATAGGATCGGAGCACATCAAAATACTTCAAATCCGCACAGTGGGATTGAAGTCAAAGTAATCGAGGTCCTGAACCGAAGTCCGGATGCACATGAATGCATGATGCACACTTCACAAATCATCCTCATAATAACATCATAGGTGCATCATCATTCATCATATTCATCACCATCAAACGTCATAATTCATCATATTAATTATCATACAACATATCATCATAATTCATCATATTACTCATCATACAACATATCGTCATAATTCATCATATTAATCATCATACAACATATCATCATAATTCATCATATTACTCATCATACAACATATCATCATAATTCATCATATTAATCATCATATAACATATCATTATAATTCATCATATTAATTAATCTCACACATCATGTCATCATACAATCACGTATAAATCCCATATTAGCTCATAGTCATATTATCCCATATTAGTTCATAATACTACCCCCCATATCATCTCATATTAATTTATCAAATTATACTTACGGTAATCCTCACGCTATCGCCTATCAATCACATAAACTTCATAGTTCTACTCATGTTAATTCGTCATATCATCACATAGTATTCACATATTAATCCCTAATATAATCTCACATTGCCTCATATTAATTCATCATAATTACACTCGCGGTAATTCTCATACTATCACTTATTACTCACACAACCTCACTATCATACTCATAGTAACTCATCACAGGAATCCCATAATCAAACATCACGGCATCGCTGCACACGATCAATATTCGTTAACTCTGCTATGTTCGCTGGCTCGCTCGCTAGGAGAGTGGGTAGCGAGCCTTCGCTGGCTTGCTCGCTAGGCGAACAGAGCGATGACAACAAAACCTGCTACGCACCAGAACTGATTTCTGCTCAAAAACTCATACGATTTACTTACCCAATACCCCCAAAACATCATTAAAACATCCCCAATGTCATACGGCGATAACGGCACCAAATCTATGGTTTATTACGCCAATCTAGCAACATTTGACTGCATAAAACACTATTTTCCTGCAATTGCTCTGAGTGCATTAGAGTTACTCACATTTGAATATTCCTATTCCTACAGGGTCAAGCATATCACAATCCAAGGTTTTGGCCACGAAGGCCTAAGGTTTCCAAATTCATGTTACACATCAAACAGTCCGATAAGGTTTCCTAAATTCATGTCAATATTTAGGGATACATGCCATCAATCATAACCTCAAAGTCTATTCATCAATTTCCCTAATTCTCCCAAATCAACCCAACATACCCTAAATCATAAACCCCGCCATAAACACACCGAAAGACATACATAGAAAATCATGAAATGCGATAATCCCCATACCTTAGCTGATTTAAAGCTTTCACGATTAACTCCGGTAATCTTCCGGAGCTTTTGCCTCCACTGATCCCTCCTCAGACCTCTGGCCTCCATTCTTTTCACGGTTAACAAAAGGAATCCTAAACCTTCAGAATTCTATTTTGTCAAACTTAGACTTGGGCCACACAATTGGGCTTTTCCCATAACACCCTTACTAACTCTTCATAATGCCCAATTTACCCTTATTTCACTTATATTCATTTTAATCAATAATAATACTAATATTCTCATATAGTATACTATTAATTAAATAAATAGTCCAAAAATGCACATTTTCTCAATAATCCACAAAACCACCGAAAACCACTCAAAATACGAATATTCTCAATTAAATAATTAATTAAAATATTTCTCTTAAATTTGGGGTGTTACAAAGACTCCAACATTTTTGTTTACCTGATCCTACCGCCGTGTGGATCCTGCTTTTACCCTTCTATCCTAGAGTGTCAGTCGGTCATGCTTAAACCTATTGAGCAGCTACTCTGAATATTTCCCCAGTGGAGATCGTCTTGCTGGTGCCATCTCCATTGAGGATCTCTTCTTGTTTTATTCGGGAGTGTCAGTCGGTCATGCTTGAACCTGTTGAGCAGCTACTCTGGATATTTTTCCCAGTGGAGGCCGTCTTGCCGGTGCCATCTTCATTGAGGATCTTTTCTTTCTTTCTTTCTAAAGTGACAACTGGTCATGCTTGAACTTGTTGCTCCATCACTTTAGATTTCCCCAGTTTCGTTTTTGTTCCCCATTGTGTTGTCTTCCCCAATGAGTGGTTGCTCATTGCGTTGTTCCCCTGTATTGTCGTCTCGTCTGCACTCTTGCATCATTTGCATCATATGCATCATATTGTATTCATAGCATCGTCAACATTTTAGTTCATTTTCTTTGTCCATAACATTGCATATCACTGCATCTAAGGGCAAAATTTTCGGTTATTTGTATTTAAATCCATTTCACCATTATTTCTTGAGTTCTCATCGCTCAAATCATCCGGTAAAGTTATTTAAATATGAGCAACTGTCGCACCCCAAATTTTACCCTTAGATTCATTGATCTTTCGCATATCATCATCCTTGTTTTAGCTAACCGCCTAACCTGTTTGTTTGTTTTGTTTTATGAAGACAGGTTCGCTGCAGAGGGTGTCGATCATAAAGGCTGTGTATATGCTCATCTGGCTTATATCCTGCAAAGTCGTGATTGAATTCCTGTGGATATAAGAGAGTATATACCATCAGTCAATTTGCCCTCCAGATTTCCCAAGGGAAGATTATAATTTTGATTACGGAATTCTTGTCCATTATTTTTAAGCAAGGTCATTGGAAGAGTTGATTGAAGTGTGTGATGTATGACATTATAAAAGGTAACCTCATGGTCGAAAGATTTACTAAGCAAGACTTTGTCCGTATTCAAGTTAATTCCTTTTAAGAAATTGGTTACTTTTTGTTGGAATTCAATATGTTTTAAATTAGTGAAATTTGGATAAACCTTTTGGATCAAGTTTTAGCAAGGAGATTTTAAGGTGGAAATTCATGAATGATACAAATAGTGGTCCAAATCCAAATACAAGTTGCATTTAAGTTGCATTTCTAAAAAAAAAGGACTATACCATTAAGAGATCTTCCATTAAATTCCCTACACCTTGTCTTCGTAAGGGATTCAGGCTCTTATTCATGAAATCTCAAGTTTGCAAGACTTACAAGGTTAAATTTCAAAATTCAAAGCTTAGTCACGTCGGAATCCATAGAACTCAAGAAAATTTGCATTAATCATCCATAAAGAATTACAATTTCATATTCACAAGTACAAGAACTCAAGGTATACAATATCAAATTTGTGCAAAAACAAGCCTAGATTAGCTTATTCCAAGAAGCCTTTCTACAAAGCTATAGGGAAGTAAGTTATAATTATACATGAAGTTTTAAGGGATAAATATTAGTCTTTTTCCTTCTTGATTCATGCGAACTGATCACTTCAAGGTGTTGATGCTCATTCACTCGGCTGCCCCTGTCTCGCCATGATGTATTATGTGGTGAGGCTTATGGAAAGAATCTGATCTTGGCTCTGACTGTCATAAGCAAGATAAGACATAGTTAATAAATCTTATGATAAGAAAAAAAGGATAGATAAACCGGAACTTGAAGAGTTTAAAGAAGAGAATGAATTCGAGCATGGTCAGGCCTCGAGCCTGCTTGTACGTCTTAATCGAGGATAAAATGTACCGATGGGGATTCTCCATCCCCCTCCTCAAGTGCGTCGACGAATCCAAGGTACCAGGAGTACTCCAAGAGATCCACAAAGGAATTAATGCCCAACACCTCGGTGGAAGATCACTTGCCCGTAAGGCTCTACGAGCAGGATACTATTGGCCTACCATGCAACAAGATGCCAAATAGCACATCAAGAAATGCGAAAAATGCCAGCGGCACGGGGACATGCACCTGGCCCCGCCAAATGAGCTCAAAAGACTTTCGTCGTTGTGGCCTTTTTCCTGGTGGGGGATGGAAATCCTCGGGCCTTTCACCACAGGGTCATGCCAAAATAAGTATTTAATAATCGACGTCGACTACTTCACTAAGTGGATAGAGGTCGAAGCCTTAGCCAAAATCACGGCCCAAAACATACTTCGTTTCTACAAGAGGAATATACTTTCCCGATTCGGCATACCCCAAACCATTGTCACCGACAACGGGACTTAGTTCACTGGCAAAAAATTCCAAGACTTCGTCACCAGGCTAGGCACGAAGCAACACTTCACCTCGGTCGAACACCCGCAGACGAACGGGTAGACTGAAGCTGCGAACAAAGTGATTCTGCGCGGCCTGAAGCGAAGGCTGGGAGACACCAAGAAAAGGTGGGTTGAGGAGCTACATAGCGTACTTTGGGCCTACATGACTACCCCACACTCGACAACCGGGGAGACCCCATTTCGACTGACTTACGAGACTGAGGCAATAATCCCAGTGGAAATAAGAGAACTTTCTAGGAGAACCGAGTCCCCCTTCCACGAGGAGGCAAACGATGAGGCCTTAAGGGAGGAACTCGACCTAGTCGAAGAAATCGGGTTGGGGCATCCCTACGAGAAGTCTTGTTGAAACAAAGGATAACCTTGCGGTATTATAACAAAGTCATCAAGCGCAAGTTCTAGGTGAGCAGTCTGGTTCTACGAAGGAATCAAAAGGACTCGCACGAGGGCAAACTTGCCTCAAATTGGGAAGGCCCCTACCGTGTCTGAGACAACATGGGCAATGAGGCCTATTACCTCGAAAACCTTCACGGGGAAGAACTATCTCGACCATGGAATGCGGAAAAGTTCAAGCAATGCTACAATTAGACACTGCCCGTGACCCACTAGCATCGCGACCATAGGGGCGCGACATGGTACATGCGCGGCTCCTAAATTCAAAACAAAAAGACAAGAGTCTGCCCTTTGTGTGTGCAAGCAGACTCTTGATCTAACGGGGACCCCTCAACCGAGCTCCATCATTGTCGTACCAGTAAGGTAGAACACCCAGCTCGCAATGGGAAGTTCTCGCCTTGGGCAAAGACCTCAATCGAGGTCTTAGTTCCATCATTGATTGAATACCAACTCCGATCACCCGACCGAATTACTACACGGTCGGTCATAATATAGGCCGAGCAAAATTCTTGATAACAAACATATAAACACCATTTCATACATGAAAAACAAGAAAAACAAAGAAAATAAAGCACACGCAACATAAAAGTAAAAACATTACATTCCCAAAAAGGCGGGCAAAGCCCATTGTTCAAGAGTTACAAAAATAGCACGCATGCCATAAACAAACACATCAAAATCGCACGCAGGCCGGAAACAAACACATCAAATATGGCACGCAGGCCAGAAAAACAAAAAATCTACAACCAACACTAAGCAACTTCATTTTCCTCATGCTCACCAGTCACCGCCCACCTCGGCTTGGCCATCATCTTCCTCCTCAGTTACTGGCGCGACCGCGTGACCCTCGATAACCTGATGAAAAGGTGTTGCGGTGAGAATCGTGATACCAAGCTATTGATTAACTTGAATCTTTAATTCTTAAATTCACAACCGGACTTTAATTTATCCAAAAAGGAAAGGTTTAAAGAAAGAAAAACCTATAAAATGAAAAGCAAAAAGCAAGACTTAAAGCTAAGCAAAGAGAGATCTAAAGGTTCGGGGGTTGGTTATGCATAAGGTAGGTATTTCACATCCTAAACATCTGTAGTACTCTACAGGAACCTCTTGTTAATATTTGTGTTTGCTAAAGTTTGCTTGCTAAAGGGAAAATGCTAAGGGTAAAGATATAAAGTATAAAGTATGTAAAAATTTTTCTCGCGAAAACATCGCATCTCGTGCCTACGTATCTTGACGGGAATGGAATCAGAGCAACCGTAGTTCCCCTAGTGGGGTTGAGGAACTCTTGACTGTGGTCAAGGTTCCAAAGGGAAAGTAAATGTCTACGGAGAGGCACCTACATAGAGTGCGACGACTCTGAACTAAAGGTTATGTTAAACGGGAAAAGAAATGTCCACGGCGGGACGACTAAATAGAGCACGACGACTCCAAGTCCTATAGTTAAGGTAAACAGGGGAAATGTCCACGGCAGGACGACTACATGAAGCACGACGACTCCAATCCTAAGTTGTAAATGTTAACAGAAAGTTAGTTATTAATGAGGGAGAAAGAAAAGGTTGGTTGTTAGTTGGCTCGCTAAGACGTTGCATCTTATGCCTACGTATTCTCATCGAGAAATCAGAGCGTCCGTAGTTCCCCTTTCAAAACCCTAATTCCCGATTTTTGCGATTACTCCTCAATCCTTGATCCAATGATCATGAAACTTCATGGGTAAGTGTAATATGACATTAGGAACATTTTTGATTCACACTTTGAGGTTAAATTCTTTATAGTTGGAGAGTTGATTTTTTTGTCGACAAAACGATCAATTGATGACGATCGGATCGACTGTTGTTGTTCTGGGTCTCCTGAGGCCTTGAAACTTCTTGAGGGGACTTGAATAAGTCATATGAGCTTCGTGGACCATAATTCCATCATTGGAACACCCTTTAAATCAAAAGTCAACCCACAGTTGACTTTTCCTGATCAGAAACCCTAATCGGGGATCCTGAACTGCACTGTTCCTGATCTTTGTGTGACAACCTCAAATTGGACTCATGCTTGACCCAATGGAGTATTATTGATGGTGTAGATACATTCTTCATGGATAATCAATCCAAGGCATTGACTGATTAAACCGTTGAAACCTCGATTTCCAACTGTACGGAACCCTAATTCACCTGTATCTTAACAAAGACAAACTTGAAATAGGTTAAGGTTAGATAAACAATGATAATGATCCTAGAATGATATGATGAAGATTTAAGGGGTAAAAATTTGGGGTGCAACAAAAGGCTCTATCCCTTCGGTGACGAACTGGACATACGGGTTCACGATCCGGAGTTGCTCCGCAGCACAGTCAAAGCCCACCTCAAGAGCCCTTACACATATCGTTTTAAATACCCGCATCACCATAGCCAGATCCTCCGATAAGGCTTTCTTCCTCGCCTTTCGGTCAACACCCAGGATGGCCTTGGACTCAGCAGTGCTCACAACCGGCAAATTGACCCACAGAAGAAATCGGGTTGCAGATAGCATGGTGAGAGCACAAACCTCTCCTCAACATTACCCTTGGTAAGGTCGACGGTCTCAGGCTCACTAACCCGCGGCCTTTTTGACGTCCCCTGCGAAGATGGAGTCTGGCTACCTTAGGGGGAATAGGATGAGCCTCCGGGCCTGTGGTCGGGATCGGGCATTTGTTGTACTTGGGTGACTCGCCCCTTGCCAGCTTCCTTTCCGCCCTTGATGGCCGCTAGCTTCTTTACACGTTCCTGCATGCTCGATATTTCGCCTACAAAAGAAACAATATACAAGTCAGTAAACCATAAACCAACAATGGAAACACAGAGAGAGCCCGAGCGAGAGGCGGACCCACTACCTAAAAACCACAAGGCTTCCTCCTCGGACACACACTTGATGAGAGCCTTCGTGTTGATCAACCGCGACTCCCAAAGAACCTCCCTGTGAGAGTCGAGGATAAAATTCCCGTCCGGCGTCACACACTTCGTGGGAGTGAAGCTAGAGACAAATACGACCAACTTCTGGTAGGCCGCTCGGTCATCAACATCCAACGAGCCCGACCTTACTATGTAGTTGTTCGTGCCCTTGTCAAAATGCTCCTCCGTCCATATCAACAGGAACTTCGGCTCTAAAACCTCCTCCAGCTTCCCATCTTTCTCCATGACCACGAGGTCAAACAGTGAGTCCACGATCGTATGGGTGACGGGCTTGAAAATATAGTGTCGGTCTTTGAAAGTGCGGATGAAATCTATATATGCCCGAAACGGTCTCCTCGGCTGCTTCGAAGACACCCAGTTGTGTTGACCCTCGAACATTTGTCATTGAATATGGAAGATGCGGAAGAAAAGAGTAAGCGTAGTCCCAACGTTGAGATACCGACAGACGAGCTCGTACGTTCGCACGAATGCAATCGCATTGGGGTGAAGCTGTAAGGACACCAGCTGCAGCCAGTCAAACACTCCCCGTTAGAAATTAGTAGAGGGGAGACACAAGCCTACCTCTCGAAAGGTAAATTCGTACATAGGGAACCTCATCCCTTTAAAAGACGAACATATTTGATGGTTTGCTCAAGGTTTATACACCTTCCAGTTAAGGGGGAACCCTCACAGCGGTCCTCGACCATGGCGTAGGCGTCAAATTCATCCACAATAAAGTGAGAAGAAATACTCAGGGGCTCCTACTCGACCCAATTCATAACAATCCATTTTTGTTCCTCGCCGGTCTGCCCTACCGGCGAATCAGGCTCGTCGTCAATATCAACGACCCCTTCAATCCATGCAGCCATCTTTACTTGAAAAACATAGGAAAATGGTGAATTCGACACTCCAGATTAAATCCACCCTTCCACCGCAGATCAAGTGAAAAGGCGAAGAAAGGGGCACCTCTAGAGAGAGAGTCTCCCCCACCTCGACAAGAGAGAATCGGGTCCTTGAGACTTTCATCTAATGTCCCCGAGGATCCCATCCCAGGTCCTTAAGACCTTCATCAGGTCCTCGAGACGTTCATCTTATGTCCCCGGGATCCTCATCCCAACTCTCCGGGACCTTCATCAGGTCCTCGAATCACTCATCCTACGTCTTCGGGGGCTTCATCGTCGGTTCCTGGGAGCTTTGTTAAAAACAATACCAATTCAAAGAAGTTATGACGTATTTGCTGGAAGCTTCATAGTTTCCCCGGGACCTTCATCAATTCCAACAGAGAAACCATCGAATAATAAAAAATAAGAGTAAAGTGACTATGAATTACTTAATACAACGGTTTTGGGAGGACAAGACAGTGGCGGACGACAAACGTCTTGGAGCAAAGAGAGGATGAATGCAAAAAGGGAAGAGATAACGTCTTTAACAAAAGAAGGGAATCGTGAGACTGAAACAGACTCAACCCTTATTTATAAACCTAGCACAGGGCTCGAGGCGTCCCTAGGAACTTGAGTGCCTCTACCCCTAGTCGCCATTGGCATTAATTACCCTGACACGTGGCGTCACTAGACGCTTCGCACCCATTCGTCTTCCCTTCGTGCTCGGAGATCAAGCACGTCCGTTCGCTTTCCACCTCCCTGACATACTGTCTTGTTGAGCATCCTCTGCTCCTAGCCGCGTACACGACCCTCAACTCTATATGTCGGGCAAGCTACCATCTTCTGAACTGGTCCTCGACACCTTGACTTACTCTTAAGTCATTACTCCTCCACTTAAGAGCAACAACTTGAGGGGCTCCTGTTCTAGGTTGGGTCGAGACCTGCCCCTCAGTCGGGCAGGCCCAACCCAATACTACGCTGATGAGGCCCAACAAGGCACAATCCTCCTCCGTCGAGCACGTACCTCAATTAGGCACCTTAGTCGGGCAGAGCATTATCTTGCACGGGAAGAGCTCACGCGCTTTCCCCACGCTCTCCATGTGTCCCCCACGCGGGGACACGTCATCAGGCAACTATCCACTTCTGAAAGAGATGGTCGGTCCACCTTCCGAAGATCACGGGGCAGTTGATCCAAGGCGAATACCACGTGCTGGTCTTCACTACGCCACGTAATCCCTAACAGTTACTTGTGTTAGGATTGACAATCTGGCCCAATGCAATGTAATTGTTGGCCTTGCGCTGAGGGCACGTTATAAATACCCTCTTTCACTAGAGGGTCATATATCTTATTCTCTACACCTATTCTCTCTGTACTTGCTCTTTCTAAAACTCCGTTACTCACTTAAGCATCAGAGTACCTTGCAGGTACACCCCTTCTCCTCTACAATGCTGGTGAACACAGGAGCTCACGACACGTGGCAGACTACTGATTCCTTTCTGATCAGGTGTGATCAATTAGATAGTTAATTTATTTCGTTTTTCTCAAATTTAAATATACTATTTCTACTATTGAACAATCTTATCTATTTAAACCACCAATTTATTATTTGATTTAAGATAAACTTTTATAACCTCAATTTTATGTTCTTGTTTTATATTTTTTAATCTTTAACTCTAAATCTTTGAATTTGTCTATCGATAGGATAAGTCAAATAATAAGATAATTTTTCTTCTATTATTTTGGATTCACACGATAAGTACAATCATGTTTTAAAAATCGGATCGGCCGGTCCGATCGGTTGAAACAGAAATCAGAGTGATAACCGATCTAGTTCAATTGTTAGATTGGATATGATTGAATCGGTGAGAACCGGTCAAAATTGGTGTAAACTGGTAAAAACCAGTAAATCAGCGGTTTTAGAAAACCGACGGTTCAAATGTGTGTTTTTTTAATAATTAAAACGACATTATTTTTCATAATTTAAAAATAGAAAAAATAAAAGTATAAGAAAAAGTTAATATTCTTTTCTTTAAAAATTGGTGACAACGATTAAATATAATAAATATAGGCTATTATTATATCATTAATAGGTTATGAAATTTAAACATAATCTATTTTTTTCCCTATACGATTGATATCATTGATTTTTATTTGTAGGGCTGAGGTGTTGCGTAGAGTAAATGGTAATGCATGTTATTTAGATAACAACCATTAATTTATACTTGAGATTGATACTTTTTTAATTTTTAAATCAATTATTTGATTTAAATTTATAATTGATTAAAATTTATAATTGATTAAAATTTGAATTTAAATTATAAACTTGTAAAATT
This sequence comes from Lathyrus sativus, assembly GCA_963859935.3. Taxonomy (NCBI): domain Eukaryota; kingdom Viridiplantae; phylum Streptophyta; class Magnoliopsida; order Fabales; family Fabaceae; genus Lathyrus; species Lathyrus sativus. The sequence goes on from OZ012735.1 coordinate 931,683,783, forward strand.
ATGATATTTTTAAATTTTTTAGGTATTAGTGATTTTTTTCGACATCAAGTCATCTGGTTCGACCGGTTTAATACCTATATAATTTTGTTATAGTGATTGGTTTATTCAACCAAATTATCTGATTTTATCCTGTTTAGTTATCCGTTCGACCAATGACTCAATAATTTGACCAATAAATCAGTGAACAAATACTCTTATAAGTTCGATAACCGGTATGGTTTTTAAAACATTGAGTACAATAATAATAATAATGATAAAGTTTAGTTTTTATTTTTCTATCATAATGAAAAAATTTAGTTAAATTATGAATATTGAGAGATTGACCATCATGAATATTTAAGTTCAGAAACTTTTTCAAAATTTCCCAATTTCTTAAGCTTTTATAAAATTACTTGTGTGTGTGTAGAATATTCTCAAGCTAACAACAAAACTCAATTTTGTGTGTGTAGAATATGAGTTAAATTGTTGTTGGTAAGAAAAACCTACATTGGTCACTGGTGTATACAAAGATTAAAGATATCTAACTCACATCATTATTTTGACTTTAAAAGAAATTAAAAATTAACTAATGGATTTTTTTCAAGGGTTAGAATCACATTCTTGTAAATATTAGTATATGAGTAGGAAATGATTACTATATGGGTTAGAATCACATGTTTGTTGTATGGTTAAGAAAAAATATTCTTAAATATAAAAGCTCTAACGAATGGAATAGCTTTCATATTCCTATCACTATCAATTTTTGAATGAATATTAAATTTATTTCAAACACATTTATTAAAATATACTAAGATTCTTATAATTTCATTCTTAATAAAGTTATTTACATGGTGAAAACCAAAAAAAATAATTATACAATTATATTTTTTCATAACCAAATATTTTCTAAGTTTAATTATGCCAAAGGTAATATATTTAAAATATAATTTTATGCAACAACAATGTAAAATAATTTAATAAAAATATCATATCTAATAACAAAATTAATTAAATGTGCTAATTTCGTTAATAACATTAATATTATTTACTGATAATTGTATTTATTAGAATAGTTAAGTGAAATAAAAATCAATTAAAAAATATATAAATATTATATAAAAATTTAAAAGTAATTATTATTTTGAGACAAGTATAAACGAAAGTTGTTTTGAGACATAAGGATACAAATAATAAATGAGAAGAATGAATTAATTTCTTAATTAAAATGTCATTATGTTTTTTTTTATTTGGTCAAATAGAATATTACAAAATTATTTGACAAAAAAAAAGAATATTACAAATTTATTAAGCGTTTGAAAGTGGTAAGAAGAGATGTTACCTAAGATTGTACTGCACACGTGGACTACCGCCATTGGCCACAATTCCAGTTCAGTCTATGCAATTTCACAGTTCTATTCGTCAACGAGACCAAAAAGAAAAAACGAAGAAAATGCAAGGACACATTCGTCATTTCATTCCCATTCTTTTTCTACAGAACCTCGAGAGCAAGAAGAAACGCAGCATAGACAGTGACAGAGACTGTGTTTGTGAAAGAGAGAGAGATTTCGCAATTCGCAAACCCTAATCAAAGAGATCGGCGATGGCTTCCTCTAAGGATCGCGAGAACTTCGTCTACATCGCCAAGCTCGCTGAGCAAGCTGAACGATACGAAGGTTAGGGTTTCCTCCTTTCTGTCTCAGTCTCAGTCTCGCGAGTCGTTATCAATTTTGCTTGATTTTGATACTTTCTTATGCAAATTATAATTTCATCTTACTTTGACTGAATTCATGTAACTTTACTTGATTTCAGTTTGAGCATGTAGCTATTTCAAAATTTTGGTACTGCATGTTTGAGATCAAGTGTTTTTGTTGATCGGAGTTCTGTTTTTGTTCATTCTGTGGAATTGTAACAGATTTGAAGTTTGATTTGTGTTTTTGTGAATATTTTTGTGACAGAGATGGTGGACTCGATGAAGAATGTTGCGAATCTAGATGTTGAACTGACTATTGAAGAAAGGAATTTGCTTTCTGTTGGTTATAAGAACGTGATTGGTGCTCGTCGAGCGTCGTGGAGGATTTTGTCTTCCATTGAGCAAAAGGAGGAGTCGAAGGGAAATGATGTAAATGCGAAAAGGATTAAGGAGTATAGGCATAAGGTTGAAACTGAGCTTTCGAACATCTGTATTGATGTTATGAGAGTGATTGATGAACACCTTATACCTTCAGCTGCAGCTGGTGAATCAACTGTGTTTTACTATAAGATGTGAGCAGTCATGTCTCGGTCTTTAATACTGATTTTGGGTTTTAATTTCTTTTGTTTCGCTTAAGTGGATTATGGAATGTTTGAATATTCTGATTGCAGGAAAGGAGATTATTATCGCTACCTTGCAGAATTTAAGACAGGCAATGAGAAGAAGGAGGCCGGTGATCAGTCAATGAAAGCGTATGAGGTGAAATTTTTATTTTTGTATTTTGTATGATATTTGCACCTATCTACCATTGGTGTTTTTTTTCCTGAGTTTGTTAAAAACATGCAGTGTTTGTTACTGTTAGCAATTGATCTAAAAGGATTATTTTGCTCTTCATTTTTAATTTGGCCGGCATAATAAGTTCTTTCTTTGTACTCACATTTGTTGAGTTCTTTTTCATTCTTTCTTCAAACTTTTTATATATCTTTGTTTCAGAAAAACTGTACAATATGTATAAGTGATATCTGTATTTCTACTAATTGGGGAATCTAACAGAGTGGATTTTTATAATTATCTACTATGTAAATTTTTTGTTATGTGTCTTCTATTGATTTATTGGGGAAAATTTCCATTAATCGTCGAAATACGCAGCCAAAACAGCAGTTAATTGAAACATGCAGTCCATTTGATGACTTAGTGTTTTATCTTTTTTCATATTTATATGAAATTTGCAATTAAACCATTTTTATCTTTTTTCATATTTATATGAAATTTGCAATTAAACCATTGGTACCATCTATTGCTCTTCCCCTTGCATGTTATAGTTTCTTTTGCTCTTTCTCACTATTCTTCTGTACCATCTATTGATGATCCTTCCGTCTACTGTTATATATCTGATGTGATCATGTTTTTAGTACTTGCATAAAAAAGTGCAATTGTTTCTTTTCTAGATTTGAATCAATATTTCCATTTTTATTCAACTCTGCCTGTTCTATTTTACACCATGTTAATTTTCTTCTAGTAGTACATTTAACTATGTTCATTTTGAAAGAGCTGTTAATCAAAGGAGTTTCCTATTCATATTTTTTTTATCCTTTTATCTCCTACATAAAACTTCTGGTTTTCTATGTTGCAGTCTGCTACCACTGCAGCAGAGGCTGAATTACCCCCCACTCATCCCATCCGATTGGGTCTGGCTTTGAATTTCTCAGTTTTCTATTATGAGATCTTGAATTCACCAGAAAGGTTTGTGATTTGAATTTGATTTTTAATCTGGATTTTAATTGAAATTGGTGTTGTGTTCGATAAGGGAGAACATATTTTCCTTTTTCAGAGCCTGCCATCTTGCAAAGCAGGCATTTGATGAAGCTATTTCAGAGCTTGACACCTTGAATGAGGAGTCCTACAAAGATAGTACATTGATCATGCAACTTCTCAGGGACAACCTGACTCTCTGGACTTCTGACATCCCAGAAGATGGAGGTAATTATTAATAAAAGACTTGCAAAATATTTCATGAGTTCTATCAAGATGTTTAAGAAGAGGTAGGGATAGTTCCAGAGGATATAGCAAGGGAAAGTCATGTACAGTTAGATAATAACTGCTGGGTTTGAAGATGTGTATTTCCTACCCACAATCTAACCATAAACCCTCAAATTGTCCGACAAGTGCAAGGGATTGGAGAACAAAATAGAAATGTACCATCTCTAGATATGCTTTTACACGACAAACAATAATTTGAATGCTTAATATCTATTGTGGTTGAGATTTTTTTTTTGAAACTGATATTATAGGATGCTAGGCTATATATGACAGCATAGCCGCACCTAGATAGTGAGATTTAGTGCTGATTTAGTTGTGGTAACTTATGCTTTTTGGTGGTCCTTTTTTATCAATGTTTACTGAAGTTTTCTGACTACCTGCTACAGAAGATTCCCAGAAAGCGAATGGCACTGCCAAGTTCGGTGGAGGTGATGATGCAGAGGTGAGTAATTCTTCAAATATGGTATCTACAATTTATTTTCATTTGATGGCTTTAATTATTCATTTTGTTTTACTTTTTTTTAATGGCAGTGAGGCTGGTGTTTGGTGGGAACTTCCTTAGGATTTGATGCAGGTGTTTGAGTATGAAACATTAGGGCTGATTGCTTATTTGTGTACTAGCTAGAGTTAGGGTTCCATTGTTTCTCTTTCTCCGTTTCTTGTCAATTGGCCATACTTTCCCATAGAGGAAAACGAAACTCCATTTGTGCTATATTATGATAATGTTTTTATTTGTGGTGTGTCTTGAAATGGCCTGTTTCACTCCTCAGCACCTCCTTCTGTCTTTGGGAGATTGATTTTATGAGGATTGTTCTTGCTGTATTTCCAGTTCCAATGAAATGCTTCACCTTTATATGGAGATTGATCACTTGATTATTATTCTATTATGACTTGAATCCATCTACTTTTGCTGCTAAAATGTGGAAACAAACAAATAAACAGGAAGATGTGGGAAACTGAAATTAGTGGCATGAGTGCAGAGTTCTTAAATGTATTAATAATTGTGAAAGTAGCTTTCACTTCTATTTTTACTCTATAATAGTAGCTGCAAGTTAATGTTTTTATCAATATATTTGTGTAAAGTAGTTGATAAAATCAAATTGTGAGAGGTTTTGAAAGAAGTCTGAATACTACATTAACATGCAGCTAGCTTTCTAGATGGAATGAATTGATTTCCATGACCATAATTCATTCGAATAAATTAATTGCTTTTGAAAGTGTGGGAGAGATTATTTGGTACAACTTGTTTCAATGACAAAAGGGTGATGGGACGGGTTTCAATTAAAGTGAAGAACGAAAAATGGTTGCGTGATTTGTGGAAGTTTTCCGTGAATAAAAGAGGGGACAATCTTATATGAAAGTTTTACAAAAGTTCAAGTATTTAATTTTACACCATAAAGTTTTGAGGAATTTAGTGATCGAAATCCATATCTTTTTAATGAATTGGGTATCTCCACATTGACATGAATTTGATACTTGTGTGAAACTCTAGAGATTATTTACAAAACTATAGAGGATGTTTTTTCTACTTTGTTAGCCACCTCGCGAATTTTAGAAATGTCTCTGTATTTTGTAAATATTTCGGACGTATCCTAATACAAATGTTTAATTTATTTTTGAATCACGACTTTAATTTTATGAATACATTTATTTCAAAAATATATCTCAAAATAAATTTTAAAAATATATTTTCGAAAACAACATTCTTATCACTACCTTGTACATTACTGTGTTTGGTGAAAATGATTGTTATTAATATATGCGTAGGAGTGAAAATAGGTCTGATTGGGCCTACAGGCTAGTCTATAAAGGCTTAGACTAGATTAAATTTTTTTTTTTAAAAACAGAAAAGGTCTAGACTTTTTATAAATCTATTTAGTTAAAAAGGTTAGACATCAGATTATAAAAAAAGTCTTTTAAACTTAACAAGCCGACATATTTAAATAAATATAAATTATTTATTATTATTATTACTTTATGTTTTGTACTGAGACATATTTAAATAAATATAAATTATTTATTATTATTATTATGTTATGTTTTGTACTGAGTTAAAATACATAAATAAAAATTGATTATTTTTTAGAACTTATAAAAATAAAATGAAAAAATCTTATTAACAATGTTATAAGTTATTTTCATAAGTTATCTTAAACAAATAGTTTCACAAAACTTATGTTAATACGTAAGTTAAAATAAGTCCATGCAAACAAATTTTTAGTTTGTTATTCTATTTAAACATTATTTTCATTGTTTATTTATATATATTTAAAATAATAGTCTTTTATGTAGGCTAACAGACTAATCAGGATTTAAAAAAGGTTGGCATAAAAATAAGCCTTTAACAGTAGGGGGTGTTCATGGTTTATGAACTACATTGAACCGAACCACATTTATAGTTTGATTCAATTTGCAATAACTATTTTAATAAAAATCCAGTTAAATTGCTAAAATGGTTACAATTCAATTAAAAATTAATTTAAAACTGACTTATATTTATAAACTAGTTTAGAATCAATTTAAATTTTAAACCACTTATATATTTTTATATATTTCTGAACTCTTTTAAAATCAAAATTTTTAATTTTATAAGACTTTAAATTTTTTTATATTAAAAAAAAATTCTTTGTAATATTTATTTTCAATTTTTTTTTATTTTCATATTTTGTATTTTTGAAAAAAAATGCTTTCTCGTTTTTCCGTAAAAAGTCGACTTTTCATATTTACGAAAAAACTCAATTTTTTTTCGGAAAAACTCGATTTTTTTATATTTCTGAAAAAATTCGACTTTTTCATATTTCTGAAAAAATTTGACTTTTTCATATTTCTGACAAATCTCGACTTTTTCATGTTTCCAAAAAAATTCAACTTTTTTCATATTTTCGAAAAAACTCGACTTTTTCATATTTTCGAAAAAACTTGACTTTTTCATATTTATGTTAAAACTCGACTTTTTCATATTTTAGAAAAAACTTGACTTTTTCATATTTTAGAAAAAAAAACTCGACTTTTTCATATTTATGAAAAAACTCGACTTTTTCATATTTCCGAAAAACTAGACTTTTTCATATTTTCGAAAATTCTTGACTTTTTCATATTTTCGAAAAAATTTGACTTTTTCATATTTATGGAAAACTCGACTTTTTCATATTTCCGAAAAAAAACTCTACTTTTTCATATTTATAAAAAAAACTCGACATTTTCATATATCCAAAAAAGCTCGATTTTTTCATATTTTCGAAAAAATCCGACTTTTTCATATTTCCGAAAAAACCCGATTTTTTCATATTTTCGGAAAACTCGACTTTTTCATATTTCTGAAAAGCTCAACTTTTTCATACTTATGAAAAAACTCGACTTTTTCATATTTCTGAAAAACTCAACTTTTTCATATTTCAAAAAAAAAAAATTCTACTTTTTCATATTTCCGAAAAAAGTTGACTTTTTCATATTTCAGAAAAAACTCAACTTTTTCATATTTTCGAAAAAAACTCGATTTTTTCATTATTCTGAAAAAAAAAATCAATTTTTCATATTTTCGGAAAACTCGACCTTTTCATATTTCCTAAGAAAAGTCGGCTTTTTCATATTTAAAAAAAACTCGACTTTTTCATATTTTCAAAGAAATCGATTTTTTCATATTTTCGAAAAAAAACTAATTAATTTATATAATTAAACCAGTTTATAAAAGAAAGTTGGTTCTGAACCGATTTTAAACTGAAATTAAATTGTTTTAATAAATGATTCAGTTCATTAACTATTTAAATGGTTCAGTTTTTTTTATAGTGCAATGCAGTTTAATTCAAGTATAAAATTCAGTTAATCATATTTTTTAACACTCCTATACGACATACTATAGGCCAAACTTAAACTTTAATTTTTTTTACAAACCAAATTTAAATATGACAAAGCCTAACTCAGCGGACCTATTTTCACCTCTATATAAAAACTTTTCCCGAAACCATATTTTAAATTAATTTCCATCTCTTGCAAACTTCCTTTTCTAAGAAATGGGAAATAATGCAAAAATTTAGCAACATTATTTTTTCAAGCCTGCAAAATCTCATAAGTTTTATTTAATTGAAAATGGATTTTCTAACTTTTCCATACACCCGTCCCATTACATTAATCACCATTCTCTTGGTTGCTGAAAAGTTACTACTCAATTCAACTTAACTAATAAAAAAAGCAAACAATCAGGAAACACAATGGAACAATAATAGTAGTTTTGTCAACAGACAAAAAGTAGTATATACATGAGGTAATATATACGAGATAGTGATATTAGTGTGTTTTTCGAATATATATATCTCAAAAGTAGTATTTTTGTTTTAGAACTTAAAACTAAAATATTTATTCGGGGACTTTTTATATTTGAATGTTTTTAACTTATTTTAAAGAGTAAAAGAGAAACATCTTTTCGGTATTCTACTTTTCAATAAAGTTTTAAAACTCACACTTTCCATTAATGATATTTGTGTAATTATGTGAAACTTTTCTCCTCCGAATATTATGCCTTTTACCACGTAGAGCTGTATAAATAGAGTTGTAAAAATGAATCAGTCTTACAGCATCCTTATCCATTCCACTTAATTTGATCTAATTTAATTTTTTATATTATTTTATATTTTTCAATTATTTAAATCACTTAATTATATTTCTCAAATATCTATACTATTTATTAAACTTCAAAATAGATACCATTTTATCCTAAAATATATTTTTAATATTGACGGTATACATATTTTGATCCAATTTAAATTAATATCATTAGTGATGTTCAGGGATAAATTGAGTGGTTTGGATGTTAAAAATCATCTGAACTGCAAGAGAAAAAATATGATTTGGTTTGGTTTAATTGTCTTTAAGAAATAAAATCAAACCAAACCAATACGGTTTGGATTGGTTCAATTTTTTACAAAAAATTTATTGCGTAATGCATACACCTATAGAGAACAACATAATTTTATGTTTAATCATTCATACATTATCAAATAACAACAAAACTTATCATATTTATACAAAAACTTTTCATTCAATATACAAAAATAATATTAGACAAAAGTGAAATAAAAAACAAAAAATAGTAGTATAAAACAACACCATATAAATTATAACAAAAAGAAAAAACGCAGAAGATAAGAGATTAAAGAAGATAAAAGAGAAAAAACATAAGAGATACGAAATTAGAGAAGAAAGATGTGATAAAAACGTAATTGGAAGAGAAAACAATAACATAAAAATGAGAATATGGAAAATAAAGAACATAAGAGAGAATATATTAGAGTAGAAGATGTGAGATGTATATGAAAAAAAAGGTGAGAAGAATGTGCGATACTACTAGGAAAGATTTGAGTAGGTTGAAACTAAAATCATAAGTGTGAGTAAGAGAATATTTGTAAGGTTAAGGCATAATAGCTTTGAGTTTTTGGTTGGATGTGAGATAACTGAAGTTTGAATTGTAACATAATGCAGTCTGGTTTGCTTTAACTCGGTTTTCGAAATATAAACCGCAAATTATTGTGAATCTTGTTGTGAATTACGACAAAATTCAATATCAATTTGTGAGCCAAAGAATAATAGCAACCAAAATAAATGGTCTTCAGCAATAATAATCCGTACACAGATAATATAACATAATAAAGCAAGAAAAAACCAAATGTTTGTTTACCCAGTTCGATCAAACGATCTACTCTAGGGGAGAGAACAACTCTCCAATTCTCTATACTCAAAAAGTTGTTACAAGAGATTACAGATGAGTTACAAGAAAATAGTCTTCGCCTTCAGGTTCCCAAGAACAACCCTGAAGGCGCCCAAGAACAACCATATTTTCTACTCAAGTGTTTTCCTACCTCTCAAACTCTCAATATATGAATCACTCAAATCCAAGGTGTAATCCAAGGTTTTCTTTGTGCATAGCTGAAACCATATGCTATACCTTTAAACCCTTGGTCTCCCTTGTTGGTGAAAACTCTAAGATTGTCACACACCAAGCATATAAGAGATACATATTTATAATAGCAAATACCCAACAAACAAAGCCCAAAGTCACATGGATCCATGGACCGAATCGAAAAAGCTCAAAAAATCAAAAACACTATTCACCGTACGAGCAATACTATTCATCGCACGAACATCACTATTCATCCGTACAGATAACACTATTCACTATACGGGGGACACTATTCACCGACCGATTTTTTTTTCTCAATTTTTCGTCCGACTTTCTAAAACTTCTGATTTTTTGCGATAAATGCAATTTCCAAAATATGTTTTCTTTCTCTTCACCAACAAAGGTTTTAAGACAAATTTACAACAATCTCCACCTTGACTTTAAACCGTGTTGATACCAATTTAACAATCAACAACAATGTTGTTCTCTACCAAGTTGAAACTTTAATCAATAACTTTGATCAAATTCAAGCAACCCTTGAATCTTGATCTCGCAACTTGAATCCACTTGTTCCCAATTACCCTTTTCTGCCTAGGTAATTTAACAAGCCTACAAGTATGATTTTTCAACTACCCTTGACTCCGCCTATTTTCAAATGCCTCCCTGAAAGTTTTTCTTTTTTTATTTTGCAGTCCTTCAGCCACATTAAAAACATAATATCCAAGGTTAGCATAATCATCCCTTTGAGATGCTATAATAATCCTCTTTACCTTATCATGAGTCAAATGATAATCAGAGATCTCTGTAATCATTCCCTCACTACTGCTAGCAACCATAGTATGAAACTCCACCTCAAACTGAGTTTTTCCGTTATAGTTTCTCCTAGGTTTCTCCCTTGGTTTTCCCTATTCTTCTTCTGAAGAAATTCTCTACCAACCAAGTAAGCTATTTTAACCCCAAGTCTTCCCCAAAAACTCAATAACAACTCAGCGGTAACATGCATTTTTATCCCTTGATTTCTGTAAAATTCATTGTACTCCTCTAAAATTTTCTCAAGGCATTCATAACGCCTTAAACTCAAATCCCATAGTTCTTCCTTGTCATGAAAGTATCCACTAGTTAACGATGAATGAATAATAACATTTGAACCTTCTAAAATATATAGACCACATATTTTAGATCTTTTAGCAATAATCAATTCATCACGCAAAATCTTCAACACTCCATGTTTAACTCTAGTACAATAGCCTAGATCATCAAACATACTTATAGATAACAAATTTCACTTGAGTTCTGGAACATACCTCACATTGTGAATAAGAAGTTCACGATCATTAAACATTTTAAATCTGACTGTACCAATACCATGAACCTTGCATGCCTTAATATTATCAAGGCGAACTACTCCACCTTGCACCATCTTCAAAGTTTCAAAGTAATTTATTCTTAGACACATGTGATAAGAGTAACTTGACTCAATTACCCAACTATCTTCAGTTTCCAAACTTGATACTACTGGTGCTTCGACATCCTCATAACTTTCCTCACCCAATGCAACTACAGCTTGAACAAAATCTTCACTGACCTTTCTTTCAGGACAATCCCTTTTAAAGTGACCGATTTTCTGACAATTAAAACATTCTACCTTTGACTTGTCAGACCTCTTTGATTTGGACATCCCTTTACGCCCACCTCCTCCTCTTGACACATTTAAGCCTTCACCACTATCTTCAATCTTTAAATCTTTCGACTTTGAAAATTCTTTGGATTTCACCGCCGTCAGGACTTCATCCAAAGTAACAGTACCTTCCTTACCACAAAGAAGGACATCCTTAAAGTGTTCAAAGGATCTGGATAATGAACTCAACAGGAGCAAAGCCTTGTCCTCATCATCAATCTTCACTTGAATATTTTCAAGATCATCAATAATCTTGTGAAATTGTGTGAGCTGCTCAACGATGGATTTGTTCTCCACCATTCGGGATGAATATAGTTGTTATTTCAGATACAACCTGTGAGCCAAAGAATTTATCTTATACAATGATTCAAGTTTTGCTCACATAGCAACTGCAGTTTGCTCCCTGGCGACTTCTCTTAGAACTTTATCCCCGAGGCACAAAATAATTGCACTCATGGCCTTATCCACCATCTCGGTCTTCTGTACCTGCGTAAGCCCTGCAGGCATCAATGCTTCACTCTTCAAAGCATCGATACATTTCTCTTGAATTAAAATTGCTTGCATCTTAATTTTCCATAATCCGAAGTCGTTGTTACCGGAAATTTTCTCAATCTGCCATCTATTAACCATGGTGCACACTTGTCAATAATATCTCTTTGCTTAATGCTCACCGCACCACTTGTTGTGAATCTTGTTGTGAATTACGACAAAATTCAATATCAATTTGTGAGGCAAAGAAAAATAACAACCAAAATAAATGGTCTTTAGCAATAATAATCTGCACACAGATAATATAACAAAATAAAGCAAGAAAAAATTGAAGGTTTATTTACCCAGTTCGATCAAACGATCTACTCTAGGGGAAAGAGCAGCTCTCCAATTCACTATACTCAGAAAGTTGTTACAAGAGATTACAAATGAGTTATAAGAAAATAGCTTTCGCCTTCAGGTTCCCAAGAACAACTTTGAAGACGCCCAAGAACAACCATATTTTCTACCCAAGTGTTTCTCTACCTCTTCAACTCTCAATATATGAATCATTCAAACCCAAGGTGTAATACAAGGTTTTCTTTGTGCATAGCTAAAACCCTATGCTATACCTTTAAACCTTTGGTCTCCCTTGTTGGTGAAAACTCTAAGATTGTCACACACCAAACATATAAGAGACACATATTTATAATAGCAAAATACCCAACAAATAAAGCCCAAAGTCATATGGATCCACAGACCGAATCTAAAAAGCCCGAAAACTCAAAAACACTATTCACCGTACGAACAACACTATTCACCGTACGGACGTCACTATTCATCCATACAGAAAACACTATTCATCGTACGGGCGACACTATTCACCGACCGATATTTTTTTATTGACTTTTCGTCCGACTTTTTAAAACTTTTGATTTTTGCGGTAAATGTAATCTCCAAAGTATGTTTTCTTTCTCTTCATCAACAAAGGTTTTAAGACACATTTACAACACAAACCAAACCAAATCGCACAGTTTTGTTAATAAATGACCGAAACACATCCGAACCAAATGCAATTTTTTGCAATTTCAGTTTGGTTTGCGGTTTTTTATTGGGTTAATTCGGTTTTAAACACTCCTAAATGCCAGTGTGGTTTAATGTGGACACAATGTCAAATTTAGACACAATTTTAAAACATTAATTATCCATTCCACTCTGACGTGGTGGTATTGGTATCCATGGTACCACTCTAAAAACCCTGGGTGTTCTTAAGCCTTATTTTTAACACGGGTCGAACAAAAAAAAATTCAAAAAGTACTATTCTATTTTTTTTATCCTTATATTTTAACGCGTGTCGAACCAAAAACAAACTTTAAAAAATAAGTTCTATATTTTTATGGGTCGGTTCGAATCGGACAAATGGACTTGGAACTGCCCCAATAAAATAACTTTCTAAATTAATTTTAATTAATTTTGAAAAAAAAAATTTAGTTAAATAATGATTATATAAATGTGTTTTCAAATAAAAAAAATAAAATAAAGAGATTGACTGGGCCATAAAGAGAAAAATTTGATAAATATTGAATAACTTTCAATAAAACTAAAACTATAGTATTAATATAGAAACCAATCTCATATATAGCTGCATGACCCATTAGGATGTGATATGAGATCAGTTTTGATATCCGATGAAATAATCAGATCCTTTAATTAAGTATTGTTTGTGATATTCTTTTATATATATATATATATATATATATATATATATATATATATATATATATATATATATATATATATATATATATATATATATATATATATATAAAAGAAATATTTTCTAAAAGATTAATTATTGAAATGTTACGAAATATTTTCCAATTCCTTTCATAAATACTGGAAGCTACCGTTTTCACCGTTCATTTTCGATCTTGTGCCAGAATTCACTCAGATCTCACCAAACACTCGTGTTTTTCATTCTCTCAGAATTAAAAAAGGTGATTTTGTTACACTATCAAACTTCAATTCACTGTGAATTTTAGAACCGAAACCAATCACACATGCCTCACGTTCACTTGTGTTTCCTTTGATGTTTATCGTGAATCCAAACATCAAAGCAAAAATTAGGAATCAAGCAAACCAACATAAAATCAATTAGGAATCAACCAAAAATTCACGTCAAAGCACCAAACAAGCATCCAAACATTCATCAATGACACATCAAAACAAAGGAAAAGTATTGGATCAAAGAGGCAAATCAAAAGCATCAAGAACACAAACCCTAGCCAAAGACAAAATTGTAAAAGCACTTTTCAAAATTAATCCAAATAAAGTACAAAAATAAATGGAAAAATAAATAAAAATTAAGAAAATATTCTCAAGACATCAAATGAACAAAAACATATTTTTGTGTATTTTAAAAATAGTTTTAACAATTAAAATAAAAATAAAATTGAAAATGACATAAAAATGAAAGTAAAATAAAATGCACAAGTCAGGGGGTGTATAAGCGAAATCAGAAACAAAGGGAGCTAGTTCAAAACATGTTGGGCTCAGAATGCAGGGTGCGTATAACAAATATGTAAGGCCCATGAACCATTTTAAAACAAAAATCAGAAAAGAAACAAGGAAGAAGTCCACGCGTGCAATCATTAAATGATGTGTCACACACATCAACAACACGTGAGCGTTGACCAGGACATACAAGCATGGAAGAAGTCAGACGCCAGAACCCTAGCTCCGGTCTCTTCTCCGGCGGCCTTCGTCAGAGCTGACTCAAAACATCATTAAAAAACAACAAAGCTTACACCTTCCCACACGATTTTTCACGCTGGTTTCATTTCTGGCCTTAGTTTCTCCATTAAAACCCTTTAAACCCACTAAAATCAACACGAAAATCAAGCACGCATTTTGCAACTTTCACAAACAAGAACAACAATCATTTAAATACATTATATGCTACTTCAGAACATCAACAATGCAAAAAATGGACACTTTAAACGTGTAGCATGAGAGAACCGAGTTGAAGAAAATTACCAAAAGATGTAGCTTCACAGCTGCTTGATATTGCTCAAAATGCTTCAAGACCTCCTTCTTCCAACTCCATAGAACTTCAAGGATGCAAATAGAAGCAAGATAAAATGAAATAAGCCTTGTAGAATGAGCTTCAATAGGGAGGAATATTTGAGAATGAGAGAGTGTTCTTGGGTGCTTTGGCTGCAGAAACGAGAATGATCATTCTTCTAGGGTTTCAATCACTTAAATATTAGGGTTTTCTGAGGTTAGAATGGTGAGTTACTAAGGTAAAAGCTTGTGGTTAAAAATTTTAAAAAATGGGAAGGAAGGAAAAGATGATATGAAAAATGCTTTGCATCAAGGTGTTGTTGTGGTTTTGTATGGTTGTCCTTTTGTCCTTAGTGTGGTCAGAGAAATCAAAATGAGAGATAAATGTTAGTAGCCTTGTTGAACAATTTTGCTTATTTTCTCTTTTTGTGCAATGTTTCAAAATGGTGCACATGGTACAAGGCATGGTTTAGCTTGATTTGGTAATGTTTTGGTGAGGTTTTGTGATGACAAATACGTGTGACATGAGGCAAGGGCATGCTAAAAACATTGATTCATAATCTTGATCAAAACCAATCATATGTCATGCTTAAGAACAAATCCAAATAATCAACTTTGAATCCCCATATCTTGATGAGCTTTGCTTCAAATTTTGAGGTCTTTAGCTCAAATGAAACTAGGAAGATTTTAACCCCACTGAACCATAGTTGACTTTTGTTGAGCAGATGAAATCCTAGGATCATTTTCACTGATTGAAGCTCTTGTTGACTTTTGTTGACCAAATGAAATCCTAAGTCAAAGAATTAGAAGGATAGATGGTGAAGAAAATTAAGAGGTTCTAGGAGAAATAATTACCTTAGGATCATTAGCCCTAGGATTGGAGTTGTCACTCTCAGTTTGCGCTACAGCTATCTTCGCCATCTCCTCAAGGATAGGCTCCAGAATATTGCAAGCGGGGGATGCCTTCTTCGAGACCCTGTCAACCTTTGTTTTCGGTTGACTAAAAGCTTTAGTTATTTTGGCCTGTTTCCTCCTTCTTTTAAGGATCTGCTCTTCAGGTGCAAATTGATCTTCCTCATCCGATTCAATTATTATATGGATAAAAGCTCCTTTTGAGTTTTGATTTTTTGGAGTAGGGGTGGTCTTCGAGAGCTCTAAGGAGAAAAGATTTGAAGTGTTAGACAACATGATATTATGTAGTAAAGAAGAAATGAGTAAGAAAAAATTACCTTAGCAACTTGGCTGCTTTCTTCTGTCTTCTCTTCATTTTTCTTTTTCTTCTTGGTTGCAACTTTGATAGCTGAAATTTAAACAAGTCATTGCAAGTAAGATGATAAAAATTGAATAAGAGAAATCTAGTTCGAAAACCTCCCCATTCCACACCTTCATATATTTCGGACTCGATGCGAACATCTTTGATACCGATATGAAAAGGCCATTTAAAACTGTCTAAAGTATACTTAGTCGTAACCACCCGCTGAGCCTTCGGTTTCGATTGTTGGCAAAGGATTTTCATAGAAACCTCACAGATAAACCAATATGGAAATGGAGGGGCAAGGGCCATTCCAAAGTCAGCAGTTGGTAGTCGAGGAAATTTGGGAGGAAACTTGTTGAAAGCCATTGTGTATCGTTCCCCAGGAGGAACGAATGAAGGTAGTTGTAAACTCTCAATTTTCTTTAGAAACTTTTCCTTCAGCGTAACAGCTACATCGCAGATGGTTCAACTAAGATCATTTGGTCGATAAACAGTTTCAAAGTACGTCTAGAATGCTTGGATTTCTTTGATATGTATTGAAATACCTTTCTTGGTCTTCTCTTGCTCAGAGAGGAAAGCTTGGTTAATGAGTTGAGTGAATGAAGGAGCATCAAAGAACTTCTCAACATAATATTTTGACCACCAGTTGTTGAATTCTGGGGTGCAAAGAAAACTTGGCTCGAAGCTAGTAGGGATGAGTTGAGCCTTGTCAACATAGTGAGCAAGCTGTGTCGAAGTCATTTCCTCAGTATATTTCACATGATGAAGAAGAAGAGAACCTTTCTTCTCAAAAAGACACTTGGGAAGAGCTTGGACCAACCCAAACTGTCGAGCAAATAAGTTTGGTTGGTAAGCAATCAGAGTCACTTGAAACTTCAACAGATTCAGTCGAAGGGTTAATAATCTTGGAATCAGAAAGGCCTCCCAGATCATTAAAGACTCTGCTTCTTGAGCTTTGGTTGGGGCTGGAAAGGATCTTGTGAACCACTCAGGGTCGTACTTCCTTGTAGCAAAGGGAGCCATGTTAGACGTGAGTTCATGACGTTTGGCAAACATCGTGACATAACTCAAGAATGTTGACTTGAGAGATTGTCCTTCTTCATTAGGAGTAAGCTTGACCAAATGAGTCCCTTCGATTCTTCTATTCTTGATTTCTTCAACGGCTTCATCTATGGGATTCTTGTTGGGAAGAATGGCTTCAAATGATGCGTTCACCCAGATTTGTAGCATCCAAAAGGTGCCAGATAGCAAGAGGTTCCCTTTTTCTCCCAATTTTTTGAGTTGAGCCACTCCTTCACTCAGATATTCGTAAAGATTCCCTAAGATCATTTCGCTCAGACAAACATCATGGCCTTTATGAAGCTGAGTGGCCAGAGTAAGATGTCTTCTAGCTACTTGTAGGGATTTCGAGCAAAAGAAACAGTGAGACGGCCATACGGTCAAGATGGCTATATGTTCTCTATCCGAGACATCTTCAGTTGTTTGGTCATAGTAATGTGTTATGAAATATGAACATGTAGCCTTAGTAGATGCAAAACATATTGAGTCATCAGATTCTAGGTTTGGGTCGTAAGTGCTTCCAGTAGGTTTGAGCCTTGTGATAACGGCTATGTCAAATAGTGCGGAAGTCATCATCCCACAGGGAGATGGAAGATATAATGGATGCTATCCCAGAAATACAGATAAGAGACCAACATGGTTGAACAGTAATCGAGACCTGTCTTCGACAACATGATCAGGTCATAGATTCCCTTGTTCTTCTAGGTTTGGAATTTAAATTTTTCTACCTTTGCTAACCAGTTCATATAGTCACCAGATTCCTTAAAGGATGTGGTCGCTCGAAAGACTCTAAAGTTGTTATTCATATACCTTAAGTCTATGTTATTCAACGCTACTGCATCAGAAGCGGATTTTTCAACCCTAGATTTATTGGCTTGCCCTATGGGTTTGGATTTGTGATAATAAGGAAAAAAGTCCCTAGATTTGCTATGATCAAAGCTAAGAGCAGGTAAAGGACCACATAATGCATGTCGTTTACTAGAAACAATAACATGAACACGTACCTGAGATTCGTAAATTTTTCTCTTTTCTTCTTCAAGAGGCTCAGGAATGAACTGTTGGTTCCCTACCATCTTTGGCCCTGGAAGTGTGTCAAAGGGAGGAGGCTGAGAGATCTTCTTTAGGTCTTTGGATTTTTTTGCCTTTTTTGGAGTCTTTGATGTTGGTGGTTGAAGACGCCATTGTTGAAGGTTGAAGAAATCTGGGTATTTTCTTTGAAGATTTGAAAGGCGAAGAGAAAAGAAAATGCTTGAGAGTTTTTGAGAAGTGTAAAAAGTGAAAATGACTAAGTATGGAGCTATTCATATGCTTGTGGAAGTTTAAGGGACTTCAAATCAGCATTAAAATATCTGATGGTTAGTGGGACACGTGTTCCACCAGGGTTGTTTGATGGAACATTGGTAGTTAATGCTTAGCCCCATGATCTCCTAGAGTCTAGAAAGTGTGATGATGGCTAGAGATTTTGGCGTGCATTGATAAGACGTTTCAGAAACTGCTATGATGATCGTACGTCATGGGTTTTCTGAAATAGCGATAGACATCAAAGTCATACAAGATTCGTTCGAGGTGTCGAATGACATTATCAAAAAATGCCTTTTTCTCCAGTGATGTCGAAAATGACATTTTTGGGGGGCAATTTGTTGGCTATAAATTTCGACGCCTGAATTGGATTAAAAGGAAGTAATAGAGTTTCTGAAGAAATCAGATGACTTCGACCAGAACTACATTTTTGGAGTGTGAGTTGAAGGCGTCCCTTTGCAAGGAGGAACTATTTTATGGACTTAGAAATATTTCTTAACAATTGGGAAATGTGATTCGACAGAGGTGTTACTGAAGGCATTTCGACAAGAAGATATGAATTCAAATAAAGGAGTGAATATTCGTTTTTATTCATTTCTCAAAGAAGACATGTAGAATGCCACTTATCTCGATCTAGTTCGTTAGCCGTTGATGGCAGTTATTTTCGATTAGTATAAATAGCAAGTCTTAGTGTGTGTGTTCAATTGTGTACAAATTCCTCAATATACTCAAAGTACCCGCGTGTAAAGAAACGAGTTCATGAGAATGTACGTTGTTGCAACACCATTTTTACATTTCAAATCAATTCAATAAGTCTTTTCATTAAGAATTTATTTTTCCTTATGCAAGTTACTTTCTACATTTTTTACCAGTCTCTCGACATTAATCTCTTGTGTTTAATTCAATTTACATTTTTGAAACAAGTTATTTTTATCATGAACTCTGTCTAAGTGTTCATTGTTTTTCCAAACTTTATTTAAGATCAACTAGCACATGTCCTAGGATTTATGTGATCGATCCTGTGAGTAAAACAAATCTTTTTTGATTTGGAAGACCAGCGGTTATTCACCAATTTTCACAGCGAACAAGGTGATTAACCCAAAGAAGTTTGGTTTTAACAGTAGGACTGTGATCAACCAAAGAACAGGTGATGAACCAAAAGGTGATTAACTTGAGAGAAACTCACTACATTAACAGATGGATTGTGGTTAATTGAGGGAAGGAAGACATTGATCTTGGACCAAGGAAATGGTGATTGATCAAAGGAAATATTGAAAGGGTACAAGTGATCAAGAATCAACTCAGCTGAGGATCGAAAGACACTACAGTCTGGAGATAGAGACGATTATTCCAGGCACATGGTTATTCATCCCCTACCCAAAATAATCAGAATGAGAGTAGGAATTCTCCACTCTCATCCCTTATCTAGCACCCAAAATATAGTGCGTAAATTGAAACTGACAGAGTAACATCGCAATTTATACAATTCTTTGATGTGTTGTGCGGACCTCCAACTCAGCAGGATCAAGAAATCAAGGCTCTAAAGAGATCCTAAAGAAGAGAGCGGTGAAAGATTAACCAATCGAAATAAGGTTTTGGTCAATTGATCAAAGAGAAAGAACATATCAACAACCTTTCAAGGAGTCGAAATATCGTCAAAGAAAGCATGTGAAATAATGATTGCACAAAATTAAATATGCTCAATGTTGAACAAATCTAATGTATCAAATTGAAATTGTCAAACATTAACAAAGACAAGTTAACATGCATCACTAATTATAATCATGTTAACATACAAACAAGAATTGTACAAAAAGTGCTTTGAACATGTGATCAAATTGCCAAATAATCGAAGAAAAGTCATGCAATTAATCAAGAAAAAATCATTTCAAGTAGTTTCTTACCTAATACTGTAACACCCCAAATTTATTGGAATATTTATTTAATTTATTTAAATAGGAACATTCGTATTTTTGGTAATTTGCGGTGGTTGGTATGAAGTATTGAGAATTATGGATTTTTGATTATTTATTTAAATAATAGTATATAATATGAATATATTGGTATTATTATTAATTTAAATAAATATAAGTGAATTAAGGGGAAAATTGACATTTGAGGAGGAGTTAGTGAGGGTGAAATTGAAAAGCCCATTTTAAGGCCCAAAGTTAGGTTTAACAAAAAGGAATTTTGAGGGAATCATGATTCATTCTTGTTAGACCATGAAAAGGGAAGAAATAGAGGCCAGAGCTCTGAGAAAGATGATTGAGGCAAAGCTTCGTGAGGTTTCTAAGAATAAAAGAAGAAAGGTTTAGAGTCGGCAGATTAAGGTATGTGGAGTATTACCTTCATTATTTTCAATATATGGTTCAATGTATTTAAAGCCGATTTAAGGATTTATGAGGTTTTTGAATTTGAGAAAAATTAGACCTTCGTGGCCAAATTTGTTTTTGAGGTTGTTTAAGTATAGGGAGTATTACCTTCATTGTTTTCAATATGTGATCCAATGTATTTAAAGCCGATTTAAGGGTTTAGGGGATTTTTGAGTTTGAGGACGTTAGGCCTTCGTGGCCAAATTTGTTTTTGAGGTTGTTTAAGTATGGGGAGTATTGCCTTCATTGTTTTCAATATGTGATTCAATGTGTTTAAAGCCGATTTAAGGGTTTAGAGATTTTGAGTATTGAATTGTTGTTGTCTTTCTGGTGAGTTTAATGAGTTTGAGGGATTTGAACTAATGGTCTGATAGGTTTGAGGCTGATTTGGGAGTAAGGGAAATTAGGCCGTCGTGGTCAAAAATTTATTGTTGAGGTTTTAACCGTATAGGGTAATTGATTATGAGAACTCTAATGAATGTGGGAAAATTGTAAGATTTTTTTTTTGAGAATTGAACATATATCCATCAATTTCAAAGGTTTTAGGCATAATCTTAAAACAATGATTAGATGGTTTAATTGTGTTAAAATTGTAAATTAACTTGAGATAATTATAGTGTTGGATGGGTTGTATATTTTTTAGAGTTTGGGTGTTTAGGGAATCGAAATCGGAGATCCGGAAGACCTCCAACGATGAAAAACGCGGAAAATTCTACATGTTGTCCGTCACGACTGTTCATGTTTTTAGTCGAAATCCTTTTGGACATAACGTTTGATCCGTAAGTCCGTTTTGGTCCCTATTTGAAGTGTTGTAAAGCTAATGAGTAGGGATATAACATGATATAGATAAGAGAATTGGTTTCCCAATATTTTTATATCTAATATGTTTGGAAAGTCAATTATGTTCTTGTGCAGTGCTATTTTGATGCTTTGATGCTGTGATTTTCTTGATGAATTACCAGGAGTATGACTGTGATTCCTATTTGATTAATACATGATTATATGATGATTCTTATGAGTAATAATGATGAGTTATGATGTTGATTCCATGAGTTTTGATGATTACATGATGACATGATTATTATGATGATTTTGATGAATGATGATGCACCTAATGAGTTTATTATGAGGATGATGTTGACGTGTGTATCATGCATTAATATGCATTTTGGACTTCGGTATAGTGTTTTAATTCTTGTGGCTTCAGTCCCATTGTGCGGATGTGAGGTATTTTGTTGTGCTCCGGTTCTTGTGTAGAATCGATCCTATTGATGGGGATCTATGGAGGGTTGATGGCCCAGTGTCCATCGAATTTTAATGAGTTGGTACCACATGCATGAGTCTTGTTGCATTTGCATTTATGTGACAATTTGGTGTAATTTATGATATTATGGCTTTTTAATGTTTCCTTGATGATTATGATGATGTTGAATATGAAAATGACGCTATTTTATATATTGATTCCTATATTGATTATTATGAATGGTTTTACTCCCCCTGCCTGTTTGAATGTTACCCCCACACGGAGAACATGTAGATGACCAGGTTTAGCCGTGGATGTCGTCAATGACTTTTTGGAGTTTTTGACATTTTGGTTGACTTAGAGGGTCTTACTCTGATAGTGTAACATCGGGTTGGGGTCTTTGAGTTAAACCATGTTTTATTGATTTTTGTTATTTTGATTATTGTGTTGTGCAAGGAAAACTTTGGGTTTGCCTTTTTGAATTCCGCTGTCATTTGAGTAATTTTGAGAAAACCCGTTGTTTACAGAGCATTTGACTTTGATTTGAATTATTGAGAAATGTACGTCCTTTGATGTGATTTTTATTATGTTTAAAATATTACTCTGATAAATGTGAATGATTTTCCATTATATTTTTTGGGTAGAAAAGGGTGTGACATTAGTGATATCATAGCAGGTTAGTCCGTCCAGCCAAGTTGTCTAATGTTATTTGTTCCCTAGTATGCGGCATGTGTGTGAAAGCACTATCGTTACACGTTTGTTTTCTAACCTTTGTCTGCAGAAGTGGGAATGAAACAAGTGAGGGAGAAGCTTGTGCTTCTCCAGGATGCTTCAAGTGTGGAGTTGTGGCTCAGTAAGTCGACGAACGCTCTTATAGTTTGGTAAAGATGGTTTATGCCCCATCATGATTTTCGTCGGTCTATTGAAAAATTGAGGAACTGATCACCCTTAGTCTCTTGTTGATAGTAGACGGAGTCATGTTGGATGGGATAAACGTGTCTTGCAAGCTTAGATGGCGTGTGCAGTGAATTGTTTTGAGTTAAGCTAAGTGCTTACAGATTGTTTTGGTGAGTCGGTGCAGGATGGTGCTGAGATGTTTATTTTGATGGAAACTTTGAGTGTTAATAAAGTGGGGATGTTGGTGGTGTGCCAATTATTTGTGATTATCCGGAAGTTTTTCCTGATGAGATAAGTGATTTACCGCCGGAACGTGAAGTGGAGCTTACGATCGACTTAGTTCCTGGAACTAGTCAGGTATCGATGGCTCCATATTGTCGCTACTCGAAAACGATCGTGCAACGACAAGAGAGGTGAGAAAGAAGGACAGAAGAGTTGCCATCAAACTTATTTATCCCACGAGGGGAAAGGAAAATATCGAGAAAACCTTAAGAAAAGAAACAGATAAGATGGTCTCGCGACCAAAGAACGGGCTCGGAAACCAGTTATGCGAAGGGAAGGTGTTAGCACCCCTCGCATCCGTCGTACTCGATGGGAACCATTTGTTGTCTATGCGAGAATGTATCTGCTAAAGGTTATTTCTTTCTAAGAGTGTTCCAAGGGAGATAGAAAGGTTAGAAGTAAGGAAAAGAGAGATAAAGGGGAAGAAGAGACTCGGTAGGATTTCGCGGTCCTAGGCCTACGTATTCTCAACATATATGAGAAAGTCAGAGTCCACGTAGTTCGAGAAACTACAGATAAAAGAGGGGAATATGCTCAACAAGGATTGGGGCCCTTGTGCCTACGTATCTTCACTTAAAATAAGTAAAGAATCAGAGCAACCGTAGTTTGGCTTACTACGGGTAAAAGAAAAAAGGGGTGCTCGCCAAGACATCGTCGTCTTGTGCCTACGTATTCCTATCTGGTATGAGAAATCAGAGCAACGTAGTTCAGATAACTACAGGACAAAGGAAAAGGGTGCTCACTAAGACATTGTCGTCTTGTGCCTACGTATTCTCATCTGGTATGAGAAATTAGAGCAAATGTAGTTCGGGATACTTATTAACCTGTGTTTTTGTGGATGATGTTAACGTGCACATTGTAGCAGTTAAGTGTATTGCTGCTCGCTCGTTGGAGACTTAGGCGTTACCTGTTTGCGGTAGAATGGACGTAACATATCCTTTTTGAAAAGATAGTTTTCGCCTATCGAGGCACATTTGATTTGTGAGTTTATTTTTAGGGGTGAAATAGGTCCTCGGATAGTAACCCCTTGCGGGTAGTATCCAATTCTTTATCTCAAAGTTTTGTTAAAAATGGTGTGGCGAATATAGTCGTGACTTCGTATTGAAAGACGAGTATCGAGACCATACACTCTATAGTGAGTATCCTGACACTCGGAGAGGAAGAAGTCTACACTCAATCCTCTCTCTTTAGTTCAATACAAAGAGAACTTCATTCTCTTATTAAAGATATTTTTGATCTTGATTGGTAAGTGCTTTATTGTGAAAAGAGTTTGAAAATGCACTCGGCGTGGGACCGAGGTTTTAGGAGAAAAAGTTTCGAAAAAGAAATTGTGAAAAGATTTGAATAAGATGGGAAACGAACACGAGTATATACAGGATACAAATAATATACATGATATATAACCAACAGTCCACCAATTTAGGGTTTTATGGCTTTGATAATTTATTAGGTGTTTTGAAAGAATGTACAAGTCAGTTGAATATTTACAAGATGTGAACAATATACAGGATATAAGAATATAATGACTGAATTTAAAACAGTTGATATTTGACAGAAAGTAAAGTTAGTGGTTAATTTTGTTAGTGAATTAAATTGGGACGAAATGTAATGCTAAACCATTGTAGCTCGACTTATGATGAAAGTCGAACTATAGGAGGTTGCAAAAATCGATATTCGTGCTATGGACAAGATAGATAAATGATATTGAGGATCATTCTCCGATTAAATCGTGTCGCACAGACCAAAGAAAGGTGGGATCTCGTCTTAATCGCAAACATTATGTCAATTAATCGAAGGTAGCCTATCACGATCCCAAAGTAAAGAAAATGACCCAAATGGTCATTTTCCATATATTTGAAATCGAGAAGGTTATCGACTTCAATAAAACGACGCTTACAAATTGAAAGACTTCATGGATCGGGAAAATTAAAATAAAAATTGAAATGAAGAAGAAATGAGGTGAGAAAAAGTGGTGGTCTAGGGCAAACCGTAATCTGTCAATAATTTGATTGATAATGGTTTTAGAGGTCTCATCATCGACCAGAAAGAAAGATAAAAATGAATAAAAATCGAAAATGAAAAGTTGTAAAAAAAAATTGGTCTCGGACTTGTTGCTATTCGTCAATAATTTGACAAACTACAACTTGGAGGTCTCTTCATCGACCCAAACAGAAAAATACGAAAATAAATCCTCAATGATAAATAAAAAAAATGCTAAAATCTAACTTTTTAGGTAAAAAACACATTAAAAACTTTAAAAACTAAAATTAGAAGATAAATCATAAAACTCTAAGAATTAAAATTATAAAACTTTAAAAACTAATTATAAGACATATTAACAATCCTTAAAGAAAAACTATTTAGAAAAATATTAGAAACTCCAAAAATTAAGATTAGAAAAAATATATAAAAAAATCTCTAAAAATTTAATTAGAAAAAATATATTAACAATTCTAAAAAAAACTAATTTATAAAAATATATTAACAAATCTTTAAAAATTAATATTAAAAAACTAAATAAGAAATCTAAAAATTTAGTTAGGGAAATATATTTACAAATCTTAAAAAAAGTATTAGAAATTCTAAAAACTAGTTTTTAAAAAATACATTACAATAAAAAGGGGGGGGGGGGGGATATATATAAAAGAAAAGGTGAGAATTATGCGGGCTCAACAGCCCATCATCTCACCATAATATAAAAAAAAAAAAGAAAACACATAAGGAACACGAGCTCTAAGGCCCATGTAACCTTCCCCAACGGTCCATCATATGAACAAAACAAATCAGCAGCAACCTAAGAGTTTGGTGTAAGGCAAAACATAAAAAACACAGTTTTTTCTTTCTAAAATGAAGAAGAGAAAACAAATTAACAGTCGTCGAAACGAGCCCCTAGCGAAGAACACAACAGCAACGCAACACCTTCTTTTTATCTATCTCTCGCTTTCATCTTCTTGCCTCAAACGAAATGCACGATGTATAACCTGGGAAAGGAACTGCGAGAACGAAAACTCTGCGTGAAGTCAAAATCATACTTGAGTTTCTCTTAATCTCTTGATTTCACTCTTTGCGATTTCGCTTCGATTTTGTTTCTGAGGGTTGATGTGTATTGCAATGTTGTTGTTCTGTGCGATTGGAGAAAATGTTGATGCGTCTGATTGTTGTTTATGGTTTGTGAGTGGAGGCCGAGTGGATGGAGAAGAAATGGAGGAAAATGGGTTTCACGGCGTGCGATTTTCGAGTTTAATGAGTGGAGATTGAGGGTGAGTTGGTGAAGCAAGTTGAGAGAGGAAGAGGGAGTGAGGAGGTTTGAGAAAGGGTGGCTCGGTGGCGGCCATGTTTGGGGATGATGAAGAGGAATAGGTAGCTCGCGGTGGAAAGGGAAGAAGAAGAGGTTTCGATTGGGTGTTTTGAAGAAGAAGAAGAAGAGAGGGCGAGGGAGGTCGCGGCGCTAGGGTTTCACATGGGAGAAGATGAACAATAGATGAGGGCTAGGGTTTTCCAAAAGTTGAAGAAGATGAATAGTGCAAGGCCACTTCCCCTTTCGCAACGTGTCTCCCCTCTGCTTTTTATACTGCTGTCTTTTTTCTTAATTTCTTTTCTCTTTTTTTATTTTAAAATTCTGTTTTCTATTAAATTCTAAAATATAAAATCTAATCTAATAAAAAAATATTCTAAATCTATTTCTAATAAATTAATTCTATTCTAACTAAAAGCTAATCTATTTCTAATTGAAAGCTAATCTATTTCTAATTGAAATTCTAATTTAGTATTCCATTCTAACTTCTAATCTAAATCCTATCCTAATTAAAAAGCTAATTCTACTATAATAAAAATCAAAATTCTAATTAATCCTACTTAAAATCCTAATCTAATTAAAAAAACTTAATATAAATTCTAAACTAATTTTCTAAATTAAAATTCTAGTCTAATTCTAATAAAATTTTAATAAATAAATTCTAATTCTAATCTTATCTTATTTCTAATAAAAAAAACTAAATTCTAAATCTAATTAAAAATCAAAATTCTAATTAAGTCTATTTTCTAAATTACATAATTTAATTAACTAAAAAAATCTAATTCTATACTAACTCTATTTTAATGAGTCCTATTCCTAATTCTATTCTATCTTCTAATCAAATTTTAATAAAAATTATATTCTAAATAAATTAATTAATTCAAATTTCTATAAAAATTCTATTCTAATTATTAGTACTATTAATAAATAAAAACAAAATATGTACAAAATATTAATATTTGAAAAGAAAAAGTTAGAAAACTATAAAAGGAATTAATATTTACTAAAATAACATCCTTAGGCCACGTGTCACGCTCTTATTGGGCAAAATAACAGAGATTCAGAAAAACGCCCAACCGTGGGTGGACACGTGTCTAAATGACATGAAACTCGATGATTTGATTCAGAGAAAACTCCTGATCCCATGTCTTAAAAAAACAATGCAAGATATGATTACGAACTATGACCTAATGAAAATGCATATGAGTGTGAAGCAAAAAACAATCAAAGTTAGAAAAAGCGAAGACAAATTTTGGGGTGCAAAACATATCATGTGTCCACATCAGAATCGAATAAGTTGAAGAGTCAACTTAAAGATCTGTTTGAGAATAGATTCTTTTGTCCGAGTGTGTCACCGTGGGGTGCACCAATTTTGTTAGTTAAGAAGAAAAAAGGTTCTGTGAGACTGTGTGTGGATTATAGACAACTAAACAAGGTGACTATCAAGAATAAGTATCCACTTCCAAGTATTTATGATTTGATGGATTATTTGGTTGTTACAAGTGTGTTCAGTAAGATAAATTTGAGATCTAGGTATCATCAGATTTGTGTGAAGGCTGAAGATATTTAGAAGTCTGCTTTTAAAACAAGGTATGGACATTATGAGTATTTCGTGATGCCATTTGGTGTGACTAATTCACCATGTGTATTTATGGAGTATATAAATAGGATTTTCCATCCTTATTTGGACAAGTTTATGGTTATGTTCATTGATGATATTTTGATGTATTCGAAGAGTGAAGAGGGTCATATTGAGCAGCTGAAGATTGTGTTATCAGCATTGAAAGAGAAGCAGTTGTATGCAAAACTGTCAAAGTGTGAGTTTTGGTTGAAGGAAGTGAATTTCCTTGGTCATGTGATCTCGAGTAGAGTTATTGCGGTTGATATGTCGAGATTGAAGTTGTATCGCAATGGGAAGCTCCAAAACCTATTTTTGAAATTAGAAGTTTCTTGGGTTGACAGATTATTATCGAAAATTCATTGAAGGATTTTTCCAAGTTATATTTGCCATTGACGCAGTGGACTAGGAAGGTTCAAGCTTTTGTTTTGGATGCAAAGTGTGAAGAAAGTTTCAAGAGCTTTTGAGAAGGCTGACAACAGCTCATGTTTTGATTTTACCGAATCCGGCAGAACCATTGTTGTATATTGTGATACTCGTTAATGGGATGGGGAGGTGTGGTAATGCAACATCAGCAAGCTTTAACTTATGCTTCAAAGAAACTTAAAGTGCATGAGAGGAATTATCTAAAGCAGGAATTAGAGTTGGTTGTTGTTGTGTTTGTGTCAAAGCTTTGGAGGCATTATTTGTTTGGTTCGAGATGTGAGATGTTTAGTGATCATAAGAGTTTGAAGTATTTCTTTGATCAGAAAGAATTGAATGCAAGTTAAAGAAGATGATTGGGACTTCTGAAGGATTATGGTTTTGGTTTGAATTACCATTTAGATAAAGCAAATGTGGTAGCTGATACATTGACTAAGAAATCTTTGCATATAACGATGATGATGGTAAAAAAGTTAGAACTGATTGAGCAATTTCGTGATATGAGTTTGGTTTGTGAAGAGACTTCTTATGGAGTTCAGATTGGTATGTTGAAGCTTACTAGTGGTATTATTAATGAGATTCGATAAGGTCAGAAATCTGATTTGAGTTGGTAGATCGGTTGAATTTGATGAATCAAAGTCGAAGAGCTGATTTTCGGATTAAAGAAAATGGTATCATGAGATGTCGTGATAGAGTTTGTGTTCTAGATATTGTTGAGTTAAAAAAGAGTATTCTTGAGGAAGGACATCGAAGTAGATTGAGTATCCATCCTGGTGCTACGAAGAGGTACCAGGATTTAAGGAAATTGTTTTGGTGGCCAGGTATGAAGAAAGATATTGCCGAGTTTGTTTATGCTTGTTTGACATGTCAAAGGACGAAGATTGAACATCAACGACCATTGAGTCTGATGCAACTGTTGAATATTCCATAGTGGAAATGAGATAGCATTTCTATGAGTTTTATGACAAACCTACCGAAGACTTTGAAAGGACATGATTCTATTTGGGTGATTGTGGATAGATTGACTAGATCAGCTCATTTCTAACCAATGAGGATTGATCATTCTATGCTGAAGCTAGCTGAGATGCATATTAAGGGAATTGTGAAGTTGCATAGGATACTATCGAGTATTGTGTCTGATAGAGATCCAAGATCTTCATCGAGGTTTTAGGAGAGTTTGTAGACAACTTTGGGTACTAAGTTGAGATCGAGTTCTACCTATCATCCACATACGGATGGGCAGACAGAGATAACTATCTAGTCTTTAGAGGATTTGCTGAGACTTGTGTGTTGGATCAAGGTAGATCGTGGGATAGTCATTTTCCGTTGATTGAGTTTACCTACAACGACAGTTATCATTCTAGTATTGGAATGGCACCGTATGAGGCATTTTATGGTAGGATATGTAGGACTCCTTTGTGTTGGTATGGGTCAGGCGAGAGTGTTATGCTCGAACCTGAGATTGTTCAGCAAACGGCTGAAAAGATCAAAATGATCCAAGAAAAGAGGAAAGCATCGCAGAGTCGTCAGAAAAGTTACCATGACAAGAGGAGGAAAGAACTCGAGTTCCAGGAGGGAGATCACATGTTTTTGAGAGTTACGCCGGTAACTAGTGTTGGCCGAGCTTTGAAGTATCAAAAGCTCACACCGTATTTTGTCGGTCCGTATCAAATTTCGTAGAAGGTGGGAGGAGTAGCATACCGAATTGCTTTACCGTTGTTGCTTGCGAATTTGCAAGATGTGTTTCATGTGTCTCAGTTGAGGAAGTACATTCCAGATCCGTCACATGTGATTCAGATAGATGATGTACAAGTGAGAGATAATTTGACTGTTGAGGCATTTCCAGTACAGATTAATAAACGAGAAGTGAAGCAACTTCGAGATAAAGAGATTTCCTTGGTAAAGGTAGTTTTGGGAGGACCAGCTGGAGAAAGTTGGGCTCGGGAGCGTGAGGATCAGACGAGGGAGTCGTATCCAACTCTGTTTCCTTGAGGTAATTTTCGAGGGCGAAAATTCTTTTAAGTGGGGTAGAGTTGTAACACCCCAAATTTATTTGAATATTCATTTAATTTATTTAAATAGGAATATTCGTATTTTTGGTGATTTGCGGTGGTTGGTATGAAGTATTGAGAATTATGAATTTTGGGTTATTTATTTAAATAATAGTATATAATATGAATATATTGATATTATTATTAACTTAAATAAATATATGTGAATTAAGGGCAAAATGAACATTTGAGGAGGAGTTAGTGAGCGTGAAATTGGAAAGCCCATTTTAAGATCCAAAGTTAGGTTTAACAAAAAAGAATTTTGAGGGAATTAGGATTCATTCTTGTTAGACCGTGAAAAGGGAAGAAATAGAGGCCAAAGCTCTGAGGAAGAGGATTGAGGTAAAGCTTCACGAGGTTTCCAAGAATCAAAGAAGAAAGGTTTAGAGTCGGAAGATTAAGGTATGTAGAGTATTACCTTCATTGTTTTCAATATATGATTCAATGTATTTAAAGTCGATTTAAGTATTTAGGAGGTTTTTGAGTTTGAGGAAAATTAGGCCTTCGTGGCCAAATCTATTTTTGAGGTTGTTTAAGTATGAGGAGTATTACCTTCATTGTTTTCTCCCCCTGCCTGTTTGAATGTTGTTTACTCCCCCTGCCTGTTTGAATGTTACCTCTGCGTGGGTAACGTGCAACTGACCAGGTTTAGCCGTGGATGCCGCCGAGGACTTTTTGGAGTTTTTGACATTTTGGTTGACTTAGAGGGTCTTGTTCTGATAGTGTAACATCGGGTTGGGGTTTTTGAGTTAAACCATGTTTTATTAATTTTTGTTATTTTGATTATGTTGTTGTGCAAGGAAAACTTTGGATTTGCCTTTTTGAGTTCCGCTGCCATTTGAGCAATTTTTGAGTAATTTTGGGAAAACCCGTTGTTTACGGAGCATTTGACTTTGATTTGAATTATTGAGAAATGTACGTCCTTTGAGGTGATTTTTATTATGTTTAAAATATTACTCTAATAAATGTGAATGATTTGCCATTATATTTTTGGGGTAGAAAAGGGTGTCACAAATACAAGTAAGCATGAGAAGCCACACAAGAAAACTATGCAAAACAACCCTCAAAAGCAAGATCTTTGCAAAAAGTATTAGTGGTAACCGATTACTTCATGAGGTAACCGATTACCCCATGAAAAACAACACTTTTAGGGGCGTAGACTGGGTGAAGTAACCGGTTACATGATGAGGTAACTGGTTACCTCAACAAAAAACAGCAAAAACAACATTCCAAAAGCATTTTTCAGAATCACTTTTCACATGTAATTGCAGTGGATCAAAGCCTAGAATGAGATACAAAATTCATGTTAATTCATAGCAGATGAAAGTTAAAAGAATCAATCATGCAAAGGAAGAACCCAAGTAACAAAACATCAACTAAGAAATATATTGCAAAAACGCGAAATATTTCAAAAACGGTAAATTAAGCAGAAATTCACCAACCTACAAGGCTGAGGTTTGCCTTGGTAATTGTTGAGCAAAAAATATGATGCGAAGAAGTAAAGAAAACTAGAGAATTCTAATATCTAGAGCAATCCGTAGCAAGAAAACCGGAGAAAACGCGATAAATGTTTCAAATCCGAATTTACACCGAAACTCTTGTAATGATCAACTTCCAAAACTTGAATCGAAGTAGAAGTTGTTGTTTTTGCAGAATTCAAAGAAGAAATATAGTGGAATGGAGGTTTATCTCAAATATTAGCAAGTTCAACATGAAACTTGCTAAGCTTTAATGGTGGAAAGAGCTCTAGTGAGGCTTGGTGAAGAAGATGAAGATGATTGAAAGAGAAAGTTGCAGAAAATGCAGAGCAAATTGAGAGTGAAGAATGAAAAAATTAAGAAAATGATCAAGGTCCTTTGCAATAATGTGAAGGTTTGCTTAAATAGAGTGTAGGTTTTGAGTGGGTTAGGCTTGGAACTTGGTTTGGGGTTAGGCTTGGAACTCGCGTATGCTGGAAATGCGAGTGCACATGCTTATGTAAAAAGGCAAAAGGGAATGTCAAATTTCGGGTTACCACAATTACATGTCAGAATAATATATTCCTATTAAATAACAATGCAAAACTTTTTTACACTATAATGCGTCTCCATTAAACCCTTTTATCAAACAAATTTTTTTGGCTTAATTGCAATTTTGGTCCCTCTTTTTATTTTTATTTTTTAGTTTTAGTCCCCCTATTTTAAAATTCGAAAATTTGGTCCCTCTATTTTCAATTTTTTTTATTTTTAATCCCCCTATTTTAAAATTCGAAATTTTGATCTCTCTATTTTCATTTTGTTTTACTTTTGATCCTCCTATTTTAAGTTTGTTTTTGGATTTTAGTCCTTTTTCCAATTGAAAAAGGAGATCAAAAGACTAAAAAAATTAAAATAAAGTGTCCACAATTTTGAATTTTAAAATAGGGGATCAAAAGTAAAAAAAAAATGAAAATAGAGGAATAAAAATTTCAAATTTTAAAATAGAAAATCAAAAATAAAAAAATAAAAAATCAAAAAAATCAAAATTGCAATTAAACCTTTTTTTTTCTTCCCATTAAGCTTTTAAAAATAAAATTATCAAACAATCACTATTTTTTATTATCTCTAAAAAAAACAGTTTTTAAAAATCAATTGGCTTAATTGCAACTTTGGTCCCCCTATTTTGTGTTTTTTTGGGTTTTGATCCTCCCATTTTAAAAACCACGATTTTGGTCCCTTTTTTAGGTTTCAAGATTGATATTAGTCCCCTTGTCATTTTAAGTCATGTTTTTAATGATGTGGCGCGTTGAATGATGATGTGACATTTCCATGTCATTTAAAATGGTCCTATTAATTTTAATATCATTTCCATGTCATTAACGTGGTTTTTTATTTCATTTTCAGAAAATTAATAAAATAAAACTTAAATGTAAAACCCCAGCTCTTTCATCTTCAACCCATTTCTTCAAACCTAGTTCACGAATGAACGAATCTTGGTCTTCTCTTTCACGAACGAATCTTCCCATTTCTTCAAATCCAGTTCTATATCAAACCACAGCTCGCTTCAAATTAGACCGCAGCTCGCTTTCAGTCGTCTCTGAAATGGCAAACCGAAGTTACGTGTCGAGGTATGTTTCGTAACTCACCTCTGAATACAAAAACTCTAAACACGCAAATGGCGTTTGTGTTCTGTCATAGCATATGATTTGTTTATACCAACTTCCGGTTTTATCTATGTTTTAATTCAGAAACTGTCATTTGTGTTTTGTAGGCCCTCTGATACCCAAGCTGTCAGATTTAGAGTACACCATAGGGGATATTTAATTCAGAATCCAGTTCTGTTGTATGTTGATAGGCTTGTAACTGAAATGAATTGGGATTGGGATATGGACTTGATGTCCTACATGCAAATTGAAGATTTAATCAAGAGTGAGGGGTATCGTAATATAAAGTGTTTATGGTATTGGAATCCTAATTTTTCCTTTTCTCGTGGACTTTGGCCTCTGAACAATGATAATGATGTCTTAAGATTAATGGAGGATATTAGAGGATTTAAGGTAGTTGATCTTTATGTTGAACACAAAGTTGAAGAAATAAGTATTGAGGATGTTATTTTTGAGGAGGATAATGGTGAAAAAGTCAATGGTGAAGGAGCAAACGGTAACGGTGAAGTTAATGTCGAGGGAGCAAATGATGAAGTTAATGTCGAGGGAGCAAATGATAAAGTTAATGTCGAGGGAGCAAATGATGAAGTTAATGTTGAGGGAGCAAATGATGAAGTTAATGTTGAGGGAGAAAAAAATGAAGAGGTTAGTGTTGATGGAGTAGATGAAGAGGTTAGTGTCGATGGAGTAGATGAAGAGGTTATTGTCGATGAAGTAGATGAAGAGGTTAACGTTAATATTGATGACGTAGATGGCGGGAGTGAAACAGATCCAGATTATAGCATGGGCAATGAGGATGACGAGGAAGAGGATGAAGATTTGGAAGATGAAATTGATGTGATGAATTTAGGTGTTGACGTTAGTATTAATTGGAAGACCATTTTACCTAATGCTACAGCAGAAAAACCTTCAAAGTTGGATGGTAATTCCGATAATGGTAGTGATTCGGATGTGCTTCAAACTCCACCCGGGTAGTGATGCTGAAGGTGATATGGAAAAGTTTCCAATCTTTAGGGAACCCACACAACTTGAAGTGGGGATGATGTTCAAGGATAAACAACAAATCAAAGATGCCATAAAAGAGTATGCAATGGAGAACAAGAAGAATCTCGTATTCAAGAAAAATGACAAGAATATAATGGTTGTCAAGTGTGTAGATGGTTGTCCATTTCATATTAGGTTTAGCATGAGGATTACCAATCAATATTGGCAACTTGTTAGCTTAAATGATCGTCATGGCTGTCATAGGACATCCAAAAATAGACAAGCAAAAACGGATTGGTTGGGTCGTCAATTTGTGTACACCATAAGACACACTCCTGAAATAAAAACCAAAGGGCTGATTGCAGAAGCTATTAAGAAGGGGGGGTGAAGTTGTCAAAGGATCAAGCTTATAGAGCCAAGAAAAAGGCAATGGAATTGATTCAAGGTGCTGGTCGTGAACAATTCACATTTCTTAGAAGCTATGGTGAGGAGTTGTTAAAGTCAAATCCAAACTTCAATGTTAAAATTAAGTGTGCTGATTCAGATGGTGGTCCTGTCTTTGAAAGAATATATGTATGCTTAGAAGCTTGTAAGGCAGCGTTTGCAACGACTTGTAGGCCTCTAATAGGACTAGATGCTTGTTTTCTTAAAGGGGACTTTGGAGATCAGTTAATAGGTGTTGTTGGTAAGGATGGAAATAACAAGATTTATCCAATCGCTTATGCCGTAGTGGAAGCTGAAACGAAAGACTCTTGGAAATGGTTCCTTAATTTGTTACTAGAAGACTTGCAATCTATACAAGACAACAAATATGGATTTATATCAGATCAACAGAAGGTTATTTTTACATTGCTGTTATGTGATGTTATATGTGTTATGTGTTAGTTGTGCTGCTATGCTGCTATGCTGTTTGATATGTGCTGTTATGCTGTTATGTTCCATTACAATGCTGCTATGTTGTTTGACATGTGTTGCTATTTGTTAAATAAGAAGGGAATTTCAATAACAATTTGATATGTGATGCTGCTACTGCTATGGCCTAAGTTTCCAAATGTGATGCTGCTACTGCTATGGCCTAAATGGTGTGTTGATATGCATTTAAATAAGAGGGGAATTTCAATAACAATTTGATATGTGATGCTGCTATTGCTATGGCCTAAGTTTCCAAATGTGATGCTGCTATAACATATGGCCTAAGTTTCCAAATGTGATGCTGCTACTGCTAAGTTTTCAATAACAATTTGATAAGCAAAAGTATGTAAATAGATAGAAAGACTAATGTGCATTTAAATTAATCAAAGACTAATGATGTGTTGATATGTGTTGTTATGTACTGCTGTTTGATGTGTTGTTATGTGCTATTATTTTAGGGATTGGTACCAGCTATTCTTGAGACAAGCTAACATGTTGAACACAGACTATGTGTTAAACACTTGTATGGAAATTGGAGAAAGAAATATCCTGGGATATTTATGAAGGACGCTTTATGGCGGGCAACTAGAGCCATAACAATTCCTGCATGGGAAAGAGCAATGAATCATATGAAAGAGCTCAATGTCAATGCTTAGAAAGACATGATGGATGTCCCAGCTGCATGTTGGACTCGGTCTCATTTCAAAACAGACACACAATATGATTTGCAAGTCAACAATATGTGTGAGGCTTTTAATCGTGCAATCTTGGAGTATAGAGATAAGCCGATCATTTCACTACTTGAAGGAATCAAACATTACATAACAGTGAGAATCGCTGCTTAAAAGGAGAAATTAAGTAGGTACACAGGTGTTATAAGTCCTAACATTCAAAAAGTCTTGGAAAAAACAAAGAGGGCAGCAGAAGGATGGATTGCAACATGGCATGCAGATGATAACTTTGCTATATTCGGAGTTTCAAACGGTGTTGAGACATATGTTGTGAACTTGCTTCAACAGAAATGTGGTTGTAGGAAATGCGATTTAAGTGGAATACCATGTTGTCATGCTATTGCATGCATATGGTATAACAAGAAGGAGCCCGAAGAGTACGTTTCATCATTCTATAGGTATCACCTACTTGTATATTATGTTCATTTACATTCATCTTTTTTGTACGTTTACTAAAATCATTGTGTCATATTGTCTAGGAAATCTACTGTTCTGGCTACTTATAGCCATATTATTATGCCAACCAATGGCCCACAACTATGGTCTGTTAATGTTGCTAGCCCAATCAGCCCTCCAGTCATGTGAAGATCTATCAGTCGTCCTAATAAGAATCGTAACAAGGCAAATGATGAACCGAGGATAAGAAATACACTGCCTAGAACTCTTCAAACTGTCAAGTGCAAGAAATGTGGGAGTTTTGGCCATAACAAACGAACATGTAAAGGGAAGCGAGCTGCGGAGAGAGCGATTCCTAAAGGTGGCAACAAAAAATCTAAAAAAATGGTGACAAGTTAGGCAAGGAAGTGAGACAAACTGTTATAGACGGAGGGTCGCAAGCATCGCCACCAACCCAAGAATAATTCTATGTTTTACTTTACTTTTTGTGATGCTGTTATAACATATGTTATGACCTAAAAACTCAAGGTCTTTTTGTTAAAATATGTTGTCTTTAATGCTGCCTTCAATGTAATGATACATCAGTCTTGATACATCAGCCTTCAATGTTATGTTATGTAGTGCTGTTATGTAATGCTGCTGTTTGATATGTAAAGTTACAATGCCGTGTTGTTTATCCATCAACCTTCAATGTTATACATCAGTTTATTATTACAATGCAGTGATGTTTATACATCAGTTTATTATTAGAATACAGTGCTGTTATGATACATCAATGTTCAAAGTAATGTTGCCTACCTGTTATGTAGTGCTGCTATGATAAATAAGTGTTCAAAGTAATGCTGCCTGTTATGTAGGTCTTTTAAGGTTTCAATTTTTGACAGCACTGAACTAAACTTCCTGTTATGTAATATTTATTCAAAAGCTTGTCAGGATTCATTAAAAAGGAGGTCTTTATGGCTTTGACAACTATAGGCTGAACAACAACCATAAGTATCTTCCTTACTATTAATCATTTATGGGTTAATAAGTACAGACACCTTGATTTTGCAACTAGCTGTAATACACCCAATTATTAGTTAACAAGTTTCAAAATACAGAAGAGGATAGTTGAAAGTGATATGTTGGTTTCTTTTACAACATAAAGTATCCAAAAATACCAATTTACTAACGTAACAAAGAGATTTATAAGATCAGCTTCAAACTGTTTTTGTACCTTTCAATACTTTTCTGTACTTTGTCTTTGCAAAAGTACTACTAAAATCTGTTTCAAACTGTTTGCACAAAAGATCAGCTTCAAACCTTTGAGTATCTTATATTATCTCCTAAAATCTGTTTCCAATTTACTTTAGTTATTACATGATGTGTTCCCTGATTTCCCTATTAATTTAGAACTGGGAGTCTTGTATCATTGTAAATAAGAACTAGTATTCAGTCATTTTGTATCATACTATTTATCAAGTTATTCTGCATAAACAAGGTTATGCTGCTTTTCATTTGAAATATTATGCAGCTACTTTAATATTATGCTACATAATACAAGGTTATGCTACTACAATATTATGCTGCTACTTTATTAACACAAACAATCATAACTCTTCATTTGAGATTACTTCATTTGGAAACTACATAAACATCAAAGTAACTACAACATTTGACATTACATCATTTGAGTACATGTGTTGCAACTAATGCAAACACAGTTAAAAAGACAAACATCAAAGATAACCCCACAAAATAATACACAAACCTAATTTTCATCTTCAACAAATCTTCATTTTTCTTGATATCCTTAATCACATCCATAAGCTTCTCATTCTTGTCTTTTAAAGATTTTATCACATCTTTAACACGACTGCTCATGTCTTCATCAACTCACTGAAAGTAATTCCATCCTTTTTTCTTCATCACCTTAAAATTACCACAACCATGAAATCTTCTTCCGGAATTATCGTATGTCCATGACGTCATCAACGGTGACTCAAGCTCACACCAACATCTATTACCTCTTCTTCTTATACCAGACCCAGACTGGTTTGTTGAGGAAAAAGAAATTTTCGTTTCGGACATGTTGGTAAGTAGGGGTTCGAAATTAATGGCTACAGAAGGGTTGGTATGGGTTTGTTGAAGAAAGGAGGACTGAGTTTGAAGAAATGGCTGAAGAAATGAGTTGTTCTTCGTGAAAAATGAAATGGAAATGGAAAAAATGAATGGTTGAAGAAATGGGGTTTTACATTTAGGTTTTATTTTATTAATTTTCTGAAAATGAAATAAACAAAACCTAAATGACATGAAAATGATATTAAAAATAATAAGACCATTTTAAATGACATGGAAATGCCACATCATCATTCAACGCGCCACATCATTAAAAACATGACTTAAAATGGCAAGAGGACTAATAATAATCTTGAAACCTAAAAATAAAGAAAAAAAAAAAAAAAAAGACTAAAATAGTGATTTTTAAAATAGAGGATCAAAACCCAAAAAATACAAAATAGGGGGACCAAAGTTGCAATTAATTCAAAATTTATAAAATAGGATTACAAACTCAATGAAAGAAGCCCTAACGCTTCAAATTCTTTCACTTCCATGGAATATCCGCAAGAACATGCTGCTTCATGACGCAAACGCTATATAATCAAATCAACTATCACTCACAATTTATGCTTCATGTCATCATCACAATCACACGTTATTCATTATACTTCTATAATCCACCAATCCCAATCTCATCTTTGATACTGTCATGAGCAACTGTTACAAGATCAATGGCTGCAACAATGAACCCAATATTTTGGCTATCATTTTTGACTTAGATGGCACACTTCTCGATACTGGTATTTCTATTTGTATTTCGCTTGTTGCTGAAATTTTGTTGATTTTTTATGAATTTTGAATTTGTGTTTATCATTGGTGTGTGCAGAAAGGGTTACAAGGGGTGTGTTGAATGAGTTTATGGGAAAGTATGGGAAGGAAGTGAATAAGGAAAGGGAAGAAAAAAAGAGGTTAGGGATGACACAGAAGGAATCAGCGGCTTTAATTGTTAAGGATTATCAGCTCCCATTAACACCTGACCAATTTATCAAAGAAATTAACCCTCTCTATATTCAAAGGTAACAACACTTTATATTTATCGTCAGAGTTTAGGGTTTAGGGTTTATATATGACTATGTATATATGGTGATTAATTGCTTACGCGTTCGAGGATTCTTCTTTTTCAATTCATGAATTGATTTAGGTGGAGAGAAGCGAAAGCGTTGCCCGGTGCTAATCGAATCATCAAACATTTTTTGAAAAATGGTGTACCGATGGCTCTTGCTTCAAACTCCTTGAGAGAATACATATATGCAAAAATTCCTTACCATAAAGGTACTTTACACCTATTTGTATTTGTTTTTCATGTATGAGTTTTTGTAATTTTATCAAACTTGCAAATTCAAACATGCACTAGATGATTAGGATAGTTTCAGCTTAAGATTAATAAGTTGGAATACTTGATATGTAGTTTCCTGCTTAAAATTATATATTTGATACTTGATAAAATTGATTTTTGTAGGTTGGACAGAAAGCTTCTCTGTAATTCTAGGAAATGATCAGGTTAAATTTGGGAAGCCTGCTCCAGATTTGTAAGATTCCTTATCCCGAGAAGTGTTTTAAATTGCGGACGCAACACAAGATGCGACTTCAATACTATGATAATTTATACTCTTCCAGTTTCATCACATTTGTAATCGACTCTAATTGTTACAGGTTTGAAGAAGCTGCCAAGAGAATGGGTGTAAATGCAATGAACTGCCTTGTGTTTGAAGATTCCTTGTAAGTCTTCCAGAATCTCTGTAGCACTCTGAATGAGTCATTTCTTATTCTCCAGCCACTTGGAATTCTCGTGTGATAATCATATTTTTGTAATGTTTATGTTCTGCAATGTGCTTTAACAGGGTTGGTGTCAAAGCAGCTCATGCTGCAAAAATGAAGATAGTCGCTGTACCGTCTCGCGGCGAATCGGATTGTTGTAAGCTGGCAAATGTTACTCTTAATTCACTTTTAGAGTTCCAACCTGAGCTATGGGGCCTTCCACCTTTTGATGATTGTAATGCCTCTATTACTTCTTAAATATGTTAATGAATTTCAATAATTAATAGCGCGTTCTGTTATCATAGTAATTTTCCAAATTAATAATGGCAGGGGTTGATAACACATTGCCTATTGAGCCGATTCATGTGAGTGGTTTGTATGCTACAGGATCTCTTCTCGAAACCAAAGGTTTTCAAAACTCCTAACTTTTTCTCATTTCATTCATAAACTTTGTTACATGAGCAAAATCAAAATGCCAGGATGAACCTATCCGGAATAAGTTCTTGTTCAAGGTTCAGTCGGTTGAACTGTCCTGTTCTGTTTTTAAAACAATGCATTTAATCTCTTTAAGTTTCATTTTTTTTTTTAAAAGTTTAACATGGTATTCATTCTAACATAGTTGAATTCCTTAATCCAGAGAATGTAGCATTTGGTATTCCTGATCAAGTTGTTGGGATTTACTTCGGTTGGGCCAAAGTCGATACAAATAGGAACTTCAAGACATTGGTTAGCATTAGTTTGGACTTGTCCAGTGCTTCCTACAAAAAAGTAGTGAGTACTCAATTATACAATTCAACAATTTCTTTGATTCTTTGATGATGCATAATATCTAAAGTGAGCAGAGCAATATACATGATAAACCATGAGTGTGTCAAATTAATATTAACTAACTAATGCACATTATGGGGACTAATTTTGCAGAATGTTTGGTTCATTGATGCAAACACCGACATTAAATCTGAGCAGCAGATGCAAATCTGTCTTGTTGGCTACATAAGAGCATGGGATAACAAGGTATGGAAGTATCTAACCTGACACTAATTTTCAGAATTTGAAAGAAAAAAATTCACAGCCTTTTTTTTGTAACAGAAACTTGGGTCAGTGGAATTGGAGAAACTTGAAGAATACAAGTCCATTGCAAAAGCTTCACTAGATTTGCCATCATTCAGTAGTTTTTGATAGAAAAGGCTTCATATGGAGCAGACAATATAAGTGGCTCAATTACACGATGAAAGATGGAATAATTATATAATTTTTTTTCCAGTTTTCTTAATAATGCATGCCGATGATTATTAGAAAATCCATGCTATGGTTACTAAAATACTATTGCCAAATAATTGTATAATTCCTCCTAATTGTTAGGCTAACTTTTATTTCTTAAGCTACAATCTCCAAATGTATGATTTTCGGATAGCTAATTCCTCCTAATTGTTAGGCTAGCTTTTGTTTCTTGCTTCCATTTTCCCACTATATAACTAATTGTAAAATAAATAAATCGAGGTAAAAGAAGACGATTGGAATTAATACTGTCGAATTAATGTTGAAAATAACGAGCAACAATAAGGTGGTTGGGTTAAAATATATATATATATATATATATATATATATATATATATATATATATATATATATATATATATATATATATATATATATATATATATATATATATAGGAGTGGACATATTTTTGGATATAGATTGACTTATTTACTAAACTCTTTAATGAAATTATAAGGTAAAAAAAATCAAATGAATGGAGAAAAAACAGTTTAGTTCTAATCTATAAAAACAAAGGGAATATACAA
Organism: Lathyrus sativus; assembly: GCA_963859935.3. Taxonomy (NCBI): domain Eukaryota; kingdom Viridiplantae; phylum Streptophyta; class Magnoliopsida; order Fabales; family Fabaceae; genus Lathyrus; species Lathyrus sativus. The sequence continues at coordinate 931,726,196 of OZ012735.1, forward strand.
AATTGTGTAAATTATAAGGATATTAAATTTATAAGTCATATTATGAAGTTACGGAAAAGAACAATTGAACTATGACTAAGAGACTTTAGTCATTGAGAACCCATTTAGTTTTATGTCTGGGAGATCGACCATGAAAAACGATCTATCTACTACGACGTCAGTTTTTATTGACTTGGAGAAGGCATGTGATAATGTCTAGAGAGATTTTGTGAAAAACTTTAGAGAAAAAAAAGTTAGGATTGCATATATTTGAACTATTATGGACTGGTCATATCAACCATGGATGGGTCATGTTGACCATATTGATCCCAACTAAGCAATCAAATAAGGATCCCACTCCTTCCAGAATCTTCACAATATCCAATGATTATCATTCTAATGATCATCTAAGATATCAACCGTAAAACATCCAACGACTCACCCAATTCACTCCTAACTAATAACAAGTTAGTCATTCCCTCTCTACTATATATAATGAGGGCGTCAAAATCAAGTAACATATTTCAAACACAATTTCATTTCATTTGGAATGTTAACCTTGTAGGTCCCTTCACTCAACCACATCGAAAGCCACGATCCACCATCAACCGCCGTATACCTTCTCATTTCTGATTCCCGAACGGAACAGTGGCACTGTCTATGGGAAACAAATGTTGATTCCTACGATTTTCACGAATTCACATTTTCTCCAATTTTTCGCAGTACATGACTTCTTCCGATGATCAGAGCAAGTCTTTGCACTAAAACGAGAAACCTACCGTGTTCTGATTCAATTCAACATTACATCAATTTCTTCTCCTTAAATCTCCAAATTCTCATTTTTACTTTCACCAATGATGGCTGGATCTAAAGCTACTAGATCTTCCGCAACACGAGAAGTCGTAGTTACTACTCTATCAATAAGGAATCAACCACATTTTCTTCTACAAGAAAACACCGTAGATCCTGAAATGGTCGATCCGATGCATCCAAATCTAGTTCGAGTTTCACAATTACCCAGATTTATTCAAGAATATCCGATAGAGACTCCAGTTCCACTTCTGGTTACACAACTTGTCAGTCTTCCAAACTCTCTAGGAAAACCTCGGTATGCAAGGTATTAACAAACTGTTGAACAATGTGTTTAACATCGTTTGCCAACAGAATTCTCACGCCTTTGAAGTAAGGTTTAAGTGTCTGGAAGAAAGCTTTCACAACGCTCCCTCCTGTGAAAATAAAATTAAAGAAGTTGCTTTGAGAAAGACTCGTGTTGCTACCCCGAAACTAGAAGAGACAAGGCTCCTCAATCAAAGGACCAACATAGAAGTAGGAAGCATCATACTCCTTCTCTCAGCCCCTCCGGAGCAGCCATGCACCTTCCCCAGCGTAAGCAGAAACTCATTCAGGAAAAGTGCAACCGAAGTACCTGTTGTCAGTAAGAATACTGGATAGAAAGACTCTGAAGTCTATGGAGAAACCTCCTAAATTGAGCGATTACGAAGGGAAAGGAGATCTTGACGGGCATATGCTACTTGTAGATGACCGACTAAGTTACTTTAGTGTTGATGATGCATCCAAGTGGAAGTTGTTGTGTTAAGTCTGGTCGAACAAGTTCGACTAAAGTTCAATGGTCTTCCCGACAGATGTATTGATTCTTGGACGGAATTTCAAAAAATATTTTCTGCGGAGTTCACTGCTCGGAAGCAGCGACCTATAACTGAACCCGCCCTAAGTGGGATTATGCAAGAGAAGAGAGAAAGTTTGTAGTCATATATAAACCGATTCATGCAGGTATCTACTGAGGTGGAAGGAGCTCAGGAAGGTCTTCAATGTTGAATCTTCGGGAACGTTCTTCTGAGAGACCATTCTTTCAGGAAAAAGTTAGGAAAAAGGAAGGTGAAGTCTATGAAAGAAATGTTAAATATGGTCGAGCCTTTCATGATCTTGGAAGAGAATCTGTCTACGCATTTTTATAACCATCCCTCTGCTGATTCTCACTCCAATTTCTAAGTTTGGAAGGAATACCACCAACGTCGCGATGATCCTGATCGGGGAATGTTAGGAAAGTACAACAAGTAAACTCCTATGAGGATGTTTCGTGAGAAGATTTGCCAAGACTATATAAATACTGAATTTCAAAAATAGGAATCTGACCCTCATACCTTGTCAGAGAGTCATCTCGGACAGACAAATCAAAATATGTTCACACCCATAAAAGACACAACCACAATATTAATGATTGTATTCAATTAAAAGATTTTATTGAATAACTGATAAATAGGGGATGACTAGCCAAAAATGTGAAAGGAGGCAAGCGAGATAGAGAGGTGGCATCTAAAGGTAAGTCCCCCTCAAAGATCATAATGGCCGAGACAAGTGGAGAAAGCAATGAAGTAAGCAAAGGTAATTGCCCATACATTGCTGCTATAATCGGAGAAGCCCCATAAGAGAACCTCTCGTTCAAAAGTACCACGCAAAAAAAAATCGCATAGATGATGGGTGTTTATCGCAAGGAGAGAAAGACGCTGACAAAAGTTCCCGACCGTCGTATGTTGGGATTCCGCGACTCAGAAAAAATCGGAGACATTCCCAACAAAATTTCCCCTTCGTGAACATTGCTACAGTTGGGAAGTTTGATGTATCTCAGATCCTCATCGAAGGAGGTAGTTCCTGTGACATCATGTACTCAAAATTATTCGAGAAAATGGACCTGAACTGAAGCAACTTACTGTCGTACAAAGGCTCAGACCTCTAAGCATTTAATGGAACCACAACCCGTCCTTGGGGATATGTGGAACTAATACTTTCTGTTTGAAGTGGAGAGGACATCCAAGCGGTAAATTCTCAATTTTTTGTTGTTTCTTGCAAGAGTATTTACAATTGTATCTTGGGACGAACCTTTGCGGCCATGTTGAACGCCGCTGCCTCACCAGTCCACCTCGAGCTTAAATACCACAACCTTAAAAAAAAAAAATTGACGACATTTAATGCCAACTTCAAAGAAAAGACATAATCATAAATATCAACGTCACTTTCCTCTCCAAACAATAGGAATCCAACCTAAAAAAAAAATTGAAAAAACCATAAAGAATTAATAAAAATCTCTATTTTTTTAAAAATGGTTTATTTATAAGGATCAACCACTTATTTTTATTACTACAATATAAAAAATACAAATTTGAACTCTAAACCAACCGCTCACACGAAACTACCGGAACAACTTATACATTTAAATCAAAGTATCCACCAACCCCTAAATCTCTATATTTATATTTATAACAATATTTTGTTATTCTATAACTCAATTAAAATAAAACAATATCACTATATACAGATGGCCTCAATCTACAATAGCCAACAGGTAGATCCATAACATATCCTTACCAAAGCCTAATTGGACGGAACATACAAAGAAAACTACTTCGATCTCTACCAAGCACAAACGTTTTCTTTGAAACCACCAAACACAAACGTTGCCCTTCATTATTTCCATCACCTTAACTATACCCTATATATACCCACACAAAACCAAAACCTCTCCAACAATCTCAACACATTCCCTCTTTTCACATCACCAACAACATTATCATCATGGCAGAAAAAGAAGGAGCCATTGTGAAGAAAGGACACGAAGAGTCTCTAAAAGCAGCACTTTCTCTTCTCCAAGAATTCGAACTACCAGAAGGACTTCTCCCTCTCGCCGATATAATCGAAATCGGGTACGTGAAACCAACCGGTTACATATGGATCCTGCAGAAGAAGAAAGTGGAGCATAAGTTCAATCTGATAAGCAAGCTTGTGAGCTACGATACTGAGATAACAGGTTACATTTCAAAGAAGAAGATTAAGAAACTTAAAGGAGTGAAAGCAAAAGAACTCATGTTATGGCCTCCGGTTAACGAGATCACGGCCGATGAACAACCAACCGGAAAGATTCATTTCAAGAGTCTTGCTGGTATTACCAAGACTTTCCCTGTTGAAGCTTTTGCCGCAGGCCAGTAATATATTTATATATTCACATGAGTTAATTTATGTTATGAGAATCTACCAAGCCTATATAGATGTTTGGTATAGAATATAAGAATAATCGCTTTCTTTCTATGCTTTGTTTGGTGTAATTGAATTGAATTTATGTTATATTATCTAAGAGATTTGGAACTATCTTGATTCTGGTGCAGTGTTGAATCTTCATGTTTTCTTTCTTGTTGTTTATGCATCATGCACCGCATGAACCTATCTAATTTCTAATGCCAACAAACAATACAATGGACAAATGAAAATGATATATCAATAGAAGAAACAATATAGCATACATATAACCGATAAACCAAACCAACAAACAAAAACATCATAATATATATGATAGCGAAACAAAACAAACCACAAAGAGAATCGAGTTAAAACCAATAAAAGCCCAAAATCTATTCTATTTATTATTCCATTGCAATCTCATTTTCAGTTATTAAGAACAGTGAAAAATCCAACCACAATCATCTATAACAAAACAGAACCGCTTCCGACTATTTACCACTAGTAAAATACCATTGAAATATAGATTCTGATAGAGAAATTCCAACACGACATGATTCAAACACTCCGACATCGATAATACAACACTAACTATATATATATATATATATATATATATATATATATATATATATATATATATATATATATATATATATATATATATATATATATATATATATATATATATATATATATATATATATATATATATATATATATATATATATATATATATATATATATATATATATATATATATATATATATATATATATATATATATATATATATATATATATATATATAGTTCTGGACTGGACCCAGACCTGCTCATCCGTTGGACAGGTCCAGCCCAACGCTATTAGGGGAAGGCTCAACAAGGCCCAAATTCCCCCGTGTCGGACACGGTTCTAGGCACACCGGGCAGGCACCCTCCCTCCGTTGGGCAGAGCAACACGTCTTCCACACGTTCTCCACGTGCTTCCCCCGCGGAAATACGTCATCAGGCAACTACCCACCTCCGAAAGAGCTGGTCATCCCATCTTCCGAAGATCACGAGACGGTTGAACTAGGGCGAACACCACGTGCTGATCTTCACTACGCCACATAAGCCCTAGCAGTCACTTGGGTTGGGCCTGGAAATCCAGCCCATCACAAGTGACCGTTAGCCCTGCGCTGGGGTCTTTCTATAAATACACTCTTTCACTAGAGGGTCAGGTATTCAATTCTCTACACCTAACTTCTGTATTTGCTCCCACTCTAGTCCTCTACTCACTTAAGCATCAGAGTATCTTGCAGGTACACCCCCTCCTCCTTCCTACTCCCGTTGAGCAACTCCCAGATCAGCGACGCGTGGCGATCAGCAATCTCTTCTGATCAGGTACGATCAGTGAGAATATAAAACTTCCCCGTTCCTCCAAGCAGAAGAACCAAAGCTTCAAACTTCAACTTCCGAGATCATGACTAGCCCACGTCACGATGACGTTGCCCACAATTCCGCTTTCGTCCCAATCACCAACGACAACGACCAGGCTGGGTCATCCCACGCCCGTGAGGGTGACGTGAGGGACGGACGAACAACCTCCTCTTCGTCCGAGGACTCGGTACATCACGTCGCACCTCGAGCAAGGAGCCCGACTATTTTCCCGCCCGTTCCCACACCAGCTGGCGCGGATCCGACGATGACTGTCCTCTTCGCAACCATCAACCAAACCAATCTGATGTTGTTCCAAAAGAACGAACGCATAGGTATGCTGGAACAAGATACCTCGTCTCGTTCTCCCCCGCGGTGAAATCAACGTGAAGACTCCCGGAGCCCCCTCCCCGTCAACGGAGGCGCCGACCACAACTGGAGAGGCCTCAGCCTGTGGCTTCCAAGAAGCGCGTCCGATCACCTTCCCGGAAGGAGAGACGTTCCTCGGTCCCAAGAGCGAACAGACCGGAAGCCCCGGACAAGAGGTCGAGAGGACGCAATCAAACCCCTCGACACAACCCTTCGCCCTCGCACTCCCCAGTTCGCATCGACGAAGACGATTACAGGACCCCCTTTTCGCGGGAGATCATGACAACACCCATACCCCATGGGATGGAGAAGCCACTCGTACTCTCCACGTACGACGATACCTCAGACCCGGACGACCACCTGGAGGATATCGAGGCCTTGCTCGACTACAGGAACGTTCGAGGAGCCATCAAGTGCAGACTCTTTCCAACGATGTTAAGGAAGGGAGCCATGACTTGGTACAAAATCCTGGAGCCTGAGTCCATCACGTCGTGGAGGGTCCTGAAGGATCTCTTCTCACAACATTTCATGGCGTCTCGACGCCATCCGAAGAAGGAGGTCGCCCTGGGCGCGATCATCCAAGCCCCGGACGAGCCTCTCAGGAACTACATCGAGAGGTTCACAAGGGAGGCGGTCCAGGTAACGACTTTAGACGAAATGAAGCATTACCTCATAGAGCAGGGCCTATGCCGCAGCTCCAAATTCTACGAGGTCGTGGTAATCCACCGACCAACCACCCTGTGAGGCTTCCTCGAGAAAACTCGCCACTACATCCGGTACGAGGAGATCGATACTGCTAATTCTGCCCGGGACTCTCGTAACCGCGAAACCCCTCGCGGGTCCCGAGAAAAAAGAGCTCCAGCCCCCTGGCGTGGGGGAGACCGACAACGAGACGATCGTCCCCGAGAGCCCCGAGAGCAGAAGGGCCCTACAGGATGCTTCACTGAATACATAGCCCTAGTTGCTTCCCACGAGCGCATACTGGCTGAGTGCGCCAACTTGGAGTTCGTCCGGGGAGGTGTCCGTTTTCCCAAACCGGCACCCCCCAAGGCCAACGTGGACAAGTTCAAATACTACCGTTTCCACCGGGGCCACGGGCACGTCACGGAGGATTGCATCCACCTAAAAGACGCAATCGAAATACTTATCAAGGATGGGCACTTGAAGAGATACACTTGGGGAGGAGATGCCCCTCGGCAGGAGGCCCACGAAGCCAAAAGAGTCGAGGACATCCCTCCTCCCTCCAACGAATTCGGGCTGCAGGTGGCCCTCAGCGTCAGTCGGCCTGAAGACTGGTTCTCGCTGAGAGAACATAGCCTCCCTACTGGGCATCAGCTGCCCGAGGAACCAATACGTCCCATCAGCCCGTGGGAATACTTCCCCATGACAATGGTCATCTCAAGCAGGGCCCCGAACAAGCTCTCCATCGAGTCTGTAAAGAGGAAGTTTGATGAGATGATGAGCAACAGTTCCAGCAAAATGAGCACGCCTGACAAATTCCATGGTCGGTCTAACCCGATCACATACTATCTCGAAGAGCTGTCAGGAGGAGCCCCTAACTCCATCATCCCCTACTAATCCGGGCACAAATGGCAAACTTCAACGTCTACCGCATCCTGGTAGGCAGATGGAGTTTGGTGGATATCATGTATACCCATTTATTCTCGACGTTACAACTCGACGAGATCAACCTGACCCTTTATGTCGACTCCGACCTCTAAGGATTCAACGGGACGACGACAAGACCGTGGGGATACGTGGAGCTCAAGGTCACGTTCAGGGCACAAAAGACGACCAGGGAAATCAACGTCCGCTTCCTAGTCGTCGAATGTTCATCCCTGTACAACTGCATCTAGGGCAGGACAACGCTGATAGAGCTCACCGCGGTGCCATCGATAATCCACCTGAAAATGAAGTACTATACCAGGCTGGGAGCCGTCGTCACCCTCAGCGGGGACATAGAAGCAACCCGAAGGTGTTTTGAGGCAGCAATGAAGGGCCTCAGCACGATCGGACCCCCGACCAAAGCGACCAAGCCTCTTCCCGTCTAGGAGAACAGGCCAAAAGACCACGTCGACGCCGTGGACCTCGATTGCCGCTTCCTCGGAGAACCGGACCACGAGTACGAAGCCGAGCGCGGTCCTCCAACACGGCCAACGGGCAACCCATCTATCCAACGCGCCCCATTCCAGATGGGGACTTCGAGATAGTAGTCCTCGGCGAAGATGCGACCAGGAGCGTGAAGATTGGAGCAGGACTGCCCGGTGTGGAGAGGAAGTAGATGAAGGCATGCCTCCATGAGAATGCCGACCTCTTCGCTTGGAGCGCCACCGAGATGCCCGACCTTGACCCCGAGGTCGCCTGCCACCAGCTCTCCATCAACCCAGCCACGAAGGCCATAATGCAACGTAGACGTAGGCAATCCCTAGAAAAGTCAGAGGCGGCTGAAAAAGCTGTAAAAGACCTCATAGAGGAGAATTTTATTTCGGAAGCCTGGTATTCAACCTGGCTGTTCAACGTTGTACTTGTTAATAAATTAAATGGGAAATGGAGAATATGCATTGATTACACTGATCTCAACCGGGCATGTCCCAAGGACGCCTATCCCCTCCCTAATATCGACAAGCTCGTCGACAACTCGGCAAGCTTAAATTGTTGTCCTTCATGGACGCCTACTCGAGATATAACCAGACCCCCATGGTTGAGGTCGATAAATAGAGCACGACCTTCATGACCGAGTCGAGAAACTATTACTACAACGTAATGCTCTTCGGCCTAAAGAACGCTGATATCAACGGATGATGAACAAAGTCTTCCGAGGAGATATTGACGACATGCTCGAAGTCTACATGGACAACATGATCGTCAAATCACGCACTGAGGTCGATGACACGACCCACCTCAAGAAAGTCTTCGAGACAACGAGGAAGTGCAGGATGCGGTTTAACTCGGAGAAGTGCACCTTCGGCGTACGCGTGGGGAAATTCCTCGGGTTTTACCTGGCCGAACGGGGGGTCGAGGCAAACTCGGACAAATGTTGGGCCTTCTCCGAGATCGTGACGCCGAGCACGAAGAAGTCGATACAGTCCCTCGACGGGATGCTCGCGTCATTATCCCGCTTCCTCGCCAAATCCGCGCAACATGCCCTCCGATTCTTCAAACTGCTAAGGAAGGAGGCCGCGTTCGAATGTACGAAGGAATGCGAGCAGACCCTTCTCAACCTCAAACGCGTCCTGTCGGAGCCACCGGTCTTGACGAGGCTAGACGTCGGGGAAATCCTCTACCTATACCTGGTCGTTGCCACCGAAGCCGTGAGCGTTGTACTAATCCAGGAAACCTCTGACGGATAGAAACCGATCTACTTCACAAGCAAGGCCCTCCACGGGCCCGAGGTGAGGTACCAGTAGATCGAAAAAGTCGTCCTGGCCCTCATCAACGCGGCTAGAAGTCTCCAGCACTACTTCCTGTCCTACACCATCATGGTCAGAACCGAGCAGCCTATCAAATAGCTGCTCGGCAGGCTCGACATGGCAGGACGTATGTTGAAGTGGTCGTTGGAACTCTCTGAGTTTGACATTATCTACGAAGGCAGGAAAGCCCTCAAGGCATAAGTACTGGCTGATTTCGTCACTGAGATGACGCTCACCATGGAACCGACCCCCGGAGCCCATAAGTGAATCATCTTCGTCAATATCGCTTCGAGCTCCTCAGGAAGCGGCGCGAGCATCATCCTCTAAAACAAGGAGGGTACGATAATGGAAGTCTCCCTAACCTTGGCCTTCCCGACAACGAACAATCAGGCCGAGTACGAAGCTTTCTTGGCCGACCTCTGCCTGGTAGATGACCTCGGAGCCAAGGAGATAAAAATATTCACGAACTCCTAGTTGATCACCTCCCAAGTCCGGGGAGAATACCAAGCGAAGAACGATAACCTGGCTGAATACTTGGCCCTTATTAGGGAGCAGATGAAGAGTTTCGACTCCACGGAAGTACAACATGTTCCACGCGAGCAGAATACCCAGGCGGACGTCCTCTCAAAGCTAGCGAGCACGAAGAAAAAAGGTGGGAACAAATCTGTCGTCTAAGAGGTCCTCGCCCATCCCAGCACGGAATTGGAAAAAACAACGCTCAAGGTCAACGCCATTGAGGACACCGACTACTGGATGACCCCGGTACACACCTACCTTAGCACCGGTCGCCTCCCCGACAATGCAAAGGAGGCAAGCGCTGTCAAACGTCGAGCTTTCTCCTATGTGCTGCTCGAAGGGAGAATGTACCGAAGAGGCTTCTCGATCCCTCTCCTAAAATGCGTTGACAAAACCCAAGCCCCGGGCATCCTGCAAGAGATCCACGAAGGCATCAACGCTCAACACTTAAGGGGAAGGTCCCTCGCCCAAAAGGCCCTACGAGCAGGATACTACTGGCTGACGATACAACAGGACGCTAAGGAGCATGTGAAGAGATGCGGCAGGTGCCAAAGGCACGGGGACATGCACCTCGTCCCCCCCAAGAGAGATTAAGACCCTCTCCTCTCCATGGTCGTTCGCCTGGTGAGGGATGGATATCCTCAGTCCGTTTATCGTAGGCTCCTATCAAAACAAATATCTGATAGTCGGCATCGGCTACTTCACTAAATGGATCAATGCTGAAGCTCTGGCTAAGATCACGGTGCACAACATACTCCGCTTCTACAAGAGGAACATCCTCGCCAGGTTCAGCGTCCCTCTGGCCATTGTGACGGACAACGGTACGCAGTTTATTGAGAAGAACTTCTGAGACCTCATGACCAAACTCGGGACGAAGCATCACTTTACCTCAATCAAACACCCATAAACGAACGGCCAAGAAGAGGCCGTGAACAGGGTTATCCTCTGAGGTCTAAAGCAAAGACTTGGGGACGCCAAGAAAAGATGGGTTGAGGAGCTCCACAGCATGCTCTGGGCCTACCGAACAACGCCCCACTCGACCACCGGAGAGACCCCTTTCCGACTCACCTAAGGAACCGAGGTGGTGATCTCGGTGGAAATAAGGGAACCTTCCAGAAGGACCGAATCTCCCCTCGAGAAGGAGACCAACGACGAGGCCCTCCGAGAAGAACTCGACTTGGTCGAAGAAATCCAGCCGGGGGAAGCTCTCCGCGAAGCCGCGCTAAAGCAAAAAATCACCCTTCGCTATGATAACAAATTCATAAGACGCGATTTCCAGGTTGGCAACCTGGTCTTACAAAGAAACCAAAAAGACTCACGCGAGGGTAAGCTCGCCGCAAACTAGGAGGGCCCCTATCGTGTCCGAGACAAGACAGAGCATGGGGCCTACTACCCCGAAAACCTACACGGGGACGAAATTGCTCAACCATAGAACGCTGAGAAGCTCAAAAGATACTACAGTTAAACACTGCCTGAAATTCTGGCACGTACACGATGAATGTTATCACAGATGTTATAACATCCACTGTAACACAGACTATTGGAATAATTAAAAAGCTGTAAAGAGAAAGCAGTAAATAACACAGTAATTGTTTATCCAGTTCAGTGTCAACAACACTTACATCTGGGGGCTACCAAGCCAGGGAGGAAATTCACTCTTAGTAGAATTAATTCAGAGTTAAACAAACTAGTTTGCACTCCTCACCCAATGACACTTCAATCTAGAGACACTCTAGACTTGAGTATTCCCACTCAATCCCCCTCAATCACACCACAGTGATATCAATACACAATTACTAATGACTGTTGAAGTTATACTTCACACAAACCTTGATCGTGCTTCACAGCTTTGATCAAGAACACACCACTCTTACTTAACAGCTTTGAGTGTTACACCAACTTAGAAACTACCTAACCAATGCAGTTCTACAGCAGACAATTGCTTGGTAAACAAGTATTCCTAAGCCACAATACAAACGTGAAGAACAATCTTCTTCACTCACAAGGACTCTCTATACGTACTCTCTAATCTTCTGTCAAGAGCTGCTCTTCTAGGATTGCTCCTTCTGTTATTTATAGCAGCAGTCAGTCCTTGGGCCTGGGTGCACAAATTAGGTTTAACTATAACAAAACCTCTCTTTAATAATCTGCATGCTTGCCATTTAATTCAGGAGCATTTTTTTCGCTTTAGGGCTTCTAAAATGTCTCCTGTCTTTCAGCTTGAGCTTCTAATAAGTTTCCTGATTTCTAGCTACCAGAAAAACTAATCTGCTCGCTGGATGTCATACGATCAGAGTCATGACATTCTGTATGACATTCAACTTAACTAACATTTAGCTAAGTTAACTTACCCTGCAAAATCCATATTATGTATGTAATAACACTAGTCATGACATACATACATACTCTAATGTTTTGCCACCAAAATGCAGCCAATCAAGAGCACTTACAAACTCCCCCTTTGGCAAATTTTTGGCTAAAACACTCTACTCTAATACCAGAGATTTACATGCAACAGAAGACTTATCACATGTCCAGTCATACAGGAAAGTTACTAGCTAAACAAACTCTCAGAGTCATCTTCATGGTCCTCACAATTAGCTCTTAATACAGGTATACCTCAACCTGTTCATAGTTAACCATCTGTTAGTTACCATTACAGATGTCACACTATACTGAGTAGGGGTGTGCATAGATTATAAACCAAACCAAACCACATATATGGTTTGGTTTGGATCTTAAAACCATTTATATAAAACCGGTTTATTTTTTTAAAACCGGTTTACAAGTGGGTCGGTTCGGTTTCAAACCGGTTTTTAAAGAAAAAAATAGTTTTTTTAAAAACCAGTTTTAAACCGGTTTCTCTCAAAACCAATTTTTTATTTTCTTTAAAGAAATCAATTTTATAAAAAAAAATCAATTTTAAAACCAATTTTCCATTTACCATGTAAAAAATACTAGAAGAAAAGGACCATTCTTCCATGTAATTTGTAGTTATATAAACAAATTTCATTAACAACGAAATATTTATTTCCCATGTAACTTGTGGAGAGGTTATTTTATTGAGACAATCAGCATACTGGTGGAATATAAAACCTTGTTTATTAAAGTTGCAAACTTCTCCCTCTGATATTACTTGAGTGGTGTAGTTGCAAACTTCCACATATATTAAGATAAACTGGAGTATAGTTGTAACCACTCAATAGAACAAGTAATTCAACATCATCACAGTGTACTTGAAAACAAAGCATAAATTTTAATAGTAAAAGCTATCTATTTTACCAAGTATCATCAATAGAATTATTTCGATAAACCCATGATTGTGATTTAGAGAATTAAGATACAAATGAGATTAAGGTTTGAAATTTAAAGAATGATGAAGAAGAAAGAGATGAATAAAATTTGGATTGTGAGGATTAGAGTTTCTGAAATTTGTGTTGATCTTGATTTTTCCATACTATTCATTGAAAAATGGTTACCAAATCTCAATCCGGTTTGGAACAAATGGTTACCGTTTTTTTTTTAAGTTGATAAATGGGCCACCAAATTTAAAATATAAATTTGGTTTGGATTTTAAAATTTGGATTAATTTGGATAGAAATTTGGTTTATGGTTATTGGTTATTTTGCACACCCCTAATACTGAGTAACATTCTGGGTTACTCCCCCTCAACTGATGCATTTTATGCATATCCTCTCAGCTGAGCATACAACCTGCAAACAGTCCTGCAGTCACACATAACAACATCCAGCCTGTTCTGGATATCCAGACATTTAGGATAACTTCCAGAAGTACACTATTTCGACAGCATAACACTCTCACCTGTTAGCCTAGACTACTGATGTCTCACCTTTCTGTGGACTATCATGTGCCACTCCCCCTGAAGAGATGCACAACACTCACAATCTGCTAACATAATGCAGATACACACACAACTCCTAAACACCTTCTAGGATCACACAAGTTAGCAGCTTCAGCAAACATACACATAGTAGTTCTAACATTCCTACTTCTACTAGGAAGTCATACTACCGCAACCATGTTTACTACATAACCTGCACATTAGCATACACATACACTCCCAAGCAGCAGCTGGGAGCTCACATAGCTAACATACATTCCTACATAACCTGGAAACTGGGACTTCATACAAATCACACATATCAGCAACAACACATACTTTCTCTAGCAGCACAAGCAAGTCTTCAACCTGTTGTTATCTAACAATACTCTCTCCCCCTTTTTAGACACAAATTAAGATCAAACTAATAACATAGTGTAGACCATAATGAGTGACATTACATCTGTTTGGGAATTACAAAAAATTGCTCATTAAGAGCATCACAAGTTCATGCTGAAAAAAGGTAAGACTAACAAAAATTACACACACCTTCTCGAATAAGCAGATCACAACCCCAACTCAGCAACTAGTAGTCTGAGCCACCCACTAGTAGCACATCTTGGCATCAATCTTCCTCCTCTTTACTGGAACTGAAACTAATGTCATTGACATTGGTTGAGACATTCTTACTGTTGTCATCAGACTCTTCACCTGAACTGGCTGCTCCATCAATATCATCCGTATCTCTTTCAAGTCTTTGGATAAGAGATTCTAGCTTGATTTTGCGTGCAGTTGCTGTACTGATGGTTTCTCCTAACTCCCTGCATGCATCCTTCAATTCTGCTACCATCATTCTTTTGGAGATCTTGACCTTCTCAGTAGAAGTAAATACCATATCTGGAACATGTCTTCCTTCAAATAGTTTAAAATAAAGTGACAGTTCTGGCTCTCTTTTGCTGACAGTATCACTTGACTTCAGGATCCCAAGATATTGGCTTAGAATAATTTCACAGATGAGAGATGGAAAGGCAATTGGTAGCTTAATAGAATTGGTTGTGGAGTGTTTAACAACCTGATCAAAAATGTATAGACCAAAGTCAAAGTTAACTTTGGTTCCTATGGCATGAATGATCTTGCCGAGTCCAACAGCAATAGTGGAGGTATGATTGGTAGGCACCCAGTTAGTTGCCCCAATTCTATGCAGAATTGCATACTTTACACTTAGCTATGCTGAAGACAACTTTCCTTTGGATGGCCAGACAGTGACTTTGTAACACCCCCTTTTTATACCCCCAAATAAATTAAATAAATCAATTAGGCACTTAGAAAATTTATTTCATCAGAGTTTAATTAAAACATGGTATAAAAGAGGCGCATCACATTATCATGAAATTAAACACATACGATACCTGCTCAAAATAGATATGCAACAATGGGTAACCCACATCTCAATATTTAGAATAAAAGCGGAAACATCCAAATATTGAATCAATCACATTCATAAAGGTATATACAACCATCAGTTAATTCATGCTTTACAACATATCCACAGCAGATACATACACATATGTATCACAAAAGAATCAAAACAAATGTAACTCCAAAAGAGTCAAAGGCTTCCTAACTACCCAGATGTTACATATCAGAGCCATTGACCAAAAAGAATGAAGACATCGCTTCACAAAAAGAACCTCCAGCTTCCTACTCTGCAATGCCTCATAGAGCATTATAAAACAGCAGAAGGGTGAGAAACAACATCATAACAGTTAATGCATAAAATTATATATATATATATATATATATATATATATATATATATATATATATATATATATATATATATATATATATATACATAACTCCATAATTATACAAGTTATACTCAAATTATGTTCTCACCACATTAAGCATATACAAACAATCATGTCTCTACACATACACATGAACAATCACTATATTTCCTCCAAACAAATCACATATAACATACACAGTTATATTCACACAACCAATGCATCATACACAGATGACTCATGCAACTCATAGAGACCGACACACGACTCTATGCAGATGCAAATGCGGTACCGACTCATTAAACAAATTCCCTAAGGAATCGAGTATTCAGCAGATCCTCCACGGGATCAAGTACTCAGCAGATTCTCCACGGAATCAAATATTCATCAGATTCTCCACGGAATCGAATATTCAGCAGATCCTCCACGGGATCAAGTACTCAGCAGATTCTCCACGGAATCAAATACTCTAACCAATCCTCCACGGAATTACATGTCATGACCGATTCTCCAAGGAATCACACAATGCAACCAATTCTCCAAGGAATCAAATATAACCATCGTATCATACGAGGTTCTGCAAATCCTCCGAGGGATCAATCGACACAAAAATGCATACTATGCTCACAAACATATTCATTGCATTTATCACATACATCGCATATATCTATCATGCATTCACATTATGCACCATTCCACACATGGTTTACACACATATCAGCCCATCAATGCGTTTCTATTCAATTCGAGCAAATACACAAGATTATCAAATATTCAAGATTCACCATTTACTCTACAATCTAGGATTCACGCCTTTCGGCCACCCACAGCACGACATGTTGGAACAGTTCACACATCAATCATTCATATAGGCATTAATCATAATTGAATCAACCAAACATCATGCTATGAACAAACAGCAAAACAAAATAACACTGCCAGGTTCGCCAACCTTCGCCTGGCGAAGCCACGCAGCGAATGCTCGCTGGCCTTCGCCTGGCGAACTCCCTAGCGAAGTCCACTGGGAGTAATTCTGGAATTACTCGCTGAGGCTCGCTACCCACTCGCCTGGCGAACCTTCGCCAACTCACCTCGCCTGGCGAACTTGCCAGCGAATACAGGGTATTAGCTTCTGACTTGCTTCGCTACAGCTCGCTGGGCTTCGCCTGGCGAAGCTTCGCTGCCATTCGCCTGGCGAGCCTGCGAAGACAGAACTTCCATGGCTGTCTCAAAGCCCAAACTCCACACAACCAACCGATTAAATCCAAACCAATCACAGTAGCACAACCCAACCATCACCCGACTAAACTACATCGTCTAATTCGAGTTCTAACCGATTAAAACCTCATTCTACTCACAAAACCAACTTCTAACCTAAGTGGAAAAGGAGTAGAAACTCTACAAAATCCGCACACATACACATACAATCATACACATTAAAGAGATGATGGAGTTTCACACCCTTACCGATCGATTGCAAGCTTTGGTGATGATTCCTTGATGATTCTAGGTTTTCCTCTCCACTTTCTCTTCTCTTTCTCTTCTCCTCTTTTCTTTCTCTTGTTTTTCTTCTTATGTTACTATCTTCTTCCTTTTTACTCTCTTATTCTATTTCTATCTCTATTTCTTTCCTCTCAAATTCTTTCCAACACTTATCAATCAATTCTCACACTAAAGTGCTAAATGTCTAAAATGCCCTTTTTACTCTAATTCCCCGAAAACTCTCCGAATCGGTAAAATAGATAAAATAAGCAAACACCACATAATAACAATATATAATTTCTCAATTTAAACAAACATCAATTAAATAAATTAAAAGACTCAACAATTAATGGGAATTCAGAATCGGGGCGTTACAACTCTCCCCCACTTTAGAAATTTTCGTCCTCGAAAATATCACCTGATTCAAACAACTCTGGATGCGATTCTCGCATCTTGCTCTCCAATTCCCAAGTCATGTTGCCTTCCGCGGTACCTCCCCAGGACACTTTCACAAGCGCAATATCCTTGCCTCTTAGTTTCTTAACTTCACGGTCCAAAATACTAACCGGTAAAACTTCAACTGTAAGGTTATCTCTTACTTCAACTTCATCCATTGGGATCACATGTGACGGATCCGGAACATACTTCCGAAGTTGCGAGACATGGAATACATCATGCAAATTCGAAAGGTTCGGAGGCAACGCCACACGATAAGCCACAGCACCAACTCGTGCGACAATCTGATACGGACCAATAAAACGAGAAGTCAACTTTCTCGACTTCAAAGCACGACCCACACCCGCAACCGGTGTAACTCTCAAAAACACATGGTCTCCCTCTTGAAACTCGAGATCCTTTCTCCTTTTATCATGATAACTTTTCTGTCTATTCTGAGAAGCTCTCATCTTTTCCCGAATAAATTTCACCTTTTCCGTCGTTTGCTGTACCATTTCAGGACCAACTACCGACCTTTCACCCGTCTCATGCCAACACAGAGGTGTTCGACATCTCCGTCCATATAAAGCCTCAAATGGCGCCATACCAATACTCGAATGGAAACTGTTATTATAGGTGAATTCAATCAACGCTAAATAACTGTCCCATGCACCACCTTGTTCAAGCACACAAGCACGCAACAAATCTTCTAACGATTGAATCGTCCTCTCGGTTTGACCATCCGTTTGCGGATGATATGCCGAACTCAATCTCAACTTAGAACCCAAGGCACCTTGCAAACTCTCCCAAAATCTTGAAGTAAATCTAGGATCTCTATCCGACACAATACTCTTAGGAACTCCATGAAGCTTCACAATAGTGCCAACATAAATCTCGGCTAACCTTTCCAAAGAATAAGTAATATCAATCGGAATAAAGTGAGCCGATTTAGTAAGCCTATCAACAATCACCCAAATAGCATTATGTCCTCTTTGCGTATTCGGCAATCCCGTAACAAAATCCATCGATATACTATCCCATTTCCATTCCGGAATATCCAACGGTTGCATCAATCCACTAGGCTTCTGATGCTCCACCTTAGACTTCTGACAAGTCAAACACGAGTACACAAAACGAGCAACATCGCTTTTCAATCCAGACCACCAAAAGATCTTCTTCAAATCCTGATACATCTTATTCGCTCCCGGATGAATACTTAAGTTACTCCGATGTCCCTCTTCCAATATCATCTTTTTCAAATCTGCATCATCGGGAATACAAATACGACCTCGAAACCTCAAAACTCCTAATTCATCAACTTTGAAATCTTCATTTCCATTCGTCATCAAATCCACCAATTTCAAATCCAACTTTTGCTTTTCACACACCGTAGCAAGGAAATCATTCGTGACATGCAACATACCAAGCTTCACACTACTCGGCGTTAACTCACAAACCAAACTCAAATCTCTAAAGTTCTCCAAGAGTTCCCACTCTCTAACCATCAAAGTAGACACGTGCAACGACTTCCGACTTAAAGCATCGGCTACCACATTCGCCTTACCCGGATGATAATTTAAACCAAAATCATAGTTCTTCAAAAGTTCTAGCCATCTCCTTTGCCTCATATTCAATTCCTTTTGATCAAACAAATACTTCAAACTCTTGTGATCGCTAAAAACTTCAAATCTTGCACCATAAAGATAGTGCCTCCAAATTTTCAAAACGAACACCACGACCGCTAACTCCAAATCATGAGTAGGATAATTCTTTTCATGCACTCTCAACTGCCTAGAAGCATACGCCACGACCTTCCCATCTTGCATCAATACACCACCCAATCCTGACAAAGAAGCATCGCAGTAAACCACAAAAGGTTCCGTAGGATTCGGCAAAATCAAAACTGGCGCTGTTGTTAACCTTCTCTTTAATTCCATGAAACTTTCTTCACAATTAACATCCCAAATAAAAGCCTTTCCTTTACAAGTCAACTGCGTTAACGGAAGTGCTAACTTTGAAAATCCTTCGATAAACCTCCGGTAATAACCGGCCAAGCCCAAAAAGCTTCGAATTTCCGTAACCGATCTTGGAGTCTCCCATTGCATTACCGCATCGATCTTGGATGGATCCACACTAATACCATTGCCGGAAATAATATGCCCAAGAAAACTCACCTCCGACAACCAAAACTCACACTTAGACAACTTTGCATACAACTTCTTCTCTTTCAAAATTCGCAACACAATCCTTAAATGTTCTTCGTGTTCCTCTCGAGAATTAGAATAAATCAAAATGTCATCGATAAACACCACCACAAAACGATCCAACTGCTCGTGGAAAATACGGTTCATATATTCCATGAAAACACCCGGCGCATTAGAAACTCCGAATGGCATCACCGTATACTCATAGTGACCATATCGTGTTCTAAAAGCCGTCTTCGAAATATCTTCTTCCTTAACTCGAATCTGATGATAACCGGATCTTAAATCAATCTTACTAAAAACACGGGCTCCAACCAATTGATCCATCAGATCATCAATTCTTGGAAGCGGATACTTGTTCTTAATTGTCACCTTATTCAACTGCCGATAATCAATACACAATCGCATACTACCATCCTTCTTCTTTACCAACAATACCGGCGCACCCCAAGGAGAAACACTTGGTCTTACAAATCTCTTATCCAACAAATCATTCAACTGCTTCTTCAATTCCACCAACTCCGATGCCGACATCCGATACGGGGCCATCGAAATCGGTCTAGTACCCTGAACTAGATCAATAGAAAATTCAACCTCTCTCTTTGGCGGCACATCCGCAACATCTTCCGGAAACACTTCAGGAAATTCACAAACCACAGGAAACACGTCGAGCTCAACTTTGCTCTCCACCGACAACGATGCAAACAAACCAAACAACTGAGCTTCGTCCGCTAAAAGTTTCTTCAACTCTTTAGTGGAAAGAAAACTCTCGTTTTCACCATCTTCCAAAGAAGGAAACCTTACTAACTTGTGATAGCAATCCAAATGAACTCTATTAAATTGCAACCAGTTCATACCCAAGATTACGTCCAAACCTTCCAACGGCAAACACACTAAATCCATAACGAAGTCCTTACCATACATGGTCAAAGGACAACTTGCACACACCAAAGAAGTAGTTACCGACCCCGAAGCGGGAGTCCCAATAACCATACCACTACTCAAAGAAACCATACACAAATCCAACCGCTTAGCACACGCAAGAGAAATGAACGAGTGAGTCGCTCCAGTATCAATAATAGCAACTAAAGGCATATCATTAATAAAGCATGTACCTTTAATCAAACGATCTGCCGCATTAGTGGCGTCTGAACCTGCTAATGTGAATACTTTTCCGCCCGCCGGAGCTTGCTTCGGTTTGGTACAATTCGGGCTAATGTGACCCACCTCGCCACAATTAAAACACTTCACAGCATTCTTTCTACACTCTGCTGCATCATGACCAAAGAGTCCACAGTTGGAACACTTCGCCTTGAACTTTCCACAATCATAAGACTTGTGGCCCATCACGCCACACTTAAAACATTTGATCGCACCAGAACCTCCTCCGGGTCTCCTATCAAAGTTTCCCTTATGTTTGCCCTTCTCAGCAGGCGTCACATAAGGTCCGCTTCGTACTTGCTGCTTCCCTCTCCTCTCGCTCAAACCTTTATAATGAGTAGAACGAGCTCTACTGTCTTCTTCATAAATTCTACAACACTCGGTCAAATCCGAAAATCTTCGTATCCTTTGATAACCCACCGCTTGCTTTATCTCTGGACGCAAGCCATTCTCATACTTGATACATTTGGAAAATTCCGCCGTAACCGCATCATAGTGAGGGTGAAACTTCACTAACTCAGTAAACTTAGCGGTGTAGTCCACCACCGACATATTACCTTGTTTCAATTCCAGAAATTCCATTTCTCTCTTCCCTTTAACACTTTCGGGATAATACTTCCTTAGAAACTCAGCACGAAATAAATCCCACGTAATCTCCTCGTCGTCGACCTCAAGAACTTGCCTCATGCTGACCCACCAGTCATCGGCCTCTTCTCTCAGCATGTGAGTCCCTAGTCTCACCTTATTCCCTTCAGCACAATCCATCACCCTAAAAATTCTCTCAATTTCCTTTAACCATATCTGAGCACCATCCGGATCAAATCTCCCTTTAAACACCGGTGGTTGGTTCTTCCTGAACTCATCATTCGCATTCACGTTAGGTGCACCCTGCACAGCTCTGGCCATAGCCTCTAACGCCGCTGCCATAGCATTGTCATTACGACCTGCCATATTCTGAGGATTCCCAAAAATAACAACAAGGTTAAACAACCGTTCAACCAACACAACAACAAGACAGACACGACTGACTCAACACTGGCTCTGATACCACTTAATGTAACACCCCCTTTTTATACCCCCAAATAAATTAAATAAATCAATTAGGCACTTAGAAAATTTATTTCATCAGAGTTTAATTAAAACATGGTATAAAAGAGGCGCATCACATTATCATGAAATTAAACACATACGATACCTGCTCAAAATAGATATGCAACAATGGGTAACCCACATCTCAATATTTAGAATAAAAGCGGAAACATCCAAATATTGAATCAATCACATTCATAAAGGTATATACAACCATCAGTTAATTCATGCTTTACAACATATCCACAGCAGATACATACACATATGTATCACAAAAGAATCAAAACAAATGTAACTCCAAAAGAGTCAAAGGCTTCCTAACTACCCAGATGTTACATATCAGAGCCATTGACCAAAAAGAATGAAGACATCGCTTCACAAAAAGAACCTCCAGCTTCCTACTCTGCAATGCCTCATAGAGCATTATAAAACAGCAGAAGGGTGAGAAACAACATCATAACAGTTAATGCATAAAATTATATATATATATATATATATATATATACATAACTCCATAATTATACAAGTTATACTCAAATTATGTTCTCACCACATTAAGCATATACAAATAATCATGTCTCTACACATACACATGAACAATCACTATATTTCCTCCAAACAAATCACATATAACATACACAGTTATATTCACACAACCAATGCATCATACACAGATGACTCATGCAACTCATAGAGACCGACACACGACTCTATGCAGATGCAAATGCGGTACCGACTCATTAAACAAATTCCCTAAGGAATCGAGTATTCAGCAGATCCTCCACGGGATCAAGTACTTAGCAGATTCTCCACGGAATCAAATATTCATCAGATTCTCCACGGAATCGAATATTCAGCAGATCCTCCACGGGATCAAGTACTCAGCAGATTCTCCACGGAATCAAATACTCTAACCAATCCTCCACGGAATTACATGTCATGACCGATTCTCCAAGGAATCACACAATGCAACCAATTCTCCAAGGAATCAAATATAACCATCGTATCATACGAGGTTCTGCAAATCCTCCGAGGGATCAATCGACACAAAAATGCATACTATGCTCACAAACATATTCATTGCATTTATCACATACATCGCATATATCTATCATGCATTCACATTATGCACCATTCCACACATGGTTTACACACATATCAGCCCATCAATGCGTTTCTATTCAATTCGAGCAAATACACAAGATTATCAAATATTCAAGATTCACCATTTACTCTACAATCTAGGATTCACGCCTTTCGGCCACCCACAGCACGACATGTTGGAACAGTTCACACATCAATCATTCATATAGGCATTAATCATAATTGAATCAACCAAACATCATGCTATGAACAAACAGCAAAACAAAATAACACTGCCAGGTTCGCCAACCTTCGCCTGGCGAAGCCACGCAGCGAATGCTCGCTGGCCTTCGCCTGGCGAACTCCCTAGCGAAGTCCACTGGGAGTAATTCTGGAATTACTCGCTGAGGCTCGCTACCCACTCGCCTGGCGAACCTTCGCCAACTCACCTCGCCTGGCGAACTTGCCAGCGAATACAGGGTATTAGCTTCTGACTTGCTTCGCTACAGCTCGCTGGGCTTCGCCTGGCGAAGCTTCGCTGCCATTCGCCTGGCGAGCCTGCGAAGACAGAACTTCCATGGCTGTCTCAAAGCCCAAACTCCACACAACCAACCGATTAAATCCAAACCAATCACAGTAGCACAACCCAACCATCACCCGACTAAACTACATCGTCTAATTCGAGTTCTAACCGATTAAAACCTCATTCTACTCACAAAACCAACTTCTAACCTAAGTGGAAAAGGAGTAGAAACTCTATAAAATCCGCACACATACACATACAATCATACACATTAAAGAGATGATGGAGTTTCACACCCTTACCGATCGATTGCAAGCTTTGGTGATGATTCCTTGATGATTCTAGGTTTTCCTCTCCACTTTCTCTTCTCTTTCTCTTCTCCTCTTTTCTTTCTCTTGTTTTTCTTCTTATGTTACTATCTTCTTCCTTTTTACTCTCTTATTCTATTTCTATCTCTATTTCTTTCCTCTCAAATTCTTTCCAACACTTATCAATCAATTCTCACACTAAAGTGCTAAATGTCTAAAATGCCCTTTTTACTCTAATTCCCCGAAAACTCTCCGAATCGGTAAAATAGATAAAATAAGCAAACACCACATAATAACAATATATAATTTCTCAATTTAAACAAACATCAATTAAATAAATTAAAAGACTCAACAATTAATGGGAATTCAGAATCGGGGCGTTACAGACTTGATTTGCAGTGATCACTTTGCACACTTGATTGTCTGAGGCAACCAATTCTGTTGCACCATCATTTGCTCGTCCCAAGTATCTGTTGATTACAGAAGGTGAGAACTGAACACATTGTCCTCTGACAAACACTTTCATGAATTCCTTGTTGTTTCTCTTTGAAATTATGTCAGGGATGTTAACAATAAACTCTTTTACCAGTCCTTCATAGCAGTTTGAAAAACCAGTAACAGTCTTGATCAGACTAGTCTTGTGTATCAGATTCATTACTTCCTTGATCTCTAGGGCATCTTTCCCCAATTCTCTCTAAAGTGCTATTCTCCTATGGTATACATATCTCCATTTTGTCACACAGTGAATGGAATAGAACGAGACATTGTATAGAGGAGCAGCTGGCATGGGTTTGAAAGGTCTCTTACCCAAAGGTTTCTTGACATTGAAGATGTTAGGAACATCTCTTATAACATCCCCTTCAGACTCAGAGCTACCCACCTCAACTTTTCTTTTCTTGGAGGCAGTTGATATCTTGCTCCAAGGTTTGGAAGGCCCAGCAGAAGTCCTTTCTCCTTGGTTCTTGGAATGATGGGTTTTTCCTTTCCTGGTTGTGTTGCACCCTAAAATTTGACCAACCGGTGCCACTTTCGGTTTATGCTTCGACGCATTTTCGCATTCGCATTTGCATGCTGCATATCGCGCATTTCTTTAATCATGGTGATTTTATCGGGATTACAGCCCTGCTGTCGCTTTTCGGGTATCTCAGACCGATTTGGATAATCGGAGGTTATTGTGGGAAGTCGCGCGCTTCCTGGGTGTTTTCAGTTTATGCAGTGATTTTTGAGTTTTTGGTGTCCGGGTTACCGTTTGCTTCGATCTGGTCTCGCGCTCTCTTTTATATTGGTTATTTGCCTTTGTTTGCATTTTTTAGGATTTAATAGCCTTTTTATAGATTTAAATAGATTTTTTATATTTTTAATAGGCTTTATAGATTTTCTAGAATTTAAATAGATTTTTTTAATATTTTTAATAGCTTTAAATCATTTTTAGAATTTTATAGAGTTTTTAATAGGTTTTAATAGTTTTTTTTATATAGTTTTAATAGAATAATAGAATTTCTTTTAAATAAATAATATAGTTTTTGTTCTATAGAATATTAATAGAATTTCCTTTTTTAGATTTGTTATATAGATTTTCTTTTAAATGGCATTTAATAGAATATTAGATTTTTTGTTAATAGAAATTAAATAGACTTTCTTTTTTTAGAATAGATCTCTTTTAAATAGAGTATAATAGGTTTTTTTAATAGTAAATTTTTAGATATAGATTTTAATCTAGATATAGAAATTAATAGTTTTTTAATAGATATTAATAGATAATAGTTTTAGTTTAATATAGAATTTAATTAGATGTTAATTCTCCTTAATAGAGATTAATTAGGATTTTAATTTTTTGTTTAGATTTTAATTAGAGTTTGTCAGAATTAATTAGATTAGTTTAATTTGCATTTAAGATTTAATTGCAGTTTTAATTTTAGTTAGAGTTAATTAGGCTTAACCATTAGTTAATTAGGTAATTAGGTTTTCATTTAGTCTTTAATTAGCTTTCTTAATTGAGTTTAAGTCATTTTAATTCAGTTTTTTAGGGTCATTTTCGTGGGCCCATTTCAGAGTTTGGAGGCCCAATATTCCAGTCCTATTTCAGTCCAATTCAGCACATGTCCATATATAAAGCATTGCCACGCGTTCAGCTTCGGAGGAGGCCACCTCACATTTTCCATTTCATTCACATCACGCCACATCACCCTTCCCATGCTCTCTCTCTCTCTGCCACGCCACTCACACTTGTCACTCCGTCTCTCTCCCTCTCATGCATGCAGCCGACACTTGGCACCACCTGACCCTCACCGGTTGCATGGCCGGCGGCCATGCAACCACCGTAACCCCCAATCGCCGGCAGCCCTAACAAACACCTAACCTACTCCGGCCACCACAACCGTTCGCCGGAAACCGCAAAACTCGTCGAAAAACTCATCTAACTCAAGAACACGCATCCAGCAACCATCGACATTCCTCCAGATTTCTTTGATCAATCTCCAAATCCGCCGGAAAATTCATGTGCCCGCCGGAAAATTCATCAATCCACCAGAAATTCACCAGATTCAAGAATAATTTCCAGAAATCTTCAACAAACTCTCAAGAACCTTCATGCATGTTCATCGATTTCCCTCAATCTTCAAGTAAATTCCCCAGAAAGCCTTCATCCATGTTCGTTGTGTTCTTCACGTTTTGCAGTTTCTTTCATCCAAGAACTTCCCAGAGTCTTCACGAAGCTTCAACAAGATCTTCAGGTACGATCTTAGTCATCAACATCAAGCTCTCCTCCGATCAACATTCAACACCATTCATCATCATTAAGAACATTCGAGACCTCCTTTGATCAACCTTCAACAACAATACCACATGCATCATCTCCAGATCTGTTCGTCAAGATCTCCCATGCTCATCCAGAACGACTCCATCAGTTCACTCGATTTCGTCCACATCTTGGTCCAGATTCAACGTTGTTTATCACTCTCTCCAGATTTGGTCCAGATTCAACTATTCATCATCAAGATCCTTACGAAGGTTTTAGATCTTCATCATGTTCTTCATCTGGAATATCCAGAAAATCCAAAATCTTCAAGCGATCTACGTAAAACCTTCGACGATCTTCAGCTTGATGGTAGCGTTCATCGTCATTTCCAGGTTTCATCACCAGAACCATTGTCGCTTGTCAGCGTTCCTCAGACTCATCAGTAATCTTCATCAAGACGAACTTCGTCAATCTCCATCCGTTGATCTTCGCGAAGGAGCGCCAAAAATCATTGTCGTTCAGAATCTTTAACATGCAAATCGGAAGTTGAGTGGGAAGATGTTAGAACGAAGGTTGAAAGTCCGAGAGAGAATGAGGCTGAGGAGTAACGGCGTAATGAACAGTGACACAAGGGGATTTAGGTTTTCTGAGAAGATGAATGGGAAAGTGGACTGTGTTGGATTGGGCCAGGCCCGTTTGTTTTCGTCCGTACAACCCCCCCCCCCCCCCCCCCCCCCGTTTGGATACCCCCTCTGCGTTTTTTCTTTGCTGAACATGGGCCAAGCCCAGTGAAGTCTTTGGACTACACCCCCGTTTCACCTACAGGCCCCCTCCCCTGTTGTTTTTGTTTGTTCTTTCTTTTTATGGGCTGGGCCTTCAGTTTTTACTTGTACACTTCCCCTGTACTCAGTTGTACCCCCCTCCCCTTTGTATTTCTTTTTATTATTTTCTTTTGTAATATTTTCTTAGTTTTTAGATAAAAAAAATAAGAGAGAAAATACATGAAAAAATATTGAAAAGAATAAAGAAGAGAAAATAGTGAAGAAGAATATTGAAAAAATATTTTGAAAAAGAAATATGAAAAGAAATGAGAAAAAGAATATTGAGAAAAAATTGATAAAAAGAATATTGAAAAGAAAAAGAGAAAAAAATAATATTGAAAAAAGATTTGAGAAAATATTGGAAAAAAGAGAAATACTTGAAAAAGAGTATAAAAATATTAGTGTGTAGATTTAATACTCTCTTTTAGTCAATTTCTTCATAGGAGTTTATTTTACCTTTTAGAGGTAGTTTTTAGAAGTCCACTTGTTAGGGGACTATTTTCCATTTGATTTTTCATGATGAATAGGATAGTATTTTCTAGGAGTTTATTTTCTGCATTCAATCATTGTAACCATTTTTCAGAATATTAATAAAACGAGATTTGAGTTGTGGTCCCGAAAGTAGCCGAACTACAGCTGCTCTGATTTCTCGTACCAGACGAGAATATGTAGGCATAGGATGCGATATCCTAGCGAGCACACTAACAACTAATTTTCTGTTCTCTCGCTGCTGTGCGATCGAGACTTTCCCGCTGACGACTGATTGTTATCCTTTTCCCTTGCCCGAGTGCATTTGAGACCAGACCGTAGCTTTAGTTCCCATAGGTTCCCATACCTTTAAAACCAGTTTAATATCTCACTCCTGTGTGAGAACACCCTGCTTAGCCGTAGTTAGCCTGAACTACGTAAGCTCTGATCTTCCATGCTGTGTGGAAGTACGTAGGCACAAGACGCGAAGTCTTGGCGAGCCAATTTCCCCGTAGTCCCGAACTACGTTGACTCTGACTTTCTCTCTTGAGAATACGTAGGCATAGAGTGCGACGCTCTATCGAGTCAATTCCCTTCCGTTTAGATTTAGCAGCTGTAGATAGATTGTTTTGCATCCTTTAGACAAACCAAGCAAGCGTGGATCCCGTCGAGTACGACGGACGTGAGGGGTGCTAATACCTTCCCCTTGCGTAACCGACTCCCGAACCCAGGTTTTGGTTGCGACGACCATACCTTTCCCGTTTTTTGCGAGGTTTACTTCGAGCGTTTCCTTTCCCTCCATTGGGATAAATAACGCACGGTGGCGACTCTTCTGTCAGCCGGCGCCGATTTTCGCAGTAGCGACAGCTGGCGACTCTGCTGGGGACCCAACGTCCCTTGGCTGCTAAGGACTGTGATAGTTCCTTATGCATGTGGGATCCAACGTCCCCTAAGAGAGTCAATCCTAGCGCTTGTTTGCTTGTCTTTTGGGTGTTTATTTTTTCATCGCTTTTATCTGTTGCTGTTGTGCTGGGGAGGGTGATACTTTGAGTGATAGCCGGACCTGGGCTGCTTGAGTATGCATTTAGACGTAGTTATGGAGATTAGTGGGCGAACCTGTTTGCTGAGCAGGCACGAGTTCCCCATGAAATCCGCGCTCAGACGAGGTTCTCTCCGAGGTGCTTCTTTCCGATCCTGAGGATCTGAGGGGAGTCCAGACGTGAGGATTGTCGACTCTGGGGACCGATCAATTGGAAGTCAGCTAAGTGAGGCCTCTTCATGAGATGATGGTGCCACTCCTTCTGGGAATCGTATCGTTGCTCATGAAAGTCTGTGACGCTGATGACCGCATAGGATGCCGTGCCTTAGGTCCATACCCGTGAGTGGGGGGTTTTTTGCGAGAAACTTGACTTCCAGCCTACCTGCTATCTTGGCGTTCTCTTTTAGAGAGAACGTACTCCGTCAGTTGTGCAGCAGCATTTAGAGCGTGTTGTGGGGGCTGTGATCCCGTGTTTGCCGCATTGCATTGCATTTGCATAAGCATCTTTGCATCATATTGCATAGAATTTCTCCAGTTAGCCAGAGTTCTGATCCAGCCTTTGTTTCCTGAAGGTGAGTACCCGGAGTTTGGATTGAGCAACTGTTGATTGTCAGAAGACGACCAGGGGGTTGGAACAGACTTGAGCAGATTTGAGAATCAAGCAGTGTAGTCAGTTAAAGGTAATTGATAGCTATGTCTGAAGGCAATTTCCAGTCTCCTAACACCTTGACAGGGTTTACTATGACGTCCAACCCTCCGTATGATTCTATGGAAGACTTCCCGCAAGCAACAACGTTACTGCAGACTGAGTTGTACAGCCTACTGTTGAGAACCGAGATCGACATGAGCAGTTTATTGTCCGAAATGAACGTCCTCCTCCTGTTAACAATCAAGGTGCTGTTTTCCCTGAGAGGAATCCACGCAGAGATATCCCGGTAGCCAGGACTGTAAACTCAAGAGCTCTTGAAGGTGATAGAAGGTTCCGAGTATTGGAAGAAAGATTTAAAGCTTTGAAGGTCAAAGATGCTGTTAACCTGAATGCTGCAGACATGTGTTTGGTTCCTGACCTGGTGTTGCCTTATAAGTTCAAAGTGCCGAAATTTGAAAAGTACACGGGAGATAGCTGTCCGAAGCAACATTTGATGATGTTCTGTCGAAGAATGACTTCGTTTGTGCAAAATGACAAGCTGATGATCCATTGCTTTCAGTATAGTCTGACTGGGGCATCTTTGAGGTGGTATATGCAGTTAGAGAGTAATCAGATTCGATCATGGGTGGATTTAGCCAGAGCTTTCCTGAAGCAGTACGATTACAACCTGGATATGGCTCCTAGTCTTGTACATCTGCAAGAATTATCTCAGGCAGAGAATGAATCATTCAGAGGGTATGTGCAAAGATGGAAAGAATTGGCTGCTAGTGTTCAACCACCGCTTCAGGAAAGAGAAATGGTTGACCTCTTCTTGGGTACTCTGAAAGGCCATTATTATGACAAATTGTTCGGTTGTACAAGCTTTGTGGGCCTGATGAGAATGGGGGAGCTTGTTGAGAGAGGACTCAAGAGTGGAAAGCTTCGAGATGCTCCTTATATCCCAGTTGATAAGAACGAGTCAGTTGTCAGTTCTCAAGAAGAGTGGGAAGAAGGAAATGACGTCGTCTCAGAATCTCTAGCATCTCAGGATCAGTTTTCAGACGCTTCAAGTCAACGGTCATCCTGTCGTCGATCGCGTCAGCACGCCCAACGGAGACCCAGGAAACCTGAAAGGCAGTTTACTCAGCTACCGGTGTCGTACAGTCAGTTGTTACCAGATCTGGTCAGAAGTGGATTGATAGCGCCGAAAGAGACTAATCCAATGATTCCACCATATCCTCCAGGTTTTGATGTCAGCGCCCGCTGTGAGTACCATGTTGGGGCACAGGGACATTCAACAAATGATTGCAAGGTGCTTAGAAGCCAGGTTCAGGATCTGTTAGACTCTAACCGGATTTTCATCGCGCCCCAGGGTTTTGTTCAGATTAACGATTCTCCGTCATCCAGTTGTGTGGGTTCGTCAGTTAATGTCATGGAAGACTCTGCGGGAAGTGTGTGTTCTGAAGAATGTCAAACGGAGAGTTCAGTTGAATATGGGAGAAGTTTCTAGAGGTTTCTGTGTCGGGTGTCGCATTTGTTTTCTCTGCCTAATCCGTTTAGCTTTTGTGCATTATTGTTTGCTGACCATCACCAGGATTGTTGGCTGGGGTCATTGTATTCGTACTCATGTGCGCTTATGTGTTGCTTTTGTTGGTTGTACATGTGTGGGAGGTGTTCGTCTGGGTGCTTATAGCTTGAGTTTCTCTTTGTCTTGTCTTGAATATGTGTTTGCTTTCTGCATTGCATTATCATTTAACAGGTACATCAGAACCGTGGGTCTTATTTCCCCATCATTCAGTTTGTTGCAGGAGTTCCTTCAGAGATATGGAACAAAATCAGGTTGAATTGATTGAAGTCCGAAGCCAGCTGGGGCAGATGATGAGAGACATGCAAGAGATGCGTCTGGAGCAGAAGATCCTCAAAGAGGAAAATGGTCAGCTGAAGACCCAAATGAGCTTGATCATGGAAGTAGTCAAGAATGTGCTTAGGAAAGGGGATGATCAGCTATTTGAAGCCGCAGTGAAGGAGCTCGTGCCACCTGTGCCCAGGGAACCTGAGCTTAACGAACGTGTTGACAGACATCAGCAACAACAACAAAGGATACATCCGGCTCAACAAAGGATTCAGGAGGGGAGGCCAAAGAGGGTATTTGAGGCGCCACCTTCAACATATGCTGAGCTCTTTCAGACTTTATTGAGGTTTAAAATGGTTGAAAAAAGAACAATGGAACCGCCCAAGGGAACGATACCGCCTTATGGGTACGATACCAGTAAGCAATGTGAATTTCATTCTGGGGCACTCGGACACGACATCGAGGGTTGTCATGCTTTTAAGCACAATGTTCAAGACCTGATTGACTCAAAAGATATTGAATTCACGCCAAGCGGTGTAGTTGTACGTATTGGTCATATCCCAGTTGATGCTAAGATGATGGATGCTTCTAAAGCTGCAGTAGGTCAGAAACGTATCCTGGACTCCATGGTGTCAGAATCTCCATGCCCACAAATGTTGCCTATTCCTGGGGCAGATCTGAGAAAGAAAATGGCTAAGCATAAGGAGTGCCTTAATCAGTACGGTGGAAATCAAGAAACCGATGTTGTATTTGCTACGAAGGTTGTTCAACAGTCAACCCGGTACCAGCGACAACAACAACGACCTCAACAGCAGCGGAGGCAACAACATCCCAATCAGCGAAGAGCTCAAAATCAGAGGCCGGTGAGGGTATTTAATGTGCCTCCGATGCCATATGCCGAACTTCTTCAGGTGTTGCTACGATTACAGTTGGTTGAGAAGAGGAAGTTAGCCCCGCTGGCAGGTACGCCTCCAGCAGGGTATGATATCAATGAGCACTTTGATTTCCATTCAGGAGCACCGGGGCACAACATTGAGGATTGTCTGGCCTTCAAGCACAAGGTGCAGGACCTACTTGATAGTACAACAATCAACTTCGGGCAGGAAGGGCCCAAAATCATCTGAATGAGGAGGAGGGGCTCCATAATTTGGTTGGGTCGCTGAAAGCAGATCAGGACAACTTCGAGTTGCCTCTAATAACTGATTATGAAGATGGCTGGTTCAGCAGCAGGACAGATGTGAAAGCCTGGTTCTCGGAAGCTGGCATTTTTCTTTGTTTTATCTTGTCATTCCTTTACGTTTGTAGTTTCTTTCCTGTTTAAATTGCCATCTTGTTCGTAAAACTTGTTGTTTTCATTCAATTGATGATAATGAAATAAATATGCATATTTTGATTAAATCCATTCGTGTTCACTAATTGTTTTTACAAATGTCCAATGCTTGGTTAAGAAGGATCTGAGGAGGATGACGAAAATGAACGACATGCAACTTCCGATATTGTATGCTTTTGAAATAAAACCTGCTGATGATGTACAGGCATTGTTTCAAATCCCTAAACACCGGTGATATAAGGAAGATAATCCCTTGTCAACCCCTTTGAGCCTAGTAGTAGGAGTTCTTTCTGAAAACGAAATACCCTCCGTCTTTAACCTGGGGCAGGGTAGGTGTTAGCTAATTTGGCCAAGCGTTCAAGTTGCAAAAGGAGTGTCCGTTCGAGGATCAATCACACCTCTAGAGGTCGTGCCTAAAAAACCACAATGGTTAAATCAAGAGTGAGACAGTCACATTATTCCCCAATGAGTCAGACAACCAGTGTCACACGACTTGTTCGGAAAGAGAGAAAGTAAAAAGAATCAAAAGCCCGCTAAGTCAAAACTTCAAAATAAATGACTTAGGCAAAAATGAGGGCATCCCGCTGGACTTAAAAGAATCAAAAGAAACTCAAAAAGAGTCAGTCCAGGCAAAAGTTAGGGATAAGAAAACGAGAACAGAAAAAAAAAAGATGAAAGGATGACAAAAGAAAAATCCTCGGACAAATACGAGTCGTGTGACCCTAAGTGTCAAAGACGAAGAGTGAGTAACTGTCACTCCAAAAAACTCATGGTTTCTCGAACTATCACTCCTATCTTTCAGCCTCTGAGAGGTGAGCTCTAAGGTCGAATTAGCTGAACGTAGGATGGGAGAACATCAAGGAGAATGGGTGGGTTAAAAATCAACTTTGAGCCTTTATCCTTTCCTTCAAAACCGTGAACCTGACCACGTTATAACCTTCAAAAGTCCTAATTGAAGCAGGTTTGTTTCGAAAGCATACTTCGGTAAAGATTGCGTCGAAACTGACTCCTGAAAGGGTTCTTCATACCATGTTGGTACTGATGTTGATATTCTTGATAAATAATTTGTGCATTTTATGCCATAAACTGTTTTTTCCTATTCCCAGTGAACAGATTGGATGTCAAAGCTGTCATATGCGTTGCATTAGTATATCTTTCATGCATAACAACTTGTTTTACTTGCGAGTAAGCGCTTGACAGCAGGAAAGTTTTCTATAATGGAAGGTATGACCAGGATAGAATACAGAACGCCCGAATGTTCCGAGAGCTAGGGCAAGCTATTATCGTGATCCCCAGTCAGGTCAGCCTTTCGAAGTCAGTTATCCTGGGGCAATCAGGTTGAGATTCGGTAGATATCTCGTAGTCAGGGGCACTACTCTGAATCAGATAATCAGGAGCAAAGTCATTGCAGTCAGGGGACAGGCCATCTTAAGAGTGCAGAAGTTATTCTTTATTCGAGAAGCATTTGATGTGAAGCATCTCTCCGAAGTTCAGAATACTGGGGCATTTCATATCAGACCATCAGGGTACAGATTTGCAGATTTCCTTTTGAGGAGCATCACCATAGAGGTCCCACAGGCTGGGGCATATCAGAAGCGAATGGATTGTTCTTCTCCGTATCATCAGAGTTATTCAGAGCTATTCGAGCAGATTCGGCCAATTTTCGAGTGCGAGACGAATGTCGGGAAGTTGTGTTACTATCCCTTGACTCTTCAACCAGAAAACTGTGTATTCAGACAGAATGTTTTCCAGCGTCAGTTGTACCTGACTCGTCACAGATAGCCTAAGAGCCCAAATCCATGTTGGCGGTCACTGTGAGGCCCATCCGGGTTGGCACATCAGTTCCCAAATCCAATCTTCATCAGTACGCAGGAAGACTCCGTCTATTTTCTCCAGCAAAGTCCAATTTTTCATTGGCACGGGTAAGCTATCCCCAAAGAAGTCCAATCATACTTGGCACATATGTCATTCCCCAGCGGAGTTGATTTCACTCTTCCAGCATTTATTTTGCTGGAATAATTCTGTGACATCCGGTTTATCCCCAGCGGAGTTGGCTTCGTCTTCAGCATTTATTTTGCTGAAGTGGTTTTCTGTACCCGACTTTCTCCAGCAGCCCGAGCCTGCATTAGCATATTGCATATATCATCATATTTGCATCATACTTGCATTTCATTTTCAAAATGCGTAGCATTTCCATCCTGAATGGAGCATTACGCCCTAGAAAGATTCAAACATATGCATATGCATACGAAGCATAAGCCAGGTTTTCTATCGGCCTCATATGGCACGTGAATTACTCTGTGATCAGTTCAGGGGCATTCATCCAGCAGCAGTGTTCAGGCAATTCAGCAGTTTATTCGTATTTCAGATCATACAACAGTTATGCTTTGATCAATCAGTCATCTGGTATCGACAAACTTTTCTTCCCGTCAATTCATATTGACGATGTGTTCCTCCAATAAGTGGATTTCTCCGTCTATCATTAGACGTCTTGAGTTCGAATATGGCTTTCTTCCCGTCTATCATTAGACGATGTGAAGTTTCGGTTAATTTTCCAGTGGGGTTTCAAGATGGGGTTTCTCTAGCAAGTGGTTTTCTTTCCGTCTATCAGTAGACGATGTGAAGTTTCGGGTGATTTTTTTCCAGTGGGGTTTCAAGATGGGGTTTCTCTAGCAAGTGGTGTTCTTTCCGTCTATCAGTAGACGATG
The DNA here is from genome assembly GCA_963859935.3 of Lathyrus sativus. NCBI lineage: Eukaryota > Viridiplantae > Streptophyta > Magnoliopsida > Fabales > Fabaceae > Lathyrus > Lathyrus sativus. The sequence continues at coordinate 931,761,415 of OZ012735.1, forward strand.
TGAAGTTTCAGGTGATTTTTCAGCGGGTTTCTTATTGTCAGATCATACGGATGGTGTGTTTCCCCAGCGGGTCTTCTTTAGATTTTGAGAGATTTCAAAGCGATCTTTCGGATAGTGGTTTTCTTTCTGTTTATTGGATGAGAGGACATTTCAAGAGGGATTTTATGACCGTCAATCCTTATTGACGTCGAGGCTCTTTGAAGAATGTTCGGTGTTCCTGATTGTCGATTCTTATTGACGTCATGGCTCTTTGAAGGTGGTTTTCTTCCTGTCGGTCCTTACTGATGATGTGGCCCCTTTAAGGATATTGTTCTTTCCATCGGTTCCCGTAGACGAAAGGATTCTGAAATTTGAGGGATGGTGTTGAAGTGCGTATGGGTGTCTTTCCGTCTATCCTTAGACGATGTGAGTATTGATTTTTCCTTCGGGATGGGTGTCTTTCCGTCTATCCTTAGACGATGTGAGTATGGATTTTGGGTGTCTTTCCGTCTATCCTTAGACGATGTGAGTATTGAATTTTTCCTTCGGGATGGGTGTCTTTCCGTCTATCCTTAGACGATGTGAGTATTGATTTTTTCCTTCGAGATGGGTGTCTTTCCGTCTATCCTTAGACGATGTGAGTATTGAATTTTTTCCTTCGGGATGGGTGTCTTTCCGTCTATCCTTAGACGATGTGAGTATTGAATTTTTCCTTCGGGATGGGTGTCTTTCCGTCTATCTTTAGACGATGTGAGCATGGATTAAGGGTGTCTTCCCGTCTATCTTTAGACGATGTGAGGATGGGTTATGGTGTTCCTTCGGGATGGGTGTCTTTCCGTCTATCCTTAGACGATGTGAGTATTGTTTTTTCCTTCGGGACGGGTGTCTTTCCGTCTATCCTTAGACGATGTGAGTATTGATTTTTCCTTGGATTTTGGGTGTCTTTCCGTCTATCCTTAGACGATGTGAGTATTAGATTAGGGGTGTCTTTCCGTATATCCTTGGACGATGTGAGTATATTTCTCTTCCTGTCCATCAGTAGATGATGTGAGAAGATCAGGTGTTTTGTTGCAACCCTCGGGTTTGTAATCTGGGGTATCACACAGGTAACTGGCGTAAAATCAGGAGTTCTTTATCAGATGATTGATCAGTTTGTTGCCGTGACGACTGGACTCGGTTTTCTGGATTTTATTCCCCAAGCAGTTTTACAGTATATTCTCATGGTTGGCAAATTTTCGGGTTTATTGGTATTCAACCGTCTCGTACCTCTGAATGTTTGAAGGCTGCGTGCTCTTCAACCCTTCAGGTCCAAGCCACTTGAATAGGGGCAGCTGTTGCACCCTAAAATTTGACCAACCGGTGCCACTTTCGGTTTATGCTTCGACGCATTTTCGCATTCGCATTTGCATGCTGCATATCGCGCATTTCTTTAATCATGGTGATTTTATCGGGATTATAGCCCTGCTGTCGCTTTTCGGGTATCTCAGACCGATTCGGATAATCGGAGGTTATTGTGGGAAGTCGCGCGCTTCCTGGGTGTTTTCAGTTTATGCAGTGATTTTTGAGTTTTTGGTGTCCGGGTTACCGTTTGCTTCGATCTGGTCTCGCGCTCTCTTTTATATTGGTTATTTGCCTTTGTTTGCATTTTTTAGGATTTAATAGCCTTTTTATAGATTTAAATAGATTTTTTATATTTTTAATAGGCTTTATAGATTTTCTAGAATTTAAATAGATTTTTTAAATATTTTTAATAGCTTTAAATCATTTTTAGAATTTTATAGAGTTTTTAATAGGTTTTAATAGTTTTTTTTATATAGTTTTAATAGAATAATAGAATTTCTTTTAAATAAATAATATAGTTTTTGTTCTATAGAATATTAATAGAATTTCCTTTTTTTAGATTTGTTATATAGATTTTCTTTTAAATGGCATTTAATAGAATATTAGATTTTTTGTTAATAGAAATTAAATAGACTTTCTTTTTTTAGAATAGATCTCTTTTAAATAGAGTATAATAGGTTTTTTTAATAGTAAATTTTTAGATATAGATTTTAATCTAGATATAGGAATTAATAGTTTTTTAATAGATATTAATAGATAATAGTTTTAGTTTAGTATAGAATTTAATTAGATGTTAATTCTCCTTAATAGAGATTAATTAGGATTTTAATTTTTTGTTTAGATTTTAATTAGAGTTTGTCAGAATTAATTAGATTAGTTTAATTTGCATTTAAGATTTAATTGCAGTTTTAATTTTAGTTATAGTTAATTAGGCTTAACCATTAGTTAATTAGGTAATTAGGTTTTCATTTAGTCTTTAATTAGCTTTCTTAATTGAGTTTAAGTAATTTTAATTCAGTTTTTTAGGGTCATTTTCGTGGGCCCATTTCAGAGTTTGGAGACCCAATATTCCAGTCCTATTTCAGTCCAATTCAGCACATATCCATATATAAAGCATTGCCACGCGTTCAGCTTCGGAGGAGGCCACCTCACGTTTTCCATTTCATTCACATCACGCCACATCACCCTTCCCATGCTCTCTCTCTCTGCCACACCACTCACACTTGTCACTCCGTCTCTCTCCCTCTCACGCATGCAGCCGCCACTTGGCACCACCTGAGCCTCACCGGTTGCATGGCCGGCGGCCATGCAACCACCGTAACCCCCAATCGCCGGCAGCCCTAACAAACACCTAACCTACTCCGGCCACCACAACCGTTCGCCAGAAACCGCAAAACTCGTCGAAAAACTCATCTAACTCAAGAACACGCATCCAGCAACCATCGACATTCCTCCAGATTTCTTTGATCAATCTCCAAATCCGCCGGAAAATTCATGTGCCCGCCGGAAAATTCATCAATCCACCAGAAATTCACCAGATTCAAGAACAATTTCCAAAAATCTTCAACAAACTCTCAAGAACCTTCATGCATGTTCATCGATTTCCCTCAATCTTCAAGTAAATTCCCCAGAAAGCCTTCATCCATGTTCGTTGTGTTCTTCACGTTTTGCAGTTTCTTTCATCCAAGAACTTCCCAGAGTCTTCACGAAGCTTCAACAAGATCTTCAGGTACGATCTTAGTCATCAACATCAAGCTCTCCTCCGATCAACATTCAACACCATTCATCATCATCAAGAACATTCGAGACCTCCTCTGATCAACCTTCAACAACAATACCACATGCATCATCTCCAGATCTGTTCGTCAAGATCTCCCATGCTCATCCAGAACGACTCCATCAGTTCACTCGATTTCGTCCACATCTTGGTCCAGATTCAACGTTGTATATCACTCTCTCCAGATTTGGTCCAGATTCAACTATTCATCATCAAGATCCTTACGAAGGTTTTAGATCTTCATCATGTTCTTCATCTGGAATATCCAGAAAATCCAAAATCTTCAAGCGATCTACGTAAAACCTTCGACGATCTTCAGCTTGATGGTAGCGTTCATCGTCATTTCCAGGTTTCATCACCAGAACCATTGTCGCTTGTCAGCGTTCCTCAGACTCATCAGTAATCTTCATCAAGACGAACTTCGTCAATCTCCATCCGTTGATCTTCGCGAAGGAGCGCCAAAAATCATTGTCGTTCAGAATCTTTAACATGCAAATCGGAAGTTGAGTGGGAAGATGTTAGAACGAAGGTTGAAAGTCCGAGAGAGAATGAGGCTGAGGAGTAACGACGCAATGAACAGTGACACAAGGGGATTTAGGTTTTCTGAGAAGATGAATGGGAAAGTGGACTGTGTTGGATTGGGCCAGACCCGTTTGTTTTCGTCCGTACAAACCCCCCCCCCCCCCCCCCCCCCCCGGTTTGGATACCCCCTCTGCGTTTTTTCTTTGCTGAACATGGGCCAAGCCCAGTGAAGTCTTTGGACTACACCCCCGTTTCACCTACAGGCCCCTTCCCCTGTTGTTTTTGTTTGTTCTTTCTTTTTATGGGCTGGGCCTTCAGTTTTTACTTGTACACTCCCCCTGTACTCAGTTGTACCCCCCTCCCCTTTGTATTTCTTTTTATTATTTTCTTTTGTAATATTTTCTTAGTTTTTAGATAAAAAAAATAAGAGAGAAAATACATGAAAAAATGTTGAAAAGAACAAAGAAGAGAAAATAGTGAAGAAGAATATTGAAAAAGAAATATGAAAAGAAATGAGAAAAAGAATATTGAGAAAAAATTGATAAAAAGAATATTGAAAAGAAAAAGAGAAAAAAAGAATATTGAAAAAAGATTTGAGAAAATATTGGAAAAAAGAGAAATACTTGAAAAAGAGTATAAAAATATTAGTGTGTAGATTTAATACTCTCTTTTAGTCAATTTCTTCATAGGAGTTTATTTTACCTTTTAGAGGTAGTTTTTAGAAGTCCACTTGTTAGGGGACTATTTTCCATTTGATTTTTCATGATGAATAGGATAGTATTTTCTAGGAGTTTATTTTCCGCATTCAATCATTGTAACCATTTTTCAGAATATTAATAAAACGAGATTTGAGCTGTGGTCCCGAAAGTAGCCGAACTACAGCTGCTCTGATTTCTCGTACCAGACGAGAATATGTAGGCATAGGATGCGATATCCTAGCGAGCACACTAACAACTAATTTTCTGTTCTCTCGCTGTTGTGCGATCGAGACTTTCCCGCTGACGACTGATTGTTATCCTTTTCCCTTGCCCGAGTGCATTTGAGACCAGACCGTAGCTTTAGTTCCCATAGGTTCCCATACCTTTAAAACCAGTTTAATATCTCACTCCTGTGTGAGAACACCCTGCTTAGCCGTAGTTAGCCTGAACTACGTAAGCTCTGATCTTCCATGCTGTGTGGAAGTACGTAGGCACAAGACGCGAAGTCTTGGCGATCCAATTTCCCCGTAGTCCCGAACTACGTTGACTCTGACTTTCTCTCTTGAGAATATGTAGGCATAGAGTGCGACGCTCTATCGAGGCAATTCCCTTCCGTTTAGATTTAGCAGCTATAGATAGATTGTTTTGCATCCTTTAGACAAACCAAGCAAGCGTGGATCCCGTCGAGTACGACGGACGTGAGGGGTGCTAATACCTTCCCCTTGCGTAACCGACTCCCGAACCCAGGTTTTAGTTGCGACGACCATACCTTTCCCGTTTTTTGCGAGGTTTACTTCGAGCGTTTCCTTTCCCTCCGTTGGGATAAATAACGCACGGTGGCGACTCTTCTGTCAGCCGGCGCCGATTTTCGCAGTAGCGACAGGTTGCTAGTTTTTCGGCTAAACCAGGAGCAGCATTCTTGATGAGATCACCGTCTTCAATATTTACCTTATTGCAGGGTGCTTCATCCATGCCCTTCTCATTTTTTGAGCTTTTGGTTTTCTCATGTTGGTCATCACCAAGACCTTCCTCCTGTACCACAAAATTAGCCAGATTTTCTAGGTTCTCAGTGTTAGGGTTAGACTTAACCGAGAGACACTCAGAATTATCCTCATGGATTGCATTGTGATGTGGAGATGGATCTACCCTAGACAGGGGAATGGTTATCCCTTGTACTTCACAACCTTCATGGAACAGTTTGGAGACCAGTTCATCTACATACCTGTCCTCATGCGTGAAGTTATTGTTGTTCATGTGGATTCCAAAATTCTTACCATTTTTCTTTGCATGTGAAGGAGCTGAAGTTTGGCCTCCACTACTTTTTCCAAAACTCATACTTAGAGGAATGACCTCCATCACATCATCTGGAGAGATACTCTTATGCTGAGCAGAGTCGAGCTTGGTAGGGATGGAGGTATGATGTTGAGACATTGTGGAAGACTCAGGCTGTATTAGAAGTAATTTTCTTTTGAGAGAATGTGAGGTAAGGAAGGAGACGAATTTGCAGACGCACACGGGGTTAGAAGGGTTTGGTAGAAGCAGTGGAGGGAATTCAATATTTTGACCAATCAGACTATGATTAATTTTCAAAATATAATTCCCTATTAGTTGCTATAGTCTCTAACTATGCCACCTTTCCAAGCTGCTTCTTTTACTTAGGAAAGTCTGGTGATCCCTTGTAACACCCTTAGCCCTTTGTTGGTCAGAATCATCAAGTTTCACACAATCCTTTTTAAATTGATACCTGTTATCCCTGTGCATTACTCTCTTGAACTGAACTGAATTTATATTGATGTTCCTCTTAATGTCACAAAACAAAGTCATGACATCTTGAGTGACATTTCTTCCTTTATGATGGCCATTGTTCATGGACTCCATCAAATTCCAATATAGTGTCGCTACTGCGAAAATCGGCGCCGGCTGAACAGAAGAGTCGCCACCGCGCGTTATTTATCCCACGGAAGGGAAAGGAAACGCTCAGAGTAAACCTCGCACAACACGGGAAAGGTATGGTCGTCGCAACCAAAACCTGGATTCGGGAGTCGGTTACGCAAGGGGAAGGTATTAGCACCCCTCACGTCCGTCGTACTCGACGGGATCCACGCTTGTTTTCGGGTATGGATTGTTATTCTATCCACGCTAAAGGTCTGGGGTTAAAAGAAAAGAAAATGACTCGGCAAAGTATCGCACTTTATGCCTACGTATTCCCGTCTGGAACGAGAAATCAGAGTCAACGTAGTTCGCCTACCTACGAGAAAGGAGGGGAAGGTTGCTCGCTAGGATGTCGCATCCTATGCCTACGTACTTTCATACAGCATGAAAGATCAGAGCAAACGTAGTTCGGGCCACGTACGACACAAGTCTGTCTTGATTGTTTTTATTCCTTCTGAAAAAGGGTTTTTCTGATTACTGGTCCAAGCGAACAAAAATGACGTTTTGATGAGTTCACATTCTTTTACGGAAGAAGTGTCTTTTATTGTGTTTGAAATATTTATTGTGTTTTTCTGTTTATTTTGAGAAAGAAGAGACGGAACTCTAACCTATGGTTGCAAAGGGAATCAAACTGACCTAATGTTATCATGCATGGGTTAAGACCTAGTGTCTATCATGTTCCTCTCTTGCGCAGAGAGAAACAGAGATCCTAAGGGAATAGACGAAAACAGAAACAATAGCAGATATATACAATAAAGCAGTAAAATGCATGGATGCAACAGTACAAGCGAGGCAAGGGAGTTCCACTCAACCTCGAACCTAGAAAACAATAGGCAAAAGTGAATAGGATTCACCTTCAACCCAACAGGGTAAACAGCAAACAATACAGTCCGGAAAACCAATCAATACATCAGAAATGAAATACAGCAAAAATAAACAGCCGCAGCAGCTCTGCATCAACATTTGACTTCAAGTAATCTCCAATCAGCTACAAGCATCAATCTCCATCTCCACAGCCTTCCAGCAAGGTCTTGATCATCAGTCTTCCACCTACAATGGCTTTTCTTCAAGTCTCAAACTCCCGGGAGGAATATCAGTCAACAAGATGAAGTGAATGAATGTTAGACAGTCAATTACCTACCAAGGGTGGTTCATTAACTGTTAGCATTGTACAAACAGTTTTCTCTCAAAAGTTCTATCTTTCAAATACATTCACTGATCCTTCCAAAGGAAGGAGGTGGATATTTGAAAGAGACTTTGAATCATAGAGAAAGAATGGATGCAGACAAGGCATTCCATGTTTGAGAAACAAGTTTTCTAATCTAGAGCTCTGCCTAGCTCCTAAACCCTAGTCTCCTCAACAGCTGCTAGCAGGAATCTCCTCTTCAACTCTGAAAGTTGGTCTTCAGTCTCTGATCTTCACAGGGCTTCATCATCACAAGTCTTCAGCTCTCCCAATCCCCAAGCAATCCCAATACCCACACAAACAAATTATAATCCCCAGAGGGGCACACCACACCAGTCAAACAAAGACAGATAGTATTAATAGCAGTAGGGGAATCCTAGTGATTTCTAAGGGATCTAATAACTACCCATAGTCCCTATAGTCCCATATCAAAAATCCAATCTCTAACTCCTGAGGGAAATGATTCAATTCTCCTAAGTCATCACTTAAACCTTAGTTTTGTTCATGTTGTTCTCACCTAAACTAATCACCTAAAATTAATTCCTAAAAATATGAACTAAATTGCATATACAATATACATGTCTAAACTAATCAACCTAAAAAGAAGGGATTAAAAATACTAAAGCATCTATTAGAACAAAAATTAGCAAATTTAAGTATCAAACTAGACTTAATAAAATGCTACTTACAAGAAAAATGCATGAAAAATATTAAAACAAAATAAAATGCCATTTTTATTTTTCTATATTTTTCTAGACAGAATAATGGACCTATAGCAAAAAGAAGGAATTAAAAATCTCAATTTTCCTATTTTTTATGATTTTTTAAAGATGAGAAAATATTAAAGAAATTAAAATGACAAAATATGAATAAAAGGGGAGGGGGTGCCATCAGCAAGGGCGCCCAGTTCAAATCTCAACTGGGCCATAAAATGGGGGGCGCGCATAGCAATGGGCGCTAGGCCCAGTTGCACTCAGAAATTAAACAAAAATTAAAAAAAAAAGCATAAACGGTGCAGATAGCAAATATCTCAGTTCATTTCCAATTGGGCCATGCGCGTAGGGGTGTGTATAGCAACAAATTATTTGAGCCCATCAGCGAACTTAAATGAAACGGGGCGTTTCATTGTTTGAAATTCCCTCCGTTTTGTCAATCAATCGTGGCCGTGGGATTGAGTTCCAAGTCAAACGTCAAAGCTTGATCGAACGGCCTGCAAGTCGTCTTCAACCTTGAGCCAAACCCTAACTCTGAAAAACCCTAGCCATGCAAGCACCTTCCATCGCTCTGTTCTCTCTCATCTCTCCATGGATTCACACGACTCCAAGAGCAAAATCACCCTAGAACATTCTCTCTACACAGCCATGCCAATAATTCTTCCTAAAACTCAAGCAACAAACCAACCCGATAGGTATAACAGTTGGAATCCACCATTTTCACCTGTGATCAAACCTTTCAACTCTCTCCAATTCTTGCCCTAACCTCATCTACACCTCATGCTGATCATAACAAGCCACATATCCAAGATTTTCGTGCATTAAATCATGAGTTACAAACCCTAACAGTTATGGTACACTTATGGCAAACTCCATGAAAGCTCTCCAAACTCACCAAATTCCATCCTCTATCCTACCTTAACCCTTCTATGCTAATAAAACCTAATAATTCTCACCTAAACATGCAATTCGAATGAGAAACATACCTGGTGTAATTGATGAAAACAAGTATCAAATCCTCTTGATCCAAGGCTTGAAATGAGTGGAAACTGATCAATGAACTTGGTGATGAGTTCTGTATGCAACCAATGATGCTCCAAGGCTTTGAATCTCCTAATTCCAAGATTCTTGCACTTTGAATGATGATGATGAATGGCACGAATCCTCCTTCAATTTGCCAAATGAATGTGTGAATTTTGATCCTTGGATGATGATGATGATGAATAGATCAAGAATGGTGGAATTTGATGATAGTTTGAGAGAGTTTGGATTGATTTTGCAAAATGAAGAAAGTGTGTGAAACTTGTGTTTATGAGTAAATGTGATCACCAACCCTTGCATGAACCTTCTCATATCAATATATACATGACATTAGAACCTCCTAGAAACTTGGAGAAACTTCCCTTGTATGATTTCCCTTGGATTTGGCTTATGTTTCTTCTTTGTAAGCAACCTTGAATAACTCACAAAATTTGAACTAACCTCAAAATTCCACTTTAGCCAATGTTCTCAAAATGCCTTTTACATTCAAAATGACCTATAATTTTGTCCCATTTGGTCAAAATATGAAAAATCTCATTTTTTAGGTCATTTTTATTCATTAAATCCACCAATTTTGAAACCTTGTGCTATGAATCTTTCCAATCTTCCATGGTCACTTTTATAGACTCAAAATATCATTTGGAACAAGTTTTATGTTGTAAAGTTTTCCATTTGAAGCTTCCTTGTATGAGTTTTGGGCATAGGCTTGAAATGACCTGTAATTCTCAAATGACCAAAATACCCTTTGCTTGCCAAGACCATAAGTAGAGTTCCACAAATCATATGAAGGCATACTATACCATTCTAGAAAGCTAAGACAATGAGGAACAATTCTTATGTTGACCATAAATTCATTTGAAATCTCATTGAGGGGTAAAAATTGCTTGGAAGTCAAGCCACTTTCACAGACAAAATTTCAGATACCTCAGATGACCTGTAACTTGCAAGGACCATAACTTGAGTTCTATAAATCTCCTTAATGTCTTCCACCACTCAAATTAAAGGTATTGAGATCCTCTACAAGTTTCATGTTTACCAAGGATCCATTTGAAGCTTTCCTTTTGACTTATCTTGCTTGGAAATTTGACCTAAACTAGGGGATTTTACACAGAAACCCTAATTTAGAAACTCCTCTTCTCCTTGATTTCTCTTGATTTCTTATTGGAATATCACCATATCCTTCTTTACATGCCAAATGATGAACCCCACATCTCTCCAATAGCCCTTAATGCCTTTCAATCAGTCATTTGACCTAGAGTTGACCCAGGGTTGACCCAGATGAAACCCTAGTTGACTGTCTTCAACTGCAATACTTATGCTCACCTCAATGACTTGTCTCCTTCTCCAAATGACTTTATAAGTCTCCCATGATGTCCAGATACTCTCCATGCTCAACCCACAGCTCACAATTTCTTTGTTGATCCTCAGATACCCTCAGATAGGAGATGGATGCACTGTCTGATCCATTGACTTTCCAGCTTTCAAATTCTTTCTGATGACCTGAATGGGATTGAATTGGAATAATAACCTCTTGATAGGCTCATAGAGATGAGAATGATTGGTCCCTGTTAGATGATTTGCTATGCTATGCTATGTAGATGATTAGATTATGTTCACGACTCTATATGCAAATGCTAATGACATTGAAACATAAACCAAGTGAATAAGGTTGAGCAAATTTTAGGGTGCAACAGCTGCCCCTATTCAAGCGACTTGGACCCGATTGGGTGAAGAGCGAACGGCCTTCAAATATTCGAGGTACGAAACGGTTGAATACTATGAACCCGGAAATTTGCCAACCGCAGAAATAAACTGCGCCACTGCTTGGGGGAACGACATCCACTGCCTGGATCTGAATGTTTACAGCAACCCACTAATCTCGTAGCGACCGTGCTAGGGATTACTTTCATCGTTCTGAAAAAGATTCTATCATACCAGAGATAAAATTTTGTTTGTCCACGTTAGGACTCCATCTGCCATCAACACGAAGAAATTTCCACTAAAACCTGTCCACGTTAGGGCTCCCGAAGAATCTCGGCAACTTCGCTGGGGATAATTCGTCCGTATTTCAATGAATCGTCCACGTTAGGAACAAACTCTTCCACGTTAGGAATAACACCGTTCCACGTTAGGAATAACACTGTCCACGTTAGGAACACATCGCTTTTCCACGTAAGGAAACCATCTATCGTCTTGATTCGTCCACGTAAGGACTCAACTTTTCCATGTAAGGAATAAACTCCTTTATCTGTCCACGTAAGGACTCCAATCTTTCCATGTAAGGAATAAATCTTCTTTATCTGTCCACGTAAGGACTCCAATCTTCCCTGTCGGGAATACAATCTTTCCACATAAGGAAACCACTTTTCTTCCACGTAAGGAATCAACTTCTTTCCACGTAAGGAATCACATTTTTGCTCGATCTGTCCACGTAAGGACTCCAACTTGATATGTCCACGTAAGGACTCAACCTTTCCACGTAAGGAATAAAATTCTGGATCTGTCCGCGTCAGGACTAAATTTTTCCACGTAAGGAAACAACTTCTCTTTCCACGTAAGGAATGCATCTCTTTCCACGTAAGGAATACTTCTTTTTCCACGTAAGGAAACCAAACTGATACGTCCACGTAAGGACTCAATCTTTCCACGTAAGGAATAAACTCGTCCACGTCAGGACCCATGTTTCGTCTTGATTTGTCCACGTCAGGACTCGCCTCTTGACTCGCTGAGGAAATAAAACTTGTCCGCGTCAGGACTCATATCTTCATCTGATGAAATAATAGAACCTGTCCACGTTAGGACTTGCACGTCTTCGACTTGCTGGGGAAGCGAGACTTGTCCACGTCAGGACTCATACTTTGCTCACAACGCGGAGAAGGATAAATTTGCCCACGTCAGGACTCTCGCATTTTGACGACACGAAGAACTATAAACCTGTCCACGTTAGGACGCATATTTCACCATCACGGATAAAGCTAGCTGCTGGAAATAAATTGTCCACGTCAGGACACCAACACGAAGAGTAACCCACTTTTGTCCACGTCAGGACTTCCTATTTAAGTAATTCTGAGTAATCGAACCTGTCCACGTCAGGACTAACACCTTTATCAGCTATGAGGAAATAAATTTGTCCACGTTAGGACCCTCCTCTTCTAGCACGAAGAAATCCCGTCAACATCGGAATAAATTGTCCACGTCAGGACTTATTGTTCCGTCGGTCCCAAACCACAAACTTCTTAACACTGACGTGACAGCGACTTTGAGGCGGACTCTACTGGGGATATTTGGAAACCAAACTACTGGACGCCTGTTCTGATAACCGGCGGTGGCCTTTGAAATTCTGGTTCGGGAAACCCTTTAATGACAAATAACTCTGCTTGAGAATGAGGAGAAATCTTGCCTACCCACTCTGGCGGGGAAAACACGAGAAACTCACAAATAACCCTGTGGGGAATAATGCCGAAGCTGACACTTCATTGAATGTCTCACGTCGAGACCTCGACTGTTTGGTGATTTATTGGAGCAAGAACTCTCTCTACCTGCAAGAGAAACAATACCTGAAATAAACGGTTAGCCAACCTAGTTTATGTTTCAAAAATGCGTATGACAATGATGCAATGCTCCATTCGACATGGAGAGGCTACGCTTTTATTTGGTAGATGTGAATACGACACTATATGCCAATGCAAATGCAGACCCGAACTGCTGAGATACAGGAACTGCTTCAGCAAAATAAATGCTGAAGATAATGCCAACTCCGCTGGGGATAGCCAGATGCTACAAAATTATTCCAGCAAAATAAATGCTGGGAGAGTGAAGTCGACTCAGCTGGGAAGTTGGGAACTTGAACCAAACATCTCATTGAAGTAACACCCTGCTGGGGAGTATAACTCTGCTGGAGAATAGTAGATGGGCCTGGTATGTTTGAAATTCTGCTGGAGAGTGACCGGGTATCACACGGTATTCTGACAAAATAAATGCCAGGGCGCACCACCAACTCTGCCGAGGAGAGTCTTAATCTTCGAGTTCCACTGGAAGGAATGAAAACACTTGCAAAGAGAATTCCGCTGGGGGAGAAGATGACCCTGCGGGGAAAGGTAAGCTGCCTGAATACAGCTCACAAATATTAATCTTCTGTGGCTAAACCACTCTGCTTAAGAGGCACTGTCTGAATACAGCCTTATATTCTGGGAATCGCCAAACTCTGCTGAGGATAGACGCATTTGCTGGAGCATGCCCTTTGGATAAGCTACGGCTAGCTGGGGAGTTCGATCCTTCTTCAGGAAGAACATGCATGACCTGCGTGGGGGTCGAGTCCTTCGTTATTGCAATCTTTTGATCATCTTCCTCGTACGGCTATGAAACCTGTAACAACACGAACAAGACAAGACAAGCCTATGCAACCAAATCGATTCAGGTTAGTGACGTTGTTTTCAGTTAATTCAAAGCTTTAGCAATTGTTGGCAAGGGCCAGTGATGTTATACACATGCTAGTTTCAGTAAACTTAGGCGTTTTATCATGCACAAAACAGTTAAGAACCAGCATCAAATACTGAATAACATATTTTATTGATTGGGCCCCTGAATGGGCGGAATTTTTGTACACGGGATGTAACTCCTGAAAAGAGGAAGCTACGCAAAGCAGATGTACAAGTATGCACAAGAAGCATAAATATATTGACAAACTAATTTTGTACACATGTCGGCAACGGGATGCAGACGAACACCACGAACTGATCCACCCATGACGCGCCCGACTCTAATGCTTTCCCGGTATCCGCACTTCCGAAGAGATTGTATCTGATAATCGACCCCTCGAGCGTATTCTCCCGCGCTGATGCTCATTGTAATATCGAATTCGGACCGCAGTCATTTGCTTTTCCAATCCCTAACTTTTGCGTGAACCGCCCTTTACGGGTTTTCAGTTCACCGGGATACCCCTTTTTGCCGAAGCCGCCCAGTGTAGGTTTTCAACTTCGCGGGTGTACATTTTTCCATTTTATCCCTAACTTTTGCCCGAACCTTTCATTCTGTTTTTGGTTCGCCAGGATGCCCCATTTTTGCCTGGACTCTTTTTTTTTGTCCAGCGGGTCAATTTTAAGCAAAGTATTTTTTAACTGCGTCCGAATTCACAGGCGACGTAAAGTCTTCACCGTCCATGGTGGACAACAATAAAGCTCCTCCTGAAAAGACTTTCCTGACAACGTATGGCCCTTCGTAGTTGGGGGTCCACTTGCCCCTGTGATCTGCCTGCGGCGGGAGAATCCTTTTCAGTACAAGGTCGCCCGTCTGAAAGCTCCGCGGATGTATCTTCTTATCATATGCTTTCTTCATTCGGCTCTGGTACAAGCGACCGTATGCTAGAGAAGCTAGCCTCTTCTCATCCATCAAACTCAGTTGGTTCAACCTGTCTTTCACCCATTCTGCCTCGTCTAGCTGAACGTCTCGCAATATCCTCAGAGAAGGGATCTCAACTTCTAATGGCAGCACTGCTTCCATTCCGTACACTAACGAGAACGGGGTTGCCCCGGTTGATGTGCGTACCGTCGTACGATAACCGTGCAAAGCAAAAGGTAGCATCTCGTGCCAATCCTTATAGGTCACCACCATTTTCTGAACGATCTTCTTGATATTCTTATTGGCCGCTTCGACAGCGCCATTCATCTTGGGTCGGTAAGGGGAGGAGTTGTGATGCTCGATCTTGAAATTCTGACAGAGCTCCTTCATCATTTTGTTGTTCAGGTTTGAACCGTTGTCAGTGATTATCCGCTCGGGGATTCCATATCTGCAAATGATATCTCTCTTGATGAATCTGGCTACCACCTGCTTCGTTACATTTGCATAGGACGCTGCTTCTACCCACTTGGTGAAATAATCGATTGCTACTAGAATGAATCGGTGCCCATTAGAAGCTGTCGGCTCGATCTTTCCAATCATATCGATTCCCCACATCGAGAATGGCCATGGCGATGACATCACATTTAGAGGACTGGGAGGCACATGGATCTTATCAACGTAGATTTGGCACTTGTGGCACTTCCTCGCAAACTTGAAACAATCAGTTTCCATAGTCAGCCAAAAATAACCTGCCCGCAACAGCTTTCTCGTCATAGCATGCCCACCAGCATGCGTACCAAAAGTACCTTCGTGTATTTCCTCCATGAGCAGCTTCGCCTCTCTTTCGTCTACGCAACGCAGCAACACCAAATCGTGGTTTCTTCTGTATAAGACCCCATCCAGATTCAAATAGAAATTACCCACCAATCTCCTAAGAGTCTTCTGATCTTGACTGGACGCTCCATCCGGATACTCTTTATTCTTCAGAAAATTAAGGATATCAAAATACCACGGTTTGTCATCGGATGCTTCATCAATAGCAAATACAAAGGCAGGCCTGTCAAGCCGAGAGATAATGATTCGGGGAGCCTCGTTCCAGAAGTTGACTTTGTACATAGAAGACAAAGTGGCGAGAGCGTCAGCCATTTGATTCTCTGCCCGTGGTACGTGATGCAATTCAACCTTGTCGAAGAAAGGCAACAATCTCCTTGCATAATTCATGTAGTGTATCAAGTTGGGCTGACGTGTCTCCCATTCCCCTTTGATTTGATTCACCACCAGAGCTGAGTCTCCGTATACGTCCAGATGTTTGATTCGCAAATCAATGGCTTCTTCAAGCCCCATTATACAAGCTTCGTATTCGGCTTCATTATTGGTAACGGCAAAGGTCAATCGGGCAGTAAACGGGATGTGCGACCCGTGTGGCGTAGTGATGATTGCCCCTATTCCGCTACCGTAAGCGTTCACAGCTCCATCAAATATCATCTTCCATTTGGAACCCAACTCTGGTCCTTCGTCTGGCAACGACTCTTCACAATCTTTCATCTTTAGGTACATGATATCCTCGTCAGGAAAATCAAACCTCATCGATTGGTAATCTTCAATAGGCTGCTCCGCCAGATACTCAGACAGCACACTCCCCTTTATATCCTTTTGCGAGACGTATTGGATGTCATATTCAGTCAAGACCATCTGCCACCGGGCAATTCTCCCTGACAACGCCTGCTTTTCGAATACATATTTGATAGGATCCATCTTCGAGATGAGCATGGTTGTATGATTCAGCATGTATTGCCTCAAACGCTTGGCGGCCCAGGCTAGCGCGCAACAAGTTTTCTCGAGCATTGAGTATCGAGATTCACAATCTGTAAATTTCTTACTCAAGTAATAGATCGCATGCTCTTTTCTCCCTGTCTCGTCGTGCTGACCGAGAACACAACCCATGCTTCCCTCAAGAACCGTCAAATACATAATCAAGGGTCTACCTGCCACTGGGGGTATCAAAATAGGAGGCTCCTGCAAATACTGCTTTATTTTATCGAACGCCTTTTGACAATTTTCGTTCCATGTTACAGCTTGATCTTTTTTCAACAGCTTGAACAATGGTTCACACGTAGCAGTTAGGTGAGATATGAACCGAGCGATGTAGTTCAACCTCCCTAAAAACCCGCGCACCTCTTTCTCTGTTTTAGGCGTCGGCATTTCTTGAATTGCTTTTATTTTAGCAGGATCGACCTCTATTCCTCTTTCGCTTACGATAAACCCCAGCAGTTTACCCGATCTCACCCCGAAGGTGCATTTGTTAGGGTTCAGTCTCAGCCTGAACTTCCTAAGCCTCTTAAATAACTTCAGCAGATTCACCAGATGCTCTTCCTCCGTCTGGGATTTGGCAATCATATCGTCAACATAAACTTCGATCTCTTTATGCATCATATCATGGAAAAGAGTCGTCATCGCACGCTGATATGTTGCCCCAGCATTTTTCAAGCCAAAGGGCATCACTTTGTAGCAAAATGTTCCCCAAGGCGTTATGAAAGTAGTCTTCTCCATATCCTCTGGCGCCATTTTAATCTGATTGTAGCCTGAAAAGCCATCCATGAAGGAGAATACGGAGTATTGAGCGGTATTATCAACTAGCACATCGATATGAGGAAGTGGAAAATCGTCTTTTGGGCTTGCTTTATTCAAATCCCTGTAATCCACGCACATTCGAACCTTGCCATCTTTCTTTGGCACTGGTACGATGTTAGCAACCCGTGAGGGATATTTTGTCACAGCCAGGAAACCAGCATCCCACTGTTTTTGAACTTCCTCTTTGATCTTTACTGCCATGTCTGGTCTAGTTCTGCGAAGCTTTTGTTTGACCGGCGGGCATTCTTCTTTCAGTGGCAGACGGTGCACAACCATATCTGTATCGAGCCCTGGCATATCTTCATACGACCAAGCGAATACATCACTATACTCTCTGAGCATTTCAACCAGTCTTCGCTTGATATCGCTCTGCAATGCGGCTCCGATACGAATATTCTTTTCAACCCCTTCCGACCCCAAGTTGATAATTTCGATGACCTCTTCATAAGGCAGAATGACACGCTCTTCTTGTTTCACCAACCAAGACAGTTCTTCAGGAACGTCGCTATCTTCGACAACCTCTTCTTCGGCCTGAAATACCGGGTGCTCAAAGTCGGGACGAGTCATAGGTGGTTCAAGGATGTCATCTGAAGATGTTATCCTGCAAAAGGAATGGTTAAGTGCTTCAAAATGCGTATAAAGCGAATAACCACGTTGCCATTTTATTGAAAAAATACAAAACAAGAAAGACAGAGATCGAAATATTTGCACATGAAAAAACGCCATTTATTTAATGATTAACACGCAATGTTCATAACAACACAACCCTAAGCAAATCATGATGCCCCGGGCAAGACATCAGATTGTTCAACAATTAATAAAACAAAGCATTACTGTTTAAGAGTCACAGGAACAAACTCCTGAATAGACCAGTTGCACAGTCCCTGCCCTGGCGTGCTTGGCTGAATCCAGGCATCCATATCACAGTCGCTGTCTCCTTCGTCAGACTCCGAAGCGGCATTGATGGTTTCATGACATACTCCACTAGCAGAGATGGTTATTGGCCCTCTGAAACGGGGTGCCCCCACAGTAGGTGTTGACGACGACGGTTGGTACCCCAGCCCGAACCGGTCCATCTTCACAGGAATATCCAGCACTTTGCCCCAGCCCTTTGCTTCTCCTGCCTCCACCAGAGCTTGAGCTTCTTTATACGACGAGACGGCTATCTCTGACACTTTGCTCGGCCCGGGGCCTTTTTCCTTGATGCGCAACCCTTCAAATGCCTGGCAGGGTGTTTCGTGGATCTCTCCGTCGACCTCCACGTATTTAAATGACGACAGATGGCTGACCAGGATGTCTTCTTCTCCGCATACGGTGACTACACTGTCTCCGACCATATATTTCAACTTTTGATGCAGGGTAGACGTGACTGCCCCAGCCCCATGAATCCAGGGTCGTCCGAGCAGGCAACTATATGCAGGCTGGATGTCCATGATATAAAACTCAGTTGCAAACACCTCCGGCCCTACCTGGAGAGGCAATGTTATCGATCCAAAGACTGTTCTCCGCGTGCCATCAAATGCTCTAACTACCAAGTCACTGGGCGTGCACAGGATTCCTCTGACATCTAGCTTCATCATCGCTTTCTTGGGCATCACATTTAAGGATGATCCGGTATCGACCAATACATGCGACATTACTGACCCTCTACACTTAACAGATATGTGCAGCGCCATATTATGATCTCTCCCTTTCGGGGTCAAATCGAAGTCGGTAAAGCCCAAGCTGTGGCCGACATTCACATGTGCCAACACTCCTTCTAGCTGATTCACGGAGACGTCCTGGGGTACAAAGGAAGTATCCAGGACTTTCAACAAAGCATTTCTGTGAGCTTCAGAACATAAGAGCAACGACAGTATAGATATCTTGGACGGCGTCTGTTGCAGATGCTCCACAATCTTATAATCACTCTTTCGAATCAAGCGCATGAACTCTTCTACGTCTTTCGATGCCGATGCTTTGTCGCTTGCTTGCACTGGGACATTCTCAACCATCTTCCCCTTTCCCTTCGCTAGTCTTTCGGCCTCCACTTCAGGTGATATGAAGATCCTACCACTCCTTGTCATACCTCCTGAACCAACAACGTTGTCCACAATCTCGGCTGGCTGCTTGTTAACATCGATCTTTATTCCGTCACAATACACTTCCAACCCATATGACCATGGGACTGCTTTTGTGCTCTCGTACGGGATTGGTTCGGCCTTAGTTATAGTGATCGGTGGTCGCTGGACCGGTGCTGCAATAGTGATTGTCTTTCGAGGGATCGTTACAGTGGCCACATCACTCTGATCATCTGCTACTGCCCCTGCAGGCTCTTCAGTTGCTGCTCGGTCAAACTGTAACGTGCCGCCGTCAATTAAAGCCTGGATGCCTTTCTTCAAATCATCACACCCCCCAGCTAGGGTCCAGCATTCTAAGCAATACTCGTCACATCCTGGATGAACACCCCCTTGCAACAATCTGCTTTTTATCTCGCTCAGCGGCGTTTTAAAATCATCGACATTCATAATCAGATTCAACCCTTCCTCGGTCAGAATGGCGTTTGCCCCATGATTAGGCATGGGTTTCTGCACTATATTCGGACCTGCCGTTCCGAAATTGATAGTCTTATTGTCCAAAAGATCCTGCACAACATGCTTAAAAGCATGGCAACCCTCTACATCGTGGCCCGGAGCCCCAGAGTGGAACTCGCAGTGCCTGCTTGCATCATAACCATACGGAGGAGTTCCCGTTATAGGTGCCAGAGTTCTCTTCTCTACCAAATTTAGACCCAACAGTGTCCGCAACAAATCTGCATAGGTTGAGGGAGGCTTCTCAAACACTCTTCTTGGTTTACCACCTTGGAATCTTCGCTGAGCCTGCTGTGCCCCCTGCTGTGGCTGCTGCTGCTGTTGCTGCTGCATTGGCTGCTGCTGAAACGGTTGTTGTTGTTGGAATGGTTGTTGTTGGTAGGGAATAGTGACACTCGCCACCTGCTGCGGCTGATGATATTGGTTCCGACCCCTGCCTCGGCCTCCAAATACTGCGCTTGCCTCGCCCTGACGGCGCCCACCAAAAGCTTTCCTATTACTGCCAGATGCAGTTGATTCCTCAGCCTGGAATTTTCCTTGCTTAATGTTACGTTCAATCTTTTCTCCCATCAGAATTAAGTCTGAGAAACTGGCCAGAGATGTATGAAACAACATGTCATGAAACAAGCCTGTGAATGTGCCGACGAACATGTCATTCATTTCCTTGTCTTCTAAAGGAGGACGGACCCTGGCAGCCATATCGCGCCACCTTTGCGCGTACTCTTTAAAGCTCTCACCCTTCTTCTGAGACAGCCCTGTCAATTGGACCCGATTGGGCGCCAAGTCGCTGTTATACTTGTAGTGAGCTACAAATGCCTCTGCCAATTGCTTCCATGTCTTTATATTGGTTGGCTCCAATCCCATATACCATTCCAGGGAAGGGCCTGATAGACTATCTTGAAAGAAATGCATTAGCATTCTCTCATCAGTTGAGTATGCAGACATCTTTCGATAATAAGCCCGCACGTGCACTTTCGGACATGTGTCCCCTTTATACTTATCAAACGTAGGAGCTTTGAATTTGATTGGCACCCTCAAGCCAGGTACCAGGCCCATTGTTGACATGTCTAAGCCCACAACACTTTGGTTCAGGACCCCCCTCATCTGCTCTTCTAGCATTCTGATCTTCTGGGAGTTATCCATCGGCCCTTCGAAGCCTCCGCCGGAGAAAGCGTCCTCCTGCTGATCCTCTTGCCACATACCATTCCCAGCTCCATACCCATCATATTCATTATTGCGGCCAGCTCTAATCTGATTCATCACTGGGCCTCGACCTCTGTTGCCGTATCCCTGAACACCTCCGGCAGGCCCAAAAGCCATTAACCCAGCGCCGTTTCCATTTCCGAAACCTCCGTAACCCTGATTGGCCACACCATAACCATCTTGCCCAAAGCCTTGAGCATTGAAACCATATTTCCCCGCGTTGTCGAATCCCTGATCATTGAATCCGAATCCAGTATTGCCGAAGCCGTTGCCTCCCATATTATCACCCAAGTTGATATCACCAAGCCCAACGTTATGGACGGCAGTCTCGTTCCCCACTCCGACGTTACCGTTCCCAGCAGCGGTAGCGTTGTTGACAGTAGCAGCAGGTATATTGACTACGGGTGGAGCCACTGGTGTGGGAGTGCCATCTCCCTGAACAGTATCGACTCGCACAGACTGATGATCCTCATTACCGTGACCGGCGTTTCTGACCAACAGAGGCTGCACCATGGCTTGCAGATTCTCCTGACCTTTTGCAATAGCCTCCATGGTCTGCATAAAGAGAGCTAGCTTCTCGCGCACATCTTGCATCTCGTTCTGCATTTGATCCATGATTCTTCGACAGTTGGTGCGAGTGGAATAGCGGTGCGGGTGCTGATCTGCAATCCTGGAAACACCTGGTTCAAAACAGGAAATAAGATACCATCCAATGATTACCTGTAATGTAATATAAATATGAATGCAATGCAATGTGCGTGTCTGTGCATTAGGGAAATTCATTCCCCGATTCTAGTGTGAAGGTGCCAGTGCAGTGGCAGTGCTAACAATATAAAGATCGGAGCTGAATCACAGAAAGCCTCATATATTGCAGAAAAAGTCCAATGAGCCAAGAATACAATATCACTGAGAGTACAATAAGAAGGCAAGACCTCAACCAACAATCCTGGTGATGGTCAGCACTTATGCAAATAAAGCATACAAGCTAATACATGAAATGATCAAACACTCCCATAAGTCTGATACTCGTCTAACAACTTCTTGGTCTCCGGATGACTTGGTCTGGTAAGCAGCCCTTCAACAAGTTGGTTTCTTTTCTTAAGAACACGTCGCACGTCTTCAGCAGTTTCCTCCCATGCCCCTTCTCCGAAGCGATCCTCTAGTTTACGCTTCTGAGACACAGCTTCATCTCTGCCTTTGATGGCCTTGTTCAGTGCATTCTGGAGACTGTACCGGGTCATCACTTCTTCTTCACACTTCTTGACGCTGGACTTCAACTGCTCTTCGAGGTCGGAAATTTGCTGCTTCAACTTATCTTCCCTCTTCTTATTGTTGGTGAGTGTGGCATTCCAGGTCTTATTGCAAGAAGAGATCTCTCGGTGGGCGATGTCAAGTGCTTTCTTTTTAGATTCCAGCATGTCATGGGAGCTTCTGAACTCTTGCCCCAGACGTTCGCGCTTCTTCCTCTCCTCAATCAACTCGGCCCCTAATCTGTTCATTAAATCAATCTGCTGTTGGAAAGCATGCACGACCTTGTTTTTCTCGCTGCGTATCTGGGCTAGCTCCTGCTCTAACCCTTCGTTGATCTTCATCAAGGCTTCTTTTTCTTTCACAACTTGCTCGTAGGCCTCCCTAGAAACAGTAGTTGGCTCTGCTACCGGCATAGGAACAAGGGCTGGTGCATCTGGAAATGGCATCTGCAACTGACTTGCTCTCTCCTGGATCCAAACTCTGTAAGGTGCATAAGCCTGACAGTCATTCTTCCCTAACAACGGCTTCCCTCTTCGGTTAATACGCGTCCAGGCATGCTGCAGCTTGGCTAATAACTCCCCCTTCAAATCACCGGTGAAGTACAGAGATTCCTGTACTTCTTCCTCCTTTGGCGGGTTCTTCAGCACATATCCGAAC
The DNA here is from genome assembly GCA_963859935.3 of Lathyrus sativus. Taxonomy (NCBI): domain Eukaryota; kingdom Viridiplantae; phylum Streptophyta; class Magnoliopsida; order Fabales; family Fabaceae; genus Lathyrus; species Lathyrus sativus. The sequence goes on from OZ012735.1 coordinate 931,784,253, forward strand.
TGACGGACCAACAAGGATGGGTTGTAGTTGATACACCTTTTTCTTCCTATCAGCGGGACATTAGGGTACCCAGAACAACTGAAGATAAGCTCAGATCCCAGCAGATCTCTATCAAACCATTCAACGTCTTCAGAAGATAGCCTCATCAGGCGCTCTGACCAGCTAGCTGTGGTTGCACTCTCCATAAAAGATCCCTTCATGGGAAGATGACTCTTGAACCACATATTCAACAAAGGCGCGCAGCAGTAAACAACCTTTCCCCTTCTGTTTTCATTCTTGTAGTGCAAGGAGTGGTAGAAGTCTCCGATCAACGTTGGCACTGGATTGCCGGCAGCAAATAGGTGGAAAGCGTCCAAGTCTACGAAATTGGGCAAGTTAGGGAACAGCACGATCCCATAAATGCATAGAGCCAAAATAGCGTTGAAAACCACCCAACACCCGTTCTTGGCATACTCCTGAGCTTTGCCAACCAGGAAATCAAGAGAGAAACCTGAAACCCCAAGCCAAGAAGTCACTAACAGTTCTGCAGCGTCCATATGCAAGGCCTTGGCTAAGTCCTCCAACTTGGGCTCAGCAGCAGAGTGAATAAAGGGAACCTTGTTCTACACTGGTAGCTCAGTAAGCTCCACGTACTCCTCAATGGTAGGCCCTAGAATGAAGTCAGCAAATGTAAAACATCTCAATGCGGGGTCATAGAACTGCATCAAGGTGTACAGCCCGTTCATTTCATCAGCAGTGGGCTTGCAGACTAATCTCAGTAATCTCCCATGACTCATTCTGAAACTTCTCCTAACCTCCTCATCAGCAAGAGATATCAGACCGAGCAAAGGAGTAATATCAGGTGTCGGCAGCTTATACGCAACTGTTTTCCTCAAACCAACCATAATCAATACTCAGAAGTCTGGGCACTAGAATCGGAGAATATGCAAATGCCCCTGCAGCACAGACACACGTTAATGGGATGCAATGATAATGAGTATGCAAACAATGCAATGCAAGTAACATGCAACAGGGACCAACTGCCGTAGCTGCATAGCCTGAACCATATCAAGAAGTCTCAGATAGACTCTATAGAAGTCCTCAAACCCCGGTCTCAGATAGACCTAAAACAAAGCTCCAACAAAGGTCTCTGACAGACCTCCAACTATAACCCCAACTGGTCTCTGGTAGACCTCAAATCATATCTCCAACTGGTCTCTGACAGACCTCAGAACTCTCCAACTGGTCTTTGACAGACCTCAGAACTCTCTAGCTGGTCTCTGACAGACCTCAGAACTCTCCAAAGGGTAGAAAAAGAAGCCAACCAGAAGAACCTCGTCCAAGTGTAGATTTCATGAGACACTAATGCAAGCAAAGCCGGCACGCGCCCACTACTTTCTAATCTAATTCTAGGTGCACTCAAGCCCAGGTCCGGCTTATCTCTCAATCAAAGAACACCCGTCACACCCCAATACAGCAATAATAATCAATATATATAATGCTGAAAATAAAAGGTCAGAAATATAAATCCATACAAAATCCTCGACGGGAAAACAAGCGTTAGGATTGACTCTCTTAAGGGACGTTGGATCCCAAATGCATAAGAACTATCGCTGTCCTTAGCAGCCAGGGGACGTTGGATCCCCAGCAGAGTCGCCAGCTGTCGCTACTGCGAAAATCGGCGCCGGCTGAACAGAAGAGTCGCCACCGCGCGTTATTTATCCCACGGAAGGGAAAGGAAACGCTCAGAGTAAACCTCGCACAACACGGGAAAGGTATGGTAGTCGCAACCAAAACCTGGATTCGGGAGTCGGTTACGCAAGGGGAAGGTATTAGCACCCCTCACGTCCGTCGTACTCGACGGGATCCACGCTTGTTTTCGGGTATGGATTGTTATTCTATCCACGCTAAAGGTCTGGGGTTAAAAGAAAAGAAAATGACTCGGCAAAGTATCGCACTTTATGCCTACGTATTCCCGTCTGGAACGAGAAATCAGAGTCAACGTAGTTCACCTACCTACGAGAAAGGAGGGGAAGGTTGCTCGCTAGGATGTCGCATCCTATGCCTACGTACTTTCATACAACATGAAAGATCAGAGCAAACGTAGTTCGGGCCACGTACAACACAAGTCTGTCTTGATTGTTTTTATTCCTTCTGAAAAAGGGTTTTTCTGATTACTGGTCCAAGCGAACAAAAATGACGTTTTGATGAGTTCACATTCTTTTATGGAAGAAGTGTCTTTTATTGTGTTTGAAATATTTATTGTGTTTTTCTGTTTGTTTTGAGAAAGAAGAGACGGAACTCTAACCTATGGTTGCAAAGGGAATCAAACTGAACTAATCTTATCATGCATGGGTTAAGACCTAGTGTCTATCATGTTCCTCTCTTGCGCAGAGAGAAACAGAGATCCTAAGGGAATAGACGAAAACAGAAACAATAGCAGATATATACAATAAAGCAGTAAAATGCATGGATGCAACAGTACAAGCGAGGCAAGGGAGTTCCACTCAACCTCGAACCTAGAAAACAATAGGCAAAAGTGAACAGGATTCACCTTCAACCCAACAGGGTAAACAGCAAACAATACAATCCGGAAAACCAATCAATACATCAGAAATGAAATACAGCAAAAATAAACAGCCACAGCAACTCTGCATCAACATCTGACTTCAAGTAATCTCCAATCAGCTACAAGCATCAATCTCCATCTCCACAGCCTTCCAGCAAGGTCTTGATCATCAGTCTTCCACCTACAATGGCTTTTCTTCAAGTCTCAAACTCCCGGGAGGAATATCAGTCAACAAGATGAAGTGAATGAATGTTAGACAGTCAATTACCTACCAAGGGTGGTTCATTAACTGTTAGCATTGTACAAACAGTTTTCTCTCAAAAGTTCTATCTTTCAAATACATTCACTGATCCTTCCAAAGGAAGGAGGTGGATATTTGAAAGAGACTTTGAATCATAGAGAAAGGATGGATGTAGACAAGGCATTCCATGTTTGAGAAACAAGTTTTCTAATCTAGAGCTCTGCCTAGCTCCTAAACCCTAGTCTCCTCAACAGCTGCTAGCAGGAATCTCCTCTTCAACTCTGGAAGTTGGTCTTCAGTCTCTGATCTTCACAGGGCTTCATCATCACAAGTCTTCAGCTCTCCCAATCCCCAAGCAATCCCAATACCCACACAAACAAATTATAATCCCCAGAGGGGCACACCACACCAGTCAAACAAAGACAGATAGTATTAATAGCAGTAGGGGAATCCTAGTGATTTCTAAGGGATCTAATAACTACCCATAGTCCCTATAGTCCCATATCAAAAATCCAATCTCTAACTCCTAAGGGAAATGATTCAATTCTCCTAAGTCATCACTTAAACCTTAGTTTTGTTCATGTTGTTCTCACCTAAACTAATCACCTAAAATTAATTCCTAAAAATATGAACTAAATTGCATATACAAGATACATGTCTAAACTAATCAACCTAAAAAGAAGGGATTAAAAATACTAAAGCATCTATTAGAACAAAAATTAGCAAATTTAAGTATCAAACTAGACTTAATAAAATGCTACTTACAAGAAAAATGCATGAAAAATATTAAAACAAAATAAAATGCCATTTTTATTTTTCTATATTTTTCTAGACAGAATAATGGACCTATAGCAAAAAGAAGGAATTAAAAATCTCAATTTTCCTATTTTTTTATGATTTTTTAAAGATGAGAAAATATTAAAGAAATTAAAATGACAAAATATGAATAAAAGGGGAGGGGGTGCCATCAGCAAGGGCGCCCAGTTCAAATCTCAACTGGGCCATAAAATGGGGGGCGCGCATAGCAATGGGCGCTAGGCCCAGTTGCACTCAGAAATTAAACAAAAATTAAAAAAAAGCATAAACAGTGCAGATAGCAAATATCTCAGTTCATTTCCAATTGGGCCATGCGCGTAGGGGTGTGTATAGCAACAAATTATCTGAGCCCATCAGCGAACTTAAATGAAACGGGGTGTTTCATTGTTTGAAATTCCCTCCGTTTTGTCAATCAATCGTGGCCGTGGGATTGAGTTCCAAGTCAAACGTCAAAGCTTGATCGAACGGCCTGCAAGTCGTCTTCAACCTTGAGCCAAACCCTAACTCTGAAAAACCCTAGCCATGCAAGCACCTTCCATCGCTCTGTTCTCTCTCATCTCTCCATGGATTCACACGACTCCAAGAGCAAAATCACCCTAGAACATTCTCTCTACACAGTCATGCCAATAATTCTTCCTAAAACTCAAGCAACAAACCAACCCGATAGGTATAACAGTTGGAATCCACCATTTTCACCTGTGATCAAACCTTTCAACTCTCTCCAATTCTTGCCCTAACCTCATCTACACCTCATGCTGATCATAACAAGCCACATATCCAAGACTTTCGTGCATTAAATCATGAGTTACAAACCCTAACAGTTATGGTACACTTATGGCAAACTCCATGAAAGCTCTCCAAACTCACCAAATTCCATCCTCTATCCTACCTTAACCCTTCTATGCTAATAAAACCTAATAATTCTCACCTAAACATGCAATTCGAATGAGAAACATACCTGGTGTAATTGATGAAAACAGGTATCAAATCCTCTTGATCCAAGGCTTGAAATGAGTGGAAACTGATCAATGAACTTGGTGATGAGTTCTGTATGCAACCAATGATGCTCCAAGGCTTTGAATCTCCTAATTCCAAGATTCTTGCACTTTGAATGATGATGATGAATGGCACGAATCCTCCTTCAATTTGCCAAATGAATGTGTGAATTCTGATCCTTGGATGATGATGATGATGAATAGATCAAGAATGGTGGAATTTGATGATAGTTTGAGAGAGTTTGGATTGATTTTGCAAAATGAAGAAAGTGTGTGAAACTTGTGTTTATGAGTAAATGTGATCACCAACCCTTGCATGAAATTTCTCATATCAATATATACATGACATTAGAACCTCCTAGAAACTTGGAGAAACTTCTCTTGTATGATTTCCCTTGGATTTGGCTTATGTTTCTTCCTTTGTAAGCAACCTTGAATAACTCCCAAAATTTGAACTAACCTCAAAATTCCACTTTAGCCAATGTTCTCAAAATGCCTTTTCCATTCAAAATGACCTATAATTTTGTCCCATTTGGTCAAAATATGAAAAATCTCATTTTTTAGGTCATTTTTATTCATTAAATCCACCAATTTTGAAACCTTGTGCTATGAATCTTTCCAATATTCCATGGTCACTTTTATAGACTCAAAATGTCATTTGGAACAAGTTTGATGTTGTAAAGTTTTCCATTTGAAGCTTCCTTGTACGAGTTTTGGGCATAGGCTTGAAATGACCTGTAATTCTCAAATGACCAAAATACCCTTTGCTTGCCAAGACCATAAGTAGAGTTCCACAAATCATATGAAGGCATACTATACCATTCTAGAAATCTAAGACAATGAGGAACAATTCTTATGTTGACCAGAAATTCATTTGAAATCTCCTTGAGGGGTAAAAATTGCTTGGAAGTCAAGCCACTTTCACAGACAAAATTTCAGATACCTCAGATGACCTGTAACTTGCAAGGACCATAACTTGAGTTCTATAAATCTCCTTAATGTCTTCCACCACTCAAATTAAAGGTATTGAGATCCTCTACAAGTTTCATGTTGACCAAGGATCCATTTGAAGCTTTCCTTTTGACTTATCTTGCTTGGAAATTTGACCTAAACTAGGGGATTTTACACAGAAACCCTAATTTAGAAACTCCTCTTCTCCTTGATTTCTCTTGATTTATTCTTGGCATATCACCATATCCTTCTTTACATGCCAAATGATGAACCCCACATCTCTCCAATAGCCCTTAATGCCTTTCAATCAGTCATTTGACCTAGAGTTGACCCAGGGTTGACCCAGATGAAACCCTAGTTGACTGTCTTCAACTGCAATACTTATGCTCACCTCAATGACTTGTCTCCTTCTCCAAATGACTTTCTAAGTCTCCCATGATGTCCAGATACTCTCCATGCTCAGCCCACAGCTCACAATTTCTTTGTTGATCCTCAGATACCCTCAGATAGGAGATGGATGCACTGTCTGATCCATTGACTTTCCAGCTTTCAAATTCTTTCTGATGACCTAAATGGGATTGAATTGGAATAATAACCTCTTGATAGGCTCATAGAGATGATAATGATTGGTCCCTGTTAGATGATTTGCTATGCTATGCTATGCAGATGATTAGACTATGTTCACGACTCTATATGCAAATGCTAATGACATTGAAACATAAACCAAGTGAATAAGGTTGAACAAATTTTAGGGTGCAACATATAGCAGGTCCATATTTCTGTGATGTACCTTCTTTGATAAGATGTCTTGGCGTACCTGCCTACCCCATAGTTACCATAGCCTGTTCTCCCATCTAGAGGAAGCTTTGGAGTTCCTCTTGCTAATTCCTTGGTTATGGTCTTCTTCATCTTTTGCGGATGTTTACCTTTCTCCAACCGTATTTGATCCTTCTTTTCTTCATTGACCAAGACATTGAGGTTACTTCTAGGCTCCCATAGATAGCAGTTGTTCTTGGCTCTAGATCCCCTCATAACTTCCTTACCTTCTTCATTGGTGACAGCACATTCATCTTTAGAGAATTTTACACTGAAACCTTGGTCACAGAGTTGACTGATACTGATGAGATTAACAGTCAATCCTCTAACTAACAAGACATCATCCATCCTTGGAACACCAGGGAAATCTAGTTTTCCAGTACCTTTGATTTCTCCTCTAGCTCCATCACCAAATGTTACATGATTTGAGGAATGAGGTTTTATGTTTACCAAGATATTCTCTATTCCAGTCATGTGTCTAGAGCAACCACTATCAAAATACATATCCCTTTTGGTAGGCATCCTTAGACCAGTGTGAGCTACTAGAGCCACTTTCTTAACAACCCATTGTCTCTTCTTGATAGGAGCTTCCGTCTTGTACTTAGCTTGATGCAGTTTCTTGACATGAGCACCATGTTTGGATTTTCCTTGATTAGGATGACTAGGAAATCCATGTATCCAGAAACACACAGATTTAATGTTTCCAAGTTTTCCACGATGGTAACACCTATACCCTTGGAATTTACTCTTGACTTGGTTCTAGTTTCGGTTTCTCTGATGTTTTGACATTGGTCGTGACATCTTCTTTGACCTATGAGTTTCAGGTTTTGACCCCTTGATCTCCAAGATGGGTTTCTGTTTGCCAACAAATCCCAGTCCAGACCTGTTACCTGATGTCTGACCACTCTGTAGAATTTCTTCTAGAGTGTCACTCCCAGGGTTCAACATCCTTATGGATTTGGACATTTGATCAAGATTAGATTTCAACAAGTTGGCTTCACTTTCGAGAGACTCTATTGTTGCAAGATGTTCCATCTTCTCGCTTCTAAATCTCTTATGAGTTTCTTCTGTTGCTCTCCTTGCTGATATAATTCTCCACTTCTGTTGCACAGCTTCTCAAATGAATCAGCAAGTTCATCATAAGTCAGCTCATCTTCACTTGAGTCACCATCAGATATACATACATTGTTCAGAGCAGTGACATGTTTTGCAGACTCATCTTCTGATCCACTCTCAGAATCTCCATCAGACCAAGTGACAGTTAGGCCTTTTCCTTTCTTTTTGAGGTAGGTGGGACATTCCTTTCTTATGTGCCCATATCCTTCACATTCATGGCATTGTACTCCTTTGCTTTGGCTGGATGTTTCTTCAGACTTATCCCTTCTGCTGATGTCAGAAGGTATGTTCTTAGAATAAGGTTTAGACTTGTGGTCTATCCTTTTGATCAATTTATTAAATTTTCTTCCAAGCAAAGCTATGGCCTATGACAAATTTTCCTCCTTTTTACCTTCTTCTTCTGAGTCATCTGCAGTATTTGAAACAAGAGCTATACTTTTGTTCTTTTTATCTACATCCTGATTACACATGCCCATCTCAAATGTTTGGAGAGAACCTATAAGTTCATCCACCTTCATGTTGCATATGTCTTGAGCTTCTTCAATGGCTGTGACCTTCATGGCAAACCTCTTAGGCAATGATCTTAAGATCTTCCTCACTAGCTTTTCTTCAGACCTCTTTTCTCCCAGAGCTCCTGAGGTGTTTGCAAGTTCAAGGATATTCATGTTGAACTCATGAATAGTTTCCTTCTCCTTCATCTTGACTTTAGAGGTTCCCTCATGAGTTGTTTTAAGAGTATCCCACACTTCTTTAGCCAGCTCACAATGATGCACCAGTCTGAAGATATTCTTGTCTATACCATTGAATAATGCATTCAAAGCTTTAGAATTCCCAAGAGCCAGGGCTTCTTGCTTTTTGGTCCATTCCTCTTCAGGTATAAGCACATATACTCCATCCTTGTCAGTCTTCACAGGATGTTCTCAGCCAGAGTTTGCAGCTCTCCATGCCTTGTTGTCTAAATACTTTAAGAAGGCAATCATCCTAGGTTTCCAATAGTCATAATTAGAGCCATCCAGAATTGGGGGTCTATTTATGAATCTTATGTCTTTATCCATAGTACCAGAATTTATCTTCCCTAGATCTCACCCAGATATAACAGGCAGGGTGCCTGCTCTGATGCCAATTGAAATTCTGGCTCCCACACTATGGATGTTATCACGAATGTTATAACATCCACTATAACACAGACTATTAGAATAATTAAAAAGCTGTAAAGAGAAAGCAGTAAATAACACAGTAATTGTTTACCCAGTTCAGTGTCAACAACACTTACATCTGGGGGCTACCAAGCCAGGGAGGAAATCTTAGTAGAATTAATTCAGAGTCAAATAAACCAGTTTGCACGCCTCACTTGAAACCTACCAAATGAAACTTCAACCTAGAGACACTCTAGACCTGAGTATTCCCACTCACTCCCCTTCAATCACACCACAATGATATCAATACACAATTACTAATGACTGTTGAAGTTATACTTCACACAAACCTTGATCGTGCTTCACAGCTTTGATCAAGAACACACCACTCTTGCTTAACAGCTTTGAGTGCTACACCAGCTTAGAAACTACCTAACCAATGCAGTTCTACAACAGACAATTGCTTGGTGAACAAGTATTCCTAAGCCACAATACAAACGTGAAGAACAATCTTCTTCACTCACAAGGACTCTCTATACGCACTCTCTAATCTTCTGTCAAAAGCTTCTCTTCTAGGATTGCTCCTTCTGTTATTTATAGCAGCAGTCAGTCCTTGGGCCTGGGTGCATAAATTAGGTTTAACCATAACAAAACCTCTCTTTAATAATCTGCACGCTTTCCATTTTATTCAGGAGCATTTGTTTCACTTTAGGGCTTCTAAAATGTCTCCTGTCTTTCAGCTTGAACTTCTAATAAGTTTCCTGATTTCTAGCTACCAGAAAAACTAATCTGCTCGTTGGATGTCATGCGATCAGAGTCATGACATTCTGTATGACATTCAACTTAACTAACATTTAGCTAAGTTAACTTACCCTGCAAAATCCATATTATGTATGTAATAACACCAATCATAACATACATACATACTCTAATGTTTTGCCACCAAAATGCAGCCAATCAAGAGCACTTACACTACCCATGATGAACGACTTCGTGATCACGGGAGCACGACCAGGTACCACGCGCCTCCCAAATACTCAACGAAAACAAGCGCCTGCCCTTTTGTATGTGCGGGCAGAGAGTTCTGTTCGATGGGGACCCCTCAATCGAGAGCCTCCATCATCGTACCAATATGGTATAACACCCTTCTCGCGATGGGACGTTCACGCTGCAGAGAAAGGGCTGCGATCGTGGCTCCTCTTCGTAACCGACCAGGTAACAACCCCGATCAACTCGTCCAGTTCCCCACACTATCGGACACAACTGATAAAACGCCGAGTTACACTCCCAACAACATACAAACATGCAAACATACAAACACGCAAACATGCAAACGAGCACACACTTAGCAAAATAAAATATCATTACATAATCAAAGGGGCACCAGCTCAGTAATCGAAAATTACATCAAAAGGGGGCACGCAAGACCGACAAAACAAATTAACAAAAGGGGCACGCAGGCCTAAAAAATACGGGCACGCAGGCCTAGGAACACGAAACCTAGACTTCTGGTTGACCTCCTTTGACCTCGTCAGCAGGCGAATCATCATCATCCTCCTCGGCGCCGATCGTGACCACCCGTCCATCAACGACCTGGTGGTAGAGCTTCGTCCCCTCGGTGATCAGGCAACCTCGGGATTCACGATCCTGAGCTACTCCACAGCGCTAGAGAACCCGACCTCAACGGCTCTTAGATAATCTTACTCAAGTTCACGAAGCCTGCCCAACAAATCAGCCTAAGAGAGCAAGAGCCTCTCCTCATCAGTCTCGTCCTCGGCAGGACGGAGGGAAGACTCCAGCTCCTCTACCCGAGCCCGCAACTTCCACTGTTCTTCCCCGGCCGCTCTCAATCCCTCTTCAGCTTTGGTTCCCCTCTTGCGTTGCGCCGCCACCTCCTCATTGCTCAGATCCTGCTCGACCGCCAGTTTGGTCATCCTCAATTGAGCAAAAGTGAGGTCTCCCTGTAGTTTAGCCAGCTCGACCGAAGAGCAGCCCTCATCGCTTAAGACTAGAGTAGTCGAGAAGACCCGCATCATCGCGGCTAGGTCCTCTGTAAGCATTTGTCGCCGGGCTTCCCGGCTCGCCCCGAGAACCACCTTCGCTTCTGAAGTCGACACCGTCGGCGACCTAGCCCCGTGGAAGAACCCGGGATGCTGGTGACAAGGGGGGATAAGAAACCCCTCCTCGGAACCACCCTCCATAAGATTGACCACAGCTTCAGGCCCATGAACCCTCACCTGCTTCGCGGTCCCTTGTGACATGGGGGAGTGGTTGCCCTGTGGAGAAGACGAGGACCCCTTTCCTCCCTGGTCGATAGGAGGTTGTTGCATCACTTGGGTGACCCTGCCTTTCCCACTCTTGGCCGCGGCCTTGGAGGCCGCCAACTTCCTCACATGCTTCTGCATGGTCGACATACTTCCTACAAAAATAAGAAAGGATTAGCGAAAACAAATACAAAACGGGGACCAAAGAGTCAGGCAGAACATCGCCCGCTACCTAGGAAATGGAGAGCCTCCTCGTCAGACGAACACTCAATCAGAGCCTTCGTGTTTATCTGTCTCGCCTGCTGACAAATGTTCCCTTGATTGTCGAGGATGAAGTTCCCATCGGGCGTCACAAGCTTGGCCACGAAGGACATTAGTCTTTGGTAGCCCACCTGGTCCTCCTTGCCCATGGTCCCTGCCCGCACAATATAATGATTTGTGCCCTTCCTGAAGTGCTCCTCCGACCACTCCAAGGGTACCCTCGGCACCATGACTTCCTACCACTGTCTGTTCACTTCCCGGGCTTCTCGTCGTTATAAAGAGGTGCACGCCTCGAAAGAAACAGGTCGGACCACAAAGAAATGCACTTTGAAATCCCGGACAGAGTCCATGTATGCCCGGAAGAGCCTTCTCGGCTGCTTCAACAACACGCACCCTTGTCGGCCATCCACCGTCTGCCTCTGCAGGTGGAAAAGTCGAAAGAACAACGTAAGAGTGGCCCCGATCTCCAAATGCTGACAAACGAGCTCGTACGCCCAGATGAAGGCTATGGCATTGGGGTGCAGCTGAGAAGGAGCCAGCTTCAGCCAGTCGAAGACGCCCAACTAGAAATCAGTGAAGGGCAATCAAAGACCTGCCTCGTGGAAGCAGAACTCATACATAGGGAACCTCATCTTCCCGTAGCTCAAACATATCCGATTATAGTCTCGTGGTCGGTACGCCTGCCAGCTCACAGAAGAGCCCTTGTAGCAGTCCTCGATAGTCGCGAAGGCGCCGATATCGATATCGACAAAGCACGATGGCGTATTTAAAGGTTCCTCTACGACCCAATCCTCGACAGAGCGGGCCTGCCCCTCGACAGCAGGAGACTCTGGCTCCATGTCAACTTCCATGATTCCCGGTGCCCATGAGGTCATATTCACCTGAAAAGCAGAAGGAAATTATGAATGCAAAGTTTCAAGATCAAATTCACCCTTCCACCACAAATCAAGTGAAAGGGCGATGAGGACGACGACCACAGATCGACGGTGGCTCGTGTCCCTGCAACGTCCATCTCCACCCAAGCGTTCCTCCCCGGGGAATCCATCCAATCCCATTCAACGTCCCCGATGTAACACCCTTCTAACCCCACATAAAAATACATAATTAATCAGAGTAAATTAACATGCTTTCACAAAAGGGCGTCACACAATTTACAAATCTCAACATTCACCTGTCATACTCATGTAACATTGAAATAAATAGTCATGCTATTAAATTTTCATCTTGCATGTAGCAGCGGATTCAATTTATTCAATTTATTTACATAAATCTCTTCACAGAACATTCATGTTCATCACATAATAATCAACACTTAGGCACAGAGGCCATTATCATAATATTTCAAATACATTTAAAACACAACTTAGAATATATAATATATCTCTAAGGCATAAACCCAATGATCCCAGTGTTACATAACCAGAGCATGACTCGAACCAACATAATTAAAATATAAAACGACTGCACCAGCAGAGACCTTGCAACTACTAGCAGTACAACTCCAAGATACCTGCACGATGTCATATAGGACACCATTCCAGCAGAAGGGTGAGAAATATTACCATAATAACCAAAGCACATAATCATATATAAATGCACAAGTACAGAATACATATATTCCACATTTCCTCACCACAATGCATATTAACACAATAACAATGCACATAATAGATTTCCATAGCATCAAATACACATACTATACTTCTCACCACAATACCTCACAATCCACTAACATACATCGCAATGTATATATGTATAAAACCAAGCATTTTATCATGCATACATTCATGTTTCCTCAATTAATTCACATGAGCATACACCTCATGTTTAATTTTCTACAATTCGAATAAACATATTCAATAATGTTTTCTCATCAATTCATTAGTCAATATCTTTCACAATTACTCATTCGCAATCCACAATTCAACAATTCATACACACATGCATATTTCATATAACACTCGTAACCATGCCATGTGACTCATATAAAATTCATCCAATATCGCCAATCCTCTTTTAGGATTATGGGTACGTCACTCATACCCTACCAGGAACAACATCTCAGTTATTCTACCCCGGTGATTATCCCACTAGGAACGACACATAGTCATTCTACCCCAGTGAGTACGAACCTATCACATATACCTATTATCTACATCATTCTCACATTTACCAATCAATGCATATATATATATATATATATATATATATATATATATATATATATATATATATATATATATATATATATATATATATATATATATATGTGTGTGTGTGTGTGTGTGTGTGTGTGTGTGTGTGTGTGTGTGTGTGTGTGTGTGTGTGTGTGTGTGTGTGTGTGTGTGTGTGTGTGTGTGTGTGTGTGTGTGTGTGTGTACTATTATTCTCAGGCATTATTCACAATTCATCATATACATCACAATGCATATATATATACACCCAACTAAGCATATTCATCAATCATGCTTCTATAATTCACATTGTTTTCACATAAACATTTACAATTATATTTATTCACACATCTCAATCATATAGATGATAAACGCAACTCATAGAGACCGACTCACGACTCTATGCAGATGCAAATGCGGTACCGACTCAATTCAGCAGGTTCAATTGAAGAACCAAATGGAACCATCGCTTGTTACCGAAGTAACTCCCCGTCGGGCCTACGATGTTCACCCATTGCTCACACCTCACATGGGCACACAATGTTTATGGATTGCTCACACCCCACATGGGCACATAACCCGATTGCTCACACCCCACAAGGGCACACAACCGTTCTGCAGATTCTACGCGGAATCAATTATAACCATCACATCATACGAGGTTCTGCAGACCCTACACGAGATCAAATATAACCATCGCTCGCACGAGGTTTTGCAGATCCTACACGGGATCAAATATAGCCATCACTCACACGAGGTTCTGCAGATCCTACACGAGATCAATATAACCATCACTCACACGAGGTTCTGCAGATCCTACATGGGATCAAATATAACCATCGCTCACACAAGGTTCTGCAGATCCTACACGTGATCAAATATAACCATCACTCACATGAGGTTCTTCAGATCCTATACGGGATCAAATATCACAAATGCATATCACGATGCTTCACATGCAAACATGACTCAATCAACTATAAACCATCGCTCACACCCCACATGGGCACACGATGTTTCTGCAGATCCTACGCGGGATCAATCAACATAAAATGCATACATATTCGCAAATATATTATTCATGCATTCTTCACATTCATCACATACAATAATCATACACTCACAATGTATATTGTATTCATCATTTATCACAATTGCTATGCATTTTTATTCAATTCTAAACAACACATATTTGCCCAAAGGCCACGGTTCATAATCGATTCATACACTAGGATTCACGCCTTACGGCTATCCACATCACAACAATTAATAACACATAAGTTATCCTTACGAGACGAGACCTATCGCAACCGGACGCTCTAGCTAAATAAGCTCCTCTCCCTCAAAATCGTTAATTTCGATTAATCGGTAAAATCGGCTAAAATTCGGCTAAAAATAATATTTCTTTTCACCAAGTTATAGAACTTATTATTAGCTTCAGTTTGATATAAAGAATGTCAAAATCCGATAAACGGTGAAAAAGTTATGAATTTTCGAAGTTTTGAAAAATAATATTTTCTCACACTTACAGTGTTAATCGGTTAATGCATATGGTTAACCGATTAACCACTCCAAAACTCAGTTTTTAGGCCAAAAACTCAGTTTTTAGGCCCCTAACACTGTGCTAATCGGTTAACATATATGGTTAACCGATTAACACCTGAAAAACTCAGAAAAACAGCTACGGGTTCGGGTTTAAAAGCCCCCAAAACCCGATCGATTAAATGGTTTTCACCCGATTAAATGCCTATCCATCCTTACCAATCATATAGGGACATTTTAGGGTCATAAAACTTGAATTTCACGACATCCGATTTCCACTCAAAATCTTAACCTCAGTTTAACCGAAAATGGTGAAACTCACAATATCACCCGATTTTCGCTAAACTAGTTCCAATAATCTTAATCTAACATATTCCTACTAAACTACGAATGTTATTCTCGATTCTAACCGTTCAAACATCGGTTTCTATCGATTTCTATCATTTTGACCTAAATGGAAACAAGTTGGAAAACAACCAAACTAATCCACACATATACATACACAATCATACACATTGATTAAGATAGTAAGATTTCACACCCTTACCTTAGATTAATCGAAGCCAGAGGATGTTCTTGATGATTCTCCAAGTTTCCTCTTTTTCTCCTCTTTTCTCTTCTTCCTCTTTCTTCCCCTTTCTTTCTCTTCCTTCTTTCTTTCCTTTTTCTTTCCACTTCCTCATATATATATCTTTCTCTTTATTTCTTTCCATTATATTTCCTCTCTCAAAACATCTATCAATCCATTTAAACAATCATCTAATTATTCAAATAATTAGAATAATCCAAATAAATCAATTAATTAACACAATTGATTAATTATTGAAAATTGGGTTGTTACAACTCTCCCCCACTTTAGGAATTTTCGTCCTCGAAAATGTTACCTCAAAGAAGAGAGTTGGATACGACTCCCTCATCTCAATCTCTCAAATCCCACTTTCTCTAGTTGGTTCCCTCAACTGTCTTTACCGAAGAAATCTTCATTATCTCAAAGTTACCTCTTGCTCATCAATCCGAACTAGCAATGTCTCAACAGTCGAATCCTTCCTCACTTGTACACCATCTAACTGAATGAATGCACTTGCACTTCCTCGATTAGGCACATACCACATCATGTAAATTCACAAGCGACAGCGGTAAGACAATCTAACATGATACTTCTTCCACGCTTCCGCTGCGCCACTCTGATACTAAGCAACAAAACACGGTGTGTGCTTCCGAGACTTCAAAGCTCGATCAACACCCATCACCACTGAAACTCTCAGAACACGTCCTTTATTAGATCTTCTTGATCTTTTCATTCGTCTCTTACACAATCCTCAGGTCCGAGCACAACACTATCGCCTGAATCATACCAATACAAAGGAGTCCTACACCTCCTACCATACAACGCTTCAGATTCCTATCTGACACAATATTCGATGACACCTCATACAACTTCATCACCTCAGCGATATCCATCTCAACCAGCTCCAACATAAAATGATTAATCCTCATTGGTAGGAAAATGGCCAATCTAGCCATTCCATCCAAAATCACTCGATTAAAATCATATTCCTCAAATTCTCTGAAAAACCCAACGCAAAATCCACGGGAATACTATTCGATTTCAACTCTGGAATATACAACGGTTACATCAGACCCAACAGTCTCAAACATTCATTCTTCGACTTCCGACAAGTCTAACCGGCACATAGAACTAAACCACTTTTCTCTTCATTTATGGCCCTCAAAATATTTTCCTCAAATTAGGTTACATCTTTATAGCACTAGGATGGATACTCCATCTACCACAATACTCTTATTCCACTTAATAATCTCTAGAACACAACTCTATCACGACATCTCATGATACCATTCCATTAATACAAAAATCAGCCCTTCGACTTAATTCATCAAATTCAACCATCATCATCAGCATATACCAAATCTTCAAATCGATGCATCAGCTACCGCGTTGCTCTACCTGAATGGTAATTCAATCTAAAACCATAATCCCTCAGGATTTCCAATTGTTTTCCTCTGCCTCATATTCAATTCTTCCAATTCCAACCAATACCTTAAGCTCTTGAGATCACCAACTATTTCAAATCTCACACTAACCAATTGGAGCCTCCAACTCCGGCACAAACACAATAACAACCCACTCTAAGTCACTTGTCAAATAATCCCTCTTATATGCTTTAAACTGCCTTCAAGCAACTAAACTCGCTGATGTTGCACTTAAGATATCTCTCAATCATACCCACGAGGCATTACAAAACACAACGAACGGTTCTGTCGAATTCGGCAAGAATCAACACACGAGCTGTTGACAGCCCTACTAAAACTCTATGAACTTTCTTCACAGTGGCATATCTTCGCTTCTCTTCCAGCACTGATAACACAAGTTCCCGATGCTCAACATGATCCTCTATATTCTTCGAATTTATCAAACACATTCCATCAATAAATTAATTAATTTCCATGCCACTACTTCACCATCACATAGAGCATTAAAATAACGTCCAACGCTTCGAATTGTGCGTCAAAATACGAAAACAACATTTTCACACTCCGAAGGCCACTCAACACATTTTCAACTCTTGAAATTTTCAAAGGCCTAATTATACCAATATTGTATTCCACATCTTACTTTGTTTAATAATCACCGAAGTCATTATCCACCTTTATACTCGAATCCACAACCTGTTGTCGTAGCATACACACCAGACACAAGTCTCAAAATTACTTACTCAATTTTAATTCCTTGGCCATCCAAACAGACATACCATATGGAGCTCTCAATATATGACTATTTTCCGCAACTAAGTTGATCACAACTTCACCTCACGTCCTGTTTGTATAACACTTATCTTTTCAGGATAACACTCAGACAACCACAATCAAGCGGGAAACCGCCAACTTCCCACTTTCATTAATGCTCAAAATTCCCATCAAAATTAAACATCTCATCACTGTCCTGCACCGACTCATCAAAACAATTCTTAAGCGCTCGGCTTCACTCAAAACAATTCACTGCACCACGCCATCTAAGCTTGTAAGACACATCTATCCCATCCAACACAATCCCAAATACTATCAACAAGAGATTAAGGGTGATCAGTTCCTCAATTTGTCAATAGACAATCGAAAATCATGATGGGATATAAACTATCTTTACCAAACTATAAGAGCATTCAACCACACTGAGCTACAACTCCACACTTGCAGCAACCTGGATAAGCACAAGTTTCTCCCTTACTTTAATCATTCCCACTCCTTGCAGACAAAGGTTAGACAACCAACACGTACCGACAGTGTTTTCACACATATGTCGCATACAAGGGAACAACCAACATTAGACAACTTGATCGGATGCACCGACCTGCTCTGATACCATTAATGTAACACCCTTCTAACCCCACATAAAAATACATAATTAATCAGAGTAAATTAACATGCTTTCACAAAAGAGCGTCACACAATTCACAAATCTCAACATTCACCTGTCATACTCATGTAACATTGAAATAAATAGTCATGCTATTAAATTTTCATCTTGCATGTAGCAGCGGATTCAATTTATTTAATTTATTTACATAAATCTCTTCACAGAACATTCATGTTCATCACATAATCATCAACACTTAGGCACAAAGGCTATTATCATAATATTTCAAATACATTTAAAACACAACTTAGAATACATAATATATCTCTAAGGCATAAACCCAACGATCCCAGTGTTACATAACTAGAGCATGACTCGACCCAACATAATTAAAATATAAAACGACTGCACCAGCAGAGACCTCGCAACTACTAGCAATGCAACTCCTGCACGATGTCATATAGGACACCATTCCAGCAGAAGGGTGAGAAATATTACCATAATAACCAAAGCACATAATCATATATAAATGCACAAGTACAGAATACATATATTCCACATTTCCTCACCACAATGCATATTAACACAATAACAATGCACATAATAGATTTCCATAGCATCAAATACACATACTATACTTCTCACCATAATACCTCACAATCCACTAACATACATCGCAATGTATATATGTATAAAATCAAGCATTTTATCATGCATACATTCGTGTTTCCTCAATCAATTCACATGAGCATACACCTCATGTTTAATTTTCTACAATTCGTATAAACATATTCAATCATGTTTTCTCATCAATTCATTAGTCAATATCTTTCACAATTACTCATTCGCAATCCACAATTCAACAATTCATACACACATGCATATTTCATATAACACTCGTAACCATGCCATGTGACTCATATAAAATTCATCCAATATCTCCAATCCTCTTTTAGGATTATGGGTACGTCACTCATACCCTACCAGGAACAACATCTCGGTTATTCTACCCCGGTGATTATCCCACTAGGAACGACACATAGCCATTCTACCCCAGTGAGTACGAACCTATCACATATACCTATTATCTACATCATTCTCACATTTACCAATCAATGCATATATATATATATATATATATATATATATATATATATATATATATATATATATATATATATATATATATATATATATATATATATATATGTGTGTGTGTGTGTGTGTGTGTGTGTGTGTGTGTGTGTGTGTGTGTGTGTGTGTGTGTGTGTGTGTGTGTGTGTGTGTGTGTGTGTGTGTGTACTATTATTCTCAGGCATTATTCACAATTCATCATATACATCACAATGCATATATATACACCCAACTAAGCATATTCATCAATCATGCTTCTATAATTCACATTGTTTTCACATAAACATTTACAATTATATTTATTCACACATCTCAATCATACAGATGATAAATGCAACTCATAGAGACCGACTCACGACTCTATGCAGATGCAAATGCGGTACCGACTCAATTCAGCAGGTTCAATTGAAGAACCAAATGGAACCATCGCTCGTCACCGAAGTAACTCCCCGTCGGGCCTACGATGTTCACCCATTGCTCACACCTCACATGGGCACACAATGTTTATAGATTGCTCACACCCCACATGGGCACATAACCCGATTGCTCACACCCTACATAGGCACACAATCGTTCTGCAGATTCTACGCGGAATCAATTATAACCATCGCATCATACGAGGTTCTGCAGATCCTACACGGGATCAAATATAACCATCGCTCACACGAGGTTCTGCAGATCCTACACGGGATCAAATATAACCATCGCTCACACGAGGTTATGCAAATCCTACACGGGATCAATATAACCATCACTCACACGAGGTTCTGTAGATCCTACACGAGATCAAATATAACCATCTCTCACACGAGGTTCTGCAGATCCTACACGGGATCAAATATAACCATCGCTCACACGAGGTTCTGCAGATCCTACACGGGATCAAATATCAAAAATGCATATCATGATGCTTCACATGCAAACATGACTCAATCAACTATAAACCATCGCTCACACCCCACATGGGCACACGATGTTTCTGCAGATCCTACGCGGGATCAATCAACACAAAATGCATACATATTCGCAAGTATATTATTCTTGCAATCTTCACATTCATCACATACAATAATCATACACTCACAATGTATATTGTATTCATCATTTATCACAATTGTCATGCATTTTTATTCAATTCTAAACAATGCATAATTTGCCCAAAGGCCACGGTTCACAATCGATTCATACACTAGAATTCACGCCTTACGGCTACCCATAGCACACCAATTAATAACACACAAGTTATCCTTACGAGACGAGACCGATCGCAACCGGACGCTCTGGCTAAATAAGCTCCTCTCCCTCAAAATCGTTAATTCCGATTAATCGGTAAAATTGGCTAACAACAGGATAAAAATAATATTTCTTTTCACCAAGTTATAGAACATATTATTAGCTTCAGTTTGATATAAAGAACGTCAAAATTCGATAAACGGTGAAAACGTTATGAATTTTCGAAGTTTTGAAAAATAATATTTTCTCACACTTACAGTGTTAGTCGGTTAACGCATATGGTTAACCGATTAACCACTCCGAAAACTTAGTTTTTAGGCCCCTAACAATGTGCTAATCGGTTAACGTATATGGTTAACCGATTAACACCTGAAAAACTCAGAAAAACAGCTATGGGTTCGGGTTTAAAAGCCCCCAAAACCCGACCGATTAAATGGTTTTCACCCGATTAAATGCCTATCCATCCTTACCAATCATATAGGGACATTTGAGGGTCATAAAACTTGAATTTCACGACATCCGATTTCCACTTAAAATCTTAACCTCAATTTAATCGAAAATGGTGAAACTCATAATATCACCCGATTTTCGCTAAACTAGTTCCAATAATCTTAATCTAACATATTCCGACTAAACTACGAAAGTTATTCTCGATTCTAACCGTTCGAACATCGGTTTCTATCGATTTCTATCATTTCGACCTAAATGGAAACAAGTTGGAAAACAACCAAACTAATCCACACATATACATACACAATCATACACATTGATTAAGATAGTAAGATTTCACACCCTTACCTTAGATTAATCGAATCCAGAGGATGTTGTCGCTTGCGCGAAAATAAGGTGCCGGCAAAACAGAAGAGTCGCCACCTTTCGTTATTTATCCCTCGGAGCGGGAAAGGAAACGATCGGAAAAACCTGACGAAAAAGGGTAAGACAAGGTCATCGCAACCATTGTCTGGGTTCGGGAGTCGGTTACACAAGGGGAAGGTATTAGCACTCCTCACGTCCGTCGTACTCGACGGGATCCTCGCTTGTTTGTTTACTTGGACGGGTTGGTTATAATCTATCTACCTATCAAGGCTGGCTGAAAAAGAAAAGAAAATGACTCGGCAAAGCGTCGCACTTTATGCCTACGTATTCTCATCAGAGAATGAGAAATCAGAGTCAACGTAGTTCGGCTAACTACGGGTGAAGGTGGGGAAGGTTGCTCGCTAGGACATCGCGTCCTATGCCTACGTACTTTCATCTGGTATGAAAGATCAGAGCAAACGTAGTTCGGCTAACTACGAGTTATCTCCTGAAAGAAGTGTTTTTTATTGTATTTGCAATCTCAACCGCACTAGAGACTATGACCTGAGAGTGAATGCGTCGCATGTCACCCAAAGGGTACCATACTAAACATCCATCCTCAGATGGCTTAAGGCTCGTAACGTACGAAAGAAATCATTCCTGATTACTGTATCTTAAACTGCTTCGAGATGAGAAGAGAACAGGCCCAACTAGGAGGGAGACTATCAAGTCCTACTGTTGTCATGCCATGGATTCATCCTATGGTTGAGGTTTGAACAGGGAACTCCTATAAGTTGTCATGCATAGGTTTCAACCTAAAAGTCTATCATCAAATCCTCATCAGAGGAAATGAGAGTCCTAAGGGATCATGTCAATGATACACCAAAACAGACAAAAGCATCAGCTTTAACAGTAAAATGCATGCAATGCAAGTGAGGGAGGAAATGTGTGTGGGGCTTCAGCCTCCACAAGCTCGTCTCAACCTCAAGCCAGTCATGAAATAACAGTAATCATACTGAAAATAGTCAACATGCTATCAAGCAATATCAGATAAAAGAAATGAAGTGCCATCAGGCAAACAAAACACAAGCTTGAGAAAGAAAGGATCTACTCTCTAATCCTAACCCTAACACAGAATCTGAATCAAAATGAAAGCAAAGCCCTAAAGCAAAACCTAACCAAAAGAGAAAACAATCCCAATCTTCAAGCTTCAAAACAAGCTTACCAAAGAAAGGGAGCTAAGTAAGCAGACTCATAGTGTCTTCCTCAGGAAAGCACTAGGAGGTGTATACTCAGGAGTCATACCCTATGTGGCTCAACCACTGTGATCAGTTTACATTCCTCCTCAGGAGAAACTAAACTCACAAGCAGGCTCCAACATCACTGGATATTTAGGAAATCCTATCTGAACTAGTGGAACTAAGTGAATAGACTCGTAGGACCTTCCTCAGGAAAGTACTAGGAGGCTTCCACTTAGGAGTTGTATCCTATGTGGCTCAACAACTGTGATCAGTTTACATTCCTCCTCAGGAGAAATTAAACTCACAAGTTGGCTCCAACATCACTGGATACTTGAGAAATCCTAGATAAACTAATGGAACTAAGTGAATAGACCCATAGGACCTTCCTCAGGAAAGTACTAGGAGACTTCCACTTAGGAATTGTATCCCATATGGCTCAACAACAGGTGATCAGTTTACATTCCTCCTCAGGAGAAATTAAACTCACAAGTTGGCTCCAACATCATTGGATACTTGAGAAAGAGGTGAGAAGAAAGAATGAAAGTCATTCATAGTGCCTTCCTCAGGAAAGTACCATGAACTTCCTTCAAACTTCAGGATCTCAAACCTCACAGACAGGGAACAAGCCAAGCTCTGGGTCTCTGAGTCTTGATCTACAATCTTCTCTTCCATCATGCTCTCCAACAAGCTCTTCAAGACAACACAAGCCCCACAACAAACTCCCCAAAACAAACCCCAGAGATGAACAGATAACCACAGAACAGACAAAATCATCAGGCAACTTCAGAAAATACCTAAAAATACTAAACCAAGGGGGAAAAAATCTAACAATTATTCACAAGAGACCTACAACATCTACTCATAACATCCACATGGGCCTCTACCCAAAAATCAAGACAAAACTATTTAAAGAAAATGGATTTCCTCACCTATGCACAACCTAAACCCTAATTAGGATACCCTAATGCCACCCTAATTAAACTAATCAAATTCTAACCTGAAAATCTAGAATAAATCCTATGGGGAACTATGATTCATCATCTAATTACACAAAAAAGAATGAGTTAAAAAACCTAAGGGAAAGTCCTAAAACAATTCTCACAAAATAAGGTATCAACTAAAGGAGAGAAAATACACTATATTAAAGAAAATATCACCAAAAATTCTACATTAAAAATAAAATTCCATTTTTATTTTTATATTTTTCTACACAAAATTATCTCAACATAGCAAAAACAAGAAATCAAAAATGATATTTTTTCATTTATTTATGATTTTTACAAGATGCTAAAAATATAAGGAAATCAAAAATATAAAATGATTAACTAAAGGGGAGGGGGGTTCAGATGGTAAAACGCCCAGTTGAATTTATTTGGGCCAGATAAAGGGGGGGTGCGGATAGAAGTGGACTCAGTAAGCCCAGAAGCGCCTCACTAATTGAAACGACTGCGTTTCAGCTAACCAAACGACCGCGTTTTGTTTTTTCAAATTTTCCCTCCGTTTTCTCAAGCAATCTGGGCCGTTAGATGGGGAGATCTTGTCAAACCTGGGGACTCATCCAACGGACAACCGTCATCGTCCCAGCCCAACCTAGGGTTTTGCAGAAAACCTCACTCCATGCACAAGCTTTCCTCTCCTCGTTCTCTCTCTACAGGTCATGATTTCCTAAAATTCCAACACCAAAATTGCTCTACTAAACAAGAGGAACAAGACTGCACGTATAATTTTTCTTAATTCTCTCTAGATCATCCTAACCGAAGCCTGCAAGGTTGTGGTTCAAACATATTCACCTGATGATGACTTTCATTAACCTTGAATCTAATGGCCTACAGTTACTCTACACATCTCCCTAACTATTCTAAACCAATTCTTGACAATTAAAACTAACAAACCAGTCAATTCTTGGAGATTAAAGATTCTTGGCTCTGTTATGGAACTCCATGGATCGGGCTCTAACTCTCAGAATTTCATCACCTAGTCTAGCCTAACAATTTTATACCTAAAACATGATCCATCTATGCATAATTAAGGTGAAAGAGGGAAGAGAAAGAACCTGTCAAGTGATGATGATAGGTGATGCTAGGGCATGATTCCAAGCTTGATTCTTCTCCACAATGATCCTCCAATGAAGAATAACTTTCTGTTTGCACAGTTCTTGGATGAGGAAGCTTGCAACAATGACTTTGATCTTGAAATGCAATAATGGAGCACCTTGAAACCCTAGCTCGAATCTCTCTCCTCTCTGCTCAATTCACCAAGTTTTCACCAACCTTGAACACTATGAAGATCACTCTTCTTATAATGGTGGATGGAAGTCACTAGAAACATCTAGAATCCCCTAGAAAGTTCATGAACTTCTCCTTAAAAGAGACTTTGAAAATCTCATATCCCTTGCCTTAAACCTTGTATTCTATGCCAAAATGCCTTAATATGAGATATTGAGTGATAAGGAATGAAATCAGCCCTTTACTCTTCCTTGTGCAAGCCTTTTCAAAGTTGCCTTCTTTTGCAAGTAACACTTTTCCAAAGGAACCTCATTTTTTAAGCTTCAAATAAAAATTCTATCTAAACCAATGTTCTCAAAATGATGTTTCCAATCAAAATGATATATTGGATGACCTATTTTGGATTTGTGGATCTTCCAAACCAATTTCCAATTTCAACTTTTCAAACTTATAAGCCATTTTTAGGTCATTTTTGACCAATCATGCAAATCTATGCTATGAGCTTTTCCAACAATTCATGACCTTCTTTCTAGACTAAAAATCACATTTTGAACAACTTTCATGTTTTGAGTTTTTCCATTTGAGGCTTGGAAATAGGAGATATGGCCTTTGCTTAAAAATGACCCATAACTGACAAATGACCAAAATACCCCTGTCTTGTTCAAACCATAAGTTGAGTTCCATAAATCCTATCAAGGACTTCTACCACTCAAATTAAATCTAAGGAGATGCCCTTCAACATTCATGTTGACCAAGAGATCATAGGAATCATCCTACTAGGGCAAAAGTTGCCTGCAAGTTGGGTGACTTTCAAGGACCCAGATTCACACACCTCTACTGACCTGTAATTTGTCAAAACCATAACTTGAGCTCTGTAACTCCTATCAAGGACTTACACCACTCAAATTAAAGCTAAGAACAAGCTCTACAACATTCATGTTGTGGGGAAGATGAGGTATCAATCACATCTTGAGCTAAAACTGCCTGGAAAGTAGGGGTCAAACTAGGGTTTTTTCACTGACAATCCTTGGAGACCCTAACTCGAAACTTCTCAAACTCCTCAATCATGATGAGTTGGTCTAGGAATCATATTTATAACATCTCTATGCATCATTCCATGATCTCATGGCCCTTGGATTAGATCTCAACCTTCTCCAAATCTTCAGCTGATCTAGGGTTGACCCAGTCAAAACCCTAATTCTACCATTCATGGTTGAATCTCCTGAATTCTTGCATAATGACCTCTCTGGGCTTCATGAAGGCTATCAAGACATCTCATAGGCTTTCCCAAAACATCAAGTTCATTCTCAAAGTCTCAGAATCATCTGAGGAGCACCCACAACTCTCAAGCTATGAAGCACACAACCCTTGTTTCAATCCACTTCCTCTGAAGATCTCTTGAACTGTCTGATGAAGGTATCAACTTTCAAACACTAGATGGATAAATAATTGTTAGTCGAATTTTGGGGTGCAACAGCTGCCCCTATTCAAACGGCTTGAACCTGACTGGGTGAGAAGCGAACGACTCTCACCCAATCAAGGTGCGAGACGATTGAATACCGGTAAACCCGAAAATTTGCCAACTGCACGAGCACACGGTACTCTGCGGGGAACAAATCTTCGAATATTGCAATGCTAGCTGCACGGCCGCTAGCTGGAGAGATACTGATCTGACATCGCCGTCCGTTATCCACGTTAACTTCTTCTGACATCATCTTCAGACAACCACGACACCCAACCTCACCGCTGGAAGATTAAACTATCTGGCCAACCCGTCGGACAATCAACATACCCCGCATCGTCGCTGGAGAACTAAATCTGACATCACCGTCGGACAATCAACATACCCCGCATCACCGCTGGAGAACTAGATCTGACATCACCGTCGGACAATCAAAATACCCCGCATCACCGCTGGAGAACTAATCTGACATCACCGTCGGACAATCAAAATACCCCGCATCACCGCTGGAGAACTAAATCTGACATCACCGTCGGACAATCAAAATACCCCGCATCACCGCTGGAGAATTAAATCTGACATCACCGTCGGACAATCAAAATACCCCGCATCACCGCTGGAGAACTAAATCTGACATCACCGTCGGACAATCAAAATACCCGCATCACCGCTGGAGAATTAAATCTGACATCACCGTCGGACAATCAAAATACCCCGCATCACCGCTGGAGAACTAAATCTGACATCACCGTCGAACAATCAAAATACCCCGCATCACCGCTGGAGAATTAAATCTGACATCACCGTCGGACAATCAAAATACCCCGCATCACCGCTGGAGAACTAAATCTGACATCACCGTCGGACAATCAAAATACCCCGCATCACCGCTGGAGAATTAAATCTGACATCACCGTCGGACAATCAAAATACCCCGCATCACCGCTGGAGAACTAAATCTGACATCACCGTCGGACAATCAAAATACCCCGCATCACCGCTGGAGAACTAAATCTGACATCACCGTCGGACAATCAAAATACCCCGCATCACCGCTGGAGAACTAAATCTGACATCACCGTCGGACAATCGAAATACCCCGCATCACCGCTGGAGAACTAAATCTGACATCACCGTCGGACAATCAAAATACCCCGCATCACCGCTGGAGAACTAAATCTGACATCACCGTCGGACAATCAAAATACCCCGCATCACCGCTGGAGAACTAAATCTGACATCACCATCGGACAATCAAAATACCCTGCATCACCGCTGGAGAGACATCTTCGACTTCAGTCAGAAGAAATATCATTCACTTGATCGCAATCAATCATCACCTCAGGATAACTGACTTGGTCTTCAGACCCACACGAATCGCTCTGTTATATCTACAAACTCGGGAACCTTGTCTTTAGCCACCCGTTGATTCATCAACACGGAAATCTGAACTCACAGGAACCTTCTGATATCGCCTTCAGGCGCTTACGAAATCCATCTTCAGATTAGACATCATTGTTGGAGCAGACATATCACGCTGCTGAGGACTTCAAGAATCATCTTGAACAAACAGGTCCGTCGGGCATCTTCAAGAATCGTCCTGAACTGATAACCTTTCTGGAGCAAACATTCTGTTGGGTATTCCAGGAATCTTCCTGGGCCACTCTTGCTGGGGATGCTACTGGGGAGCCCAAGAATCATCCTAAGCAAACCACTCGGGAAACTGCGCTGAGGTCTTAAGCAAACGGCCCCGCTGAGGGATTCAAGGATCATCTCGAACTGAAGACTTCGCTGGGGATCTCAAAAATCATCTTGAACGAGCGACCATGGGGATTACACCGGGGTCTTAAGAATCATCTTAAGCAAGCGACCTTGTTGGAGAGAATATCAGGAATCATCCTGAGCAACCGGTCTTTTGGTGGAATACCTGTAAGGCAAGAATAATAATGACCTAAATCATGCTTATGACGCATATGTTTCTGCGCTATGCCCCACACGGTGGGAATGATATGCGTTTATGCTAAATGCCATGCAATTATGCACAATGCTATGCAACGTTAAATGCTATGCAGTGTTAGATGCTATGCAGTCATGCACAATGATGCGATCCCGTCCGCAAAATAACTGCTAGAAGGAGGAGGCCCTTTTGTTAAGGAGACAAGAACTACTCAGGTAGAGGAATCATCCTGCTGAGGAGAACGTGGACACGCCAATATCAATCAGGCTCTGTCTGGGGAATTGATCTTCCGCGGACTGCTGCAAGGAAAACAACTTCAGCTGATTTCTGCAGGGGAACGAAGCTCTACGAGCACTTGGATCTGCTGATATCAATCGCGAGAATGAACTGCGCGGCCGTCTCGGCTACTTTTCTGGGGATAACAACTCGGTGGGGAAACAACTTCAGCTACTTCACACTCCACTGGGGGAAAGCCAATCATGATCTGATCAACTTCCAAGGACTCGACTCTCTTGGACACCTGCAAACTCGGCTGAGGAAGGAGAAATCATTCTGCTTCGCTTGGAGAGAGTGCGACTCTGGGGAAACACAGCATTAGCTGCCCCACGCTCTGCTGGGGAAAATTGATCATGATCTGATCAACTTCCAAGGATTCTGCTTTTCTGCGGATAACAACCGGGGAGAGAAATCATTCTACTTCACTGGAGAGTACGGCTCTGACAAGGAATTCGATTCCACTGGGGAAAAAAGAATCATCTGACTTCGGGGGAGAGTACAACTCTGCCGGGGAATACAACATCAGCCATTCCAACACTCTACTGGGGAAGAGGGAACCATCCATCTTCAGGAGAGAGCATGACTCTGGTGGGGAATCTCAGTTCCGCTGGAGACCTCAGTCCGGCACCATCAGTTACTGCATCCTTCGGCATACGAACAGCCTCCTGCGAAACCTGCACTTGTGACCCGGTGCGGGGGAGACACCTGCTTCGGCGACTTTACTGGGGAAAACACGAGCTTCGGCACCCGAATACTTCTCTGAAATCTGCACTTGTGACCCGATGCTGGGGAAACATATCAATGCTCACTATTTGCGTTCAGATTCTGCGGAGGAGAGACTACTGAACTCTGCTGGAGAGGGAGGGCTCATCCTGCTTCGGGGATACGCACGGCACATCTTCTGGCAAGTGCTACACCTGCAACAACACAAACAAACAGACAGGATTCCCTCCTCAAAGGGTCCTATCAAGGTTATTATCTCGTGACAATATTCAGTTAATCAATTGTTTCAACAATCAATGGGCCCAGGCCCGCAGGTTTATGTATGCGCATTTTATCAAAAACATCGGCGTTTTCATTCGCAAACAAAACAGATAAATGCTAAACAGACAAGCAGAATTGCTGAATAATGTGCATTTTATTGATGATGAACCCCTGAATGGGCAAAAATGTTCTACAACAGAGGCAAGCTCCTGGAATGAGGAAGCCGCGCAAAAAAGGAAAACATAAATATACATCAGTATATACAAATGTCGGCAACGAGGTGTAGACGAACACCATGAGTTGATCCCTCTAAGATCCACTCGACTTCGATACTTCTCCGACGCTTCAGCTTTGGAAGAGATTGATTCAGATAAACGGCCCTCAGGTCTTCCGAACCACTAAACAATGAAAGTCCACACGCGGAACGCAGTCATTTGCTTATTCAAATCCCTAACTTTTGCGTGAACCGCCCTTTACGGGTTTTCAGTTCACCAGGATACCCTTTTTTGCCGAAGCCGCCCAGTGTAGGTTTTCGACTTCGCGGGTGTACATTTTTTCAATATATCCCTAATTTTTGCCCGAACCTTTTATTCTGTTTTTGGTTCGCCGGGATGCCCCTTTTTTGCCTGGACTCTTTCTTTTTTGTCCAGCGGGTCTCTTTCAAGCAAAGTATTTTTTAACTGCGTCCGCGTTCACCGGGGATGCAAAATCTTCACCATCCATCGTGGATAACAACAAAGCTCCTCCTGAGAAGACCTTGCTGACGACATACGGCCCTTCGTAATTCGGAGTCCATTTGCCCCGGTGATCGGAGTGTGGCGGAAGAATCTTCTTCAGGACGAGATCACCCGTCTGAAAGCTTCGAGGACGCACCTTCTTATCATAAGCTTTCTTCATTCGGCTTTGGTACAGACGACCAAATGCAATCGATGCTAACCTCTTCTCGTCCATCAGGCTGAGTTGGTTCAGGCGATTCGTAATCCATTCTGCCTCGTCGAGTTTCACATCAACCAAAATTCGTAAAGAGGGAATCTCCACTTCTAACGGCAGGACAACTTCCATACCGTACACCAAGGAGAAAGGAGTTGCCCCTGTCGACGTACGCACTGTAGTACGATAACCGTGCAAGGCAAACGGCAGCATCTCGTGCCAATCTTTGTACGTCACAACCATCTTCTGAACAATCTTCTTGATGTTCTTGTTGGCTGCTTCAACAGCGCCATTCATCTTCGGCCGGTAGGGAGATGAGTTGTGGTGTTCAATCTTGAAGCTCTGGCACAGCTCCTTCATCATCTTATTATTCAAATTTGAACCATTATCAGTAATGATCCGCTCGGGAATTCCATAGCGACAGATGATGTCCCTCTTTATGAACTTAGCTACCACTTGCTTGGTCACATTAGTGTACGGGGCTGCCTCCACCCATTTGGTGAAGTAGTCGATAGCTACCAAAACAAAACGATGACCATTGGATGCAGTGGGCTCGATCTTGCCTATCATGTCGATGCCCCACATGGAGAACGGCCAAGGGGAGGACATGACATTTAATGGGCACGGCGGCACATGAACTTTATCAGCATAAATTTGGCATTTATGACATTTCTTCGCGAATCTGAAGCAATCTGACTCCATAGTCAGCCAGTAATACCCTGCTCTCAGGATCTTTCTCGTCATGGCATGCCCGCCGGCGTGCGTCCCAAATGTGCCCTCATGGACTTCTTCCATGAGCATATCTGCCTCTTTTTCATCTACACATCTGAGTAGCACGAGATCGTGGTTTCTCTTATACAGCACTCCATCAGGATTGAGATAAAAGTTTCCAGATAGCCTCCTTAGAGTCTTCTTATCCTGGGTTGACGCACCCGCAGGATACTCCTTGGTCATAAGGAAGGTCTGGATGTCGTGGAACCATGGCTTGCCGTCAGTGGCATCATCGATTGCGAACACAAACGCTGGTCTATCAAGACGCGAAAGTACAACTCTGGGAGCCTCATTCCAATAATTGACTTTATACATTGAAGCCAGCGTGGCTAAAGCATCAGCCATTTGATTTTCAGCCCGGGGTACATGATGAAGCTCTACTCGGTCGAAGAACGGAAGCAGCCTCCTGGCATAATTCATGTACGGTACTAGATTCGCTTGACGAGTTTCCCACTCCCCTTTAATCTAATTGATTACAAACGCTGAGTCACCATATATGTCTAGATTCTTGATTCTCAAATCAATTGCCTCTTCTAGACCCATAATACATGCTTCATACTCGGCTTCATTGTTGGTAACTGGAAACGTCAGTCTCGCAGTAAACGGGATGTGGGATCCGTGAGGAGTCGTGATGATGGCCCCGATACCACTTCCGTAGGAATTAACCGCTCCGTCGAATATCAACTTCCACTGAGACTTCCTATCTGGCCCCTCATCGGGCAATGGCTCATCGCAATCCTTCGCTTTGAGAAACATAATGTCCTCGTCAGGGAATTCGAACTTCATCGGCTGGTAGTCTTCGATTGGCTGTTCGGCAAGATAATCAGACAATACGCTTCCCTTAATGGCTTTCTGAGAAACGTACTGAATATCATATTCCGTTAACACCATTTGCCACCTGGCAATCCTGCCTGAAAGAGCCTGCTTCTCGAAGACGTACTTGATCGGATCCATCTTCGAAATTAGCATAGTGGTGTGGTTGAGCATATACTGTCGTAGACGTTTGGCAGCCCAGGCTAATGCACAACACGTCTTCTCCAGCATCGAGTATCGAGATTCACACTCAGTGAACTTTTTACTCAAATAATAAATGGCATGCTCCTTTCTGCCCGTCTCGTCGTGCTGACCGAGAACACACCCCATACTATTCTCCAGAACCGTCAGGTACATGATTAATGGCCGTCCATCCACTGGGGGTATCAAGATTGGAGGTTCTTGAAGATACTGCTTTATCTTGTCGAATTCCTTCTGGCAATCCTCATTCCAAGTAATCGCCTGATTTTTCTTTAAAAGCTTGAACATCGGTTCACAAGTGGCCGTGAGCTGAGAGATAAACCTTGCAATGTAGTTTATTCGGCCCAAGAAACCACGAACTTCTTTTTCTGTTTTCGGCGCTGGCATTTCTTGGATAGCTTTTATTTTCGCAGGATCAACTTCAATACCTCGTTCGCTAACAATAAACCCCAATAACTTTCCGGACCGCACTCCGAAAGTGCACTTGTTAGGATTCAGCCTCAGCCTGAACTTCCTAAGCCTTTCAAATAGCTTCAACAAATTGACCAGATGCTCTTCCTCCGTTTGGGACTTTGCAATCATGTCATCAACATAGACCTCGATCTCATGATGAATCATATCATGAAACAAGGTTACCATTGCTCGCTGGTAAGTGGCCCCTGCGTTCTTCAGACCGAAGGGCATTACCTTATAGCAGAACGTTCCCCAGGGGGTGATAAACGTCGTTTTCTCCATGTCCTCCGGTGCCATCTTAATCTGATTGTAACCGGAGAAGCCATCCATGAACGAAAACACGGAAAACTGGGCTGTATTGTCGACCAACACATCGATATGAGGCAACGGGAAATCATCCTTAGGGCTCGCCCTATTCAAATCCCGATAATCGACGCACATGCGTACCTTACCGTCCTTCTTCGGTACAGGCACTATGTTGGCGACCCACGGAGGGTAAGTGGTAACGGCTAGAAATCCTGCGTCCAACTGCTTCTGGACTTCTTCCTTGATTTTTACAGCCATGTCTGGTCTCGTCCTCCTGAGCTTCTGCTTGACTGGAGGGCAATCTTCTCGCAACGGCAAGCGATGAACCACGATATCAGTGTCAAGTCCGGGCATATCCTCATATGACCAAGCAAAGACGTCACTATACTCTCGAAGCATCTCGACCAGTCTATGCTTGACATCATTCTGCAACGCAGCCCCCACTCTGACATTTCTGATAAGCTCCTCAGAACCCAGATTTATGATCTCAATATCCTCCTCGTGAGGCAGAATAACCTTCTCCTCTTGTCTCAACAAGCGGGCCAACTCTTCCGGAAGGTCTTCATCTTCATCAATCTCATCCTCGGCTTGATAGATCGGGCAATCAAAGTCGTAGTGAGCCGTAGAGGGTCCAGAGTCGATGTCGTCTGTTACGTGGATCCTGCAATAACAAGGGTTAAGTTTAAAGCAAGAATATGCAGGTTAGCACGAACCCCGTTGCCATTTTACTGTTTTTCGAAATAAACATAAAACAGGAATAACAGAGAACACAATATTTGATTACGAAGAAAACGCCTTTTATTTATTAACAAAATGCATGCACATAATCCAACAAGGCCCTGACAGTAAAACCACTATGCCCCGGGCAGGACATAGGGTTGTACAAAGATTGTAAAAAGCAAATCATTACTCTTCACTTGTCAGCTTGATAATCTCCTTGATGGTCCAGTTGTGGAGGTGCTCGCCCGGCTTGCTCGGTTGAATCCAGGCGTCAAGATCGCAATCACTGTCTCCGCTGTCCTCCGACGCAGCGTTGATGCTCTCGAAAATTACTCCCCCCTTGGTGAATAGGATCGGCCCTTTCCCACGAGACGAGCTGCCAGAAGAAGATGAAGCTTCAGCTCCAGGAGAATACCCCAATCCAAACTTATCCTGCTTGATTGGTATATCCAAGACATGCCCCCAGCATGAGGTGGAACCGGCTTCGACAACGGCCCGAGCTTCCTTAAACGAGGAGAGGTTCAACTCTTGCTTTTCTGCAACAACGGGAGCTACCTCCTTCACCCTGACGGTTTCAAATGCTTGGCAAAGAGTCTCATGGATCTCACCATCCATTTCAACGTATTTAAAGGACGACAGGTGGCTTACCATGATGTCCTCTTCACCACAGACGGTCACTATGCTGCCCCCAACAGCATATTTAAGCTTCTGATGCAGCGTGGACGTCACGGCACCAGCAGAATGGATCCACGGCCGACCTAAGAGGCAACTATAGGCGGGCATGATATCCATGATATAGAAAACCGTATTGAACGTCTCTGGACCAACTTGAATTGGCAGGGTCAACTCTCCGAAGACGTGGCGCTTGGTTCCATCAAAGGCTTTCACGACCAGATCGCTGGGCGTGCAGAGCAGTCCACGGGTATCCAACTTCATCAGTGCCTTCTTCGGAAGCACATTAAGCAAGGAACCCGTATCTACCAGGACATGCGACATAATCGTGCCTCTGCACTCTATTGAGACGTGCAAGGCGCTGTTGTGATCTCTTCCCTTAGGAGTCAGCTCCAGATCTGTAAATCCCAGCCCATTACCAGCATTAACATGGGCTACTACCTCCTCGAGTTGATTTACTGATATCTCCTGCGGCACGTATGCAGCATTCAATACCTTCAGTAATGCGGTGCGGTGCGCCTCAGAGCACAGCAACAAGTTAAGAATAGAGATCTTTGACGGAGTCTAATGAAGATGATCTACAATTTTGTAGTCACTCTTCTTGATTAGTCGCATGAACTCTTCAGCATCTTTAACCATCAAGTCCTTCTCTGCCCCTGCAGGGACCTCTTCAACAGCTTTACCTTTACCCTTATCCACAGCGTCAGCCCGGACCACTTTCTCTGCTGCAACCTCTGCTGGCGCAAACACTCTTCCGCTTCTAGTGATACCACTGACTTCAGTAAGATTCTGCACAGTCGATCCGAATGGCTCAAGCTCTATCTTCTGACCATTACAATAAACTTCGGCGCCATAATGCCATGGAACGGCATTGGTGCTTTCGAATGGGATTGGTCCGGCCCTGGTGATGGTGATAGTAGGCGGACGGGGCGCAGAAATAGTGATAGGGTGACGAGGAATAGTAATGGTAGCAACTTCGTCTGCCTGCTTCAGTATGACTTCCCCTGATGCACTCTCAACGCTCCGGCTGAATTGCAAAATACCCTCGGACATCAGACTTTGGATACCTTCGATCAGCTGCTCACACCCATCAGGAAGTGTAGCACAAGCCATACATAATTCTCCATATCCAGGAAAGAAGCCCTTCTTCAGCAACTTAGCCTTGACAAAACTCAACGGCGTCTTCAAATCTTTGACATCAGTCAGCAAGTCTGAACTCTCCTCGGTGATAACAGCATTCACTCCGCCCCCCTTATGATGAGGCATTGGATTTTTGGTGACGTTGGGCACGTTGTCAGAAAAGTTGATGACCTTGGCGTCCACCAAGTCTTGGACTTTGTGCTTAAAAGCTTTACAATTCTCAATCGTATGGCCTGGTGCCCCAGTATGGAATTCACAAGTAGCATTGGCATCATACCCCGGTGGTGGTGCCCCTGTCAAGGGAGCCATTGTCCTCTTGTGAACCAATTGGAGCTGAAGCAACGTTTGCAAAAGCTGTGCATACGACATAGGTGGAGTTTCAAGATGACGGCTTGCCAGGGGAGCCCGATTCTGATATCTTTTATACCCCTGATTATTCTGCTGCTGGAGTTGCTGCTGCTGCTGCGGGGGAGCAGCTGGGATATTTATGCTAGCAATCTGAGGCTGAGGGCCCTTGCCCTTTCTCCTAGAATTAGTGACAGCACTGGAATCTCCCTCTCGACGCTTGCCAGTATAGGGTTTCTTGCTACCTCCTCCAACTGAGGATGATTCACCCTGAATTTTTCCGATCTTTATACCGTTCTCAACATGCTCGCCCAGAGTGATGAGAGCCGAGAATGTTCCCGACATGCCACTGACCAGCTTTTCATAATAGATTCCAGGAAGGGTAGCCACGAACATTTGCACCAACTCACGCTCAACCATCGGTGGTTGAACCCGAGCGGCCAATTCACGCCACCGCTGGGCGTACTCTTTGAAGCTTTCATTGTTCCGCTGTGAGAGATTCTGAAGCTGAACTCGGTTGGGAGCCAAGTCGCTATTGTATTGATAGTGGAGAACAAACGCTTCTGCAAGATCTTTCCAGGTGCGCACATTAGCGGGCTCCAAACCCATATACCATTCGAGCGATGGACCAGAAAGACTATCCTGAAAGAAGTGCATCAGCAGCTTCTCATCGTCAGAATAAGCGGACATCTTTCTATAATAAGATCGGAGGTGAACACGGGGACAAGTAGTACCCTTATACTTCTCAAAGGTAGGCACCTTGAACTTGTGAGGTACTTTAAAGTCAGCAATCAACCCGAGTTTGGACATGTCAACGCCCAATGTGTTCTGATTTTCTATGTTTCTCATCTTGTCTTCCAGCGCCTTGAACCTGAGTCGAGCTTCAGCAGTCAACTCTGCCTCTACACCTCTCTGAGAGAATATGTCATCCTGATGGTCCTCTAACCACGGTTGAGGCACCAACAGATTTCCTGCACCAGCATTGCCGTTGACCGGCCCTATGTTAACATTGGCTCCCAAACTACCATTGCCGGCGCCTGCCGCATTGAGTCCGAGATTGGTCATCAGATTTCCGTTAGCACTGCCGTTGCCCCCGGCAGCAGGAACAACGTTCTGTGGAGTATCCCCTGGAGGAGGAGTGGGCACGGCCCCGCCGTGAAGTATTCCATTACTGTCAACCCTGGAGATGAGAGGTTGAACCAAAGTACGAAGCTGGTCTTGCCCATTCGCAACTACTTGCATCAGCTCCATAAAACGATCCATCCGTTCACGAAGCTCTTGAACATCTGACTGTACCTGGTCCATTATCCTTGTCTGATTGGCGCGAGTTGAGTAGCGGTGGATGAGTCTTTGATCAATCCTGGAGATCGAAAGCAGCTCGGAACCTGAGTACCTGAAAAACCTGTCAACATTAAAGGTTAGGAAAAGCAACAGAATGTATGTCATGCAAAATGCTTTATGCAGATGCATGCGTGTGTCTGTGTGCTTGAGAGATTTTCCCCCGATCCTGGCGCCTGCTGACAATAATAAGGAGAGGAATCTGGGCCCAATCATGGAAACAGCAATCTCACACATAGCAATAGTTAGATTCGACACATCAAGGACCGGGAACTCGTACGCGTCAGTCTTCCTGAGAAAGGCTGCAGTAACACAATAAGAGGCGAGAGACCCTGGATCGGGGAAACGGTACCTGTCGCAGACACACGCCAATGGAATGCGAATGATTATGCAAGCTAATGCAAAATGCAGGTATGCAACAATATATCCAGGTGGCTGCTGTGGAGATTCGGTATCAACGGTCACTGATGAGAAGGAAACCCCGGTGTAAAACCACTGATCTGATCTGCCGAGAATAACCATCTGATAGGATCGAGACCAAAATCCTGCCCTGACAAGAATAAGTGCCTGATAATAAGGATCCCGGGTGCAATATCAAGTAACATCTGTTGATGAAGTCTTCAGACCCCAAATCAAAAAATCTGCCCTGTCGAGAACAAACACACAGCTGCTGATGAGATCTTCAGACCCCACTCAAAATCTGCCCTATCAAGAACAAATAACAACTGCCGATGAGATCTTCAGACCCCACTCAAAAACCTGCTCTGGCCGGAACAAACCTCTGGTGATAATACTCTGATCGAAACCTGCTCTATCAAGGACAGACAAACACCTGATGATAAGATCCTCTGATCAAACCCTTGCTCTATCAAGAACATATCTGCAACTGAGAACCCATCATAACTGATTCACTGTCAAGAAAACCAGGTGGTCTGGAGGTCAAAGTTTCCTGCAATATCCCAACCCCACTCACAGGTATGGACCTAATCCACGGACAAAGGTACGGCATCCTATGCGGTCGTCAGTATCACAGACTTTCATGAGTGACGATACGATTCCCAGAAGGAGTGGCATCATCAAGTCATGAAGAGGCCTCACTTAGCTGACTTCCAAATGATCGGTCCCCAGAGTCGACAATCCTCACGTCTGGACTCCCCTCAGATCCTCAGGACCGGAAAGGAGCACCTCTGCAAGAATCTCGTCTGAGCGCAGATTTTCGTAGGGAACTGTGCCTGCTCAGCAGACAGGTTCGTCTACTACTTCTCCGCAACTATATCTAGGTGTGTACTCAAGCCCAGGTCTGGCTTTTCACTCACAGTAACATCCCTCTCCCACAGCAGCACAGATAATCATATCGAACTGGAAATAAAATGCGGGAAGTAAAAATGCGGGAAGTAAAAATGCGATAAATAAACGCAACCCAACAAGCAAATACACAAACGATAGGATTGACTCGCGTAGGGGATGGGAAACGGTCCCAACATAAGGGATGGGAAAAGTCCCTAGATGTTGTATTGTCCCCAGCAGAGTCGCCAGCTGTCGCTTGCGCGAAAATAAGGTGTCGGCAAAACAGAAGAGTCGCCACCTTTCGTTATTTATCCCTCGGAGCGGGAAAGGAAACGATTGGAAAAACCTGACGAAAAAGGGTAAGACAAGGTCATCGCAACCATTGTCTGGGTTCGGGAGTCGGTTACGCAAGGGGAAGGTATTAGCACCCCTCACGTCCGTCGTACTCGACGGGATCCTCGCTTGTTTGTTTACTTGGACGGGTTGGTTATAATCTATCTACCTATCAAGGCTGGCTGAAAAAGAAAAGAAAATGACTCGGCAAAGCGTCGCACTTTATGCCTACGTATTCTCATCAGAGAATGAGAAATCAGAGTCAACGTAGTTCGGCTAACTACGGGTGAAGGTGGGGAAGGTTGCTCGCTAGGACATCGCGTCCTATGCCTACGTACTTTCATCTGGTATGAAAGATCAGAGCAAACGTAGTTCGGCTAACTACGAGTTATCTCCTGAAAGAAGTGTTTTTTATTGTATTTGCGATCTCAACCGCACTAGAGACTATGACCTGAGAGTGAATGCGTCGCATGTTACCCAAAGGGTACATACTAAACATCCATCCTCAGATGGCTTAAGGCTCGTAACGTACGAAAGAAATCATTCCTGATTACTGTATCTTAAACTGCTTCGAGATGAGAAGAGAACAGGCCCAACTAGGAGGGAGACTATCAAGTCCTACTGTTGTCATGCCATGGATTCATCCTATGGTTGAGGTTTGAACAGGGAACTCCTAGAAGTTGTCATGCATAGGTTTCAACCTAAAAGTCTATCATCAAATCCTCATCAGAGGAAATGAGAGTCCTAAGGGATCATGTCAATGATACACCAAAACAGACAAAAGCATCAGCTTTAACAGTAAAATGCATGCAATGCAAGTGAGGGAGGAAATGTGTGTGGGGCTTCAGCCTCCACAAGCTCGTCTCAACCTCAAGCCAGTCATGAAATAACAGTAATCATACTGAAAATAGTCAACATGCTATCAAGCAATATCAGATAAAAGAAATGAAGTGCCATCAGGCAAACAAAACACAAGCTTGAGAAAGAAAGGATCTACTCTCTAATCCTAACCCTAACACAGAATCTGAATCAAAATGAAAGCAAAGCCCTAAAGCAAAACCTAACCAAAAGAGAAAACAATCCCAATCTTCAAGCTTCAAAACAAGCTTACCAAAGAAAGGGAGCTAAGTAAGCAGACTCATAGTGTCTTCCTCAGGAAAGCACTAGGAGGTGTATACTCAGGAGTCATACCCTATGTGGCTCAACCACTGTGATCAGTTTACATTCCTCCTCAGGAGAAACTAAACTCACAAGCAGGCTCCAACATCACTGGATATTTAGGAAATCCTATCTGAACTAGTGGAACTAAGTGAATAGACTCGTAGGACCTTCCTCAGGAAAGTACTAGGAGGCTTCCACTTAGGAGTTGTATCCTATGTGGCTCAACAACTGTGATCAGTTTACATTCCTCCTCAGGAGAAATTAAACTCACAAGTTGGCTCCAACATCACTGGATACTTGAGAAATCCTAGATAAACTAATGGAACTAAGTGAATAGACCCATAGGACCTTCCTCAGGAAAGTACTAGGAGACTTCCACTTAGGAATTGTATCCCATATGGCTCAACAACAGATGATCAGTTTACATTCCTCCTCAGGAGAAATTAAACTCACAAGTTGGCTCCAACATCATTGGATACTTGAGAAAGAGGTGAGAAGAAAGAATGAAAGTCATTCATAGTGCCTTCCTCAGGAAAGTACCATGAACTTCCTTTAAACTTCAGGATCTCAAACCTCACAGACAGGGAACAAGCCAAGCTCTGGGTCTCTGAGTCTTGATCTACAATCTTCTCTTCCATCATGCTCTCCAACAAGCTCTTCAAGACAACACAAGCCCCACAACAAACTCCCCAAAACAAACCCCAGAGATGAACAGATAACCACAGAACAGACAAAATCATCAGGCAACTTCAGAAAATACCTAAAAATACTAAACCAAGGGGGAAAAATCTAACAATTATTCACAAGAGACCTACAACATCTACTCATAACATCCACATGGGCCTCTACCCAAAAATCAAGACAAAACTATTTAAAGAAAATGGATTTCCTCACCTATGCACAACCTAAACCCTAATTAGGATACCCTAATGCCACCCTAATTAAACTAATCAAATTCTAACCTGAAAATCTAGAATAAATCCCATGGGGAACTATGATTCATCATCTAATTACACAAAAAAGAATGAGTTAAAAAACCTAAGGGAAAGTCCTAAAACAATTCTCACAAAATAAGGTATCAACTAAAGGAGAGAAAATACACTATATTAAAGAAAATATCACCAAAAATTCTACATTAAAAATAAAATTCCATTTTTATTTTTATATTTTTCTACACAAAATTATCTCAACATAGCAAAAACAAGAAATCAAAAATGATATTTTTTCATTTATTTATGATTTTTACAAGATGCTAAAAATATAAGGAAATCAAAAATATAAAATGATTAACTAAAGGGGAGGGGGGTTCAGATGGTAAAACGCCCAGTTGAATTTATTTGGGCCAGATAAAGGGGGGGTGCGGATAGAAGTGGACTCAGTAAGCCCAGAAGCGCCTCACTAATTGAAACGACTGTGTTTCAGCTAACCAAACGACCGCGTTTTGTTTTTTCAAATTTTCCCTCCGTTTTCTCAAGCAATCTGGGCCGTTAGATGGGGAGATCTTGTCAAACCTGGGGACTCATCCAACGGACAACCGTCATCGTCCCAGCCCAACCTAGGGTTTTGCAGAAAACCTCACTCCATGCACAAGCTTTCCTCTCCTCGTTCTCTCTCTACAGGTCATGATTTCCTAAAATTCCAACACCAAAATTGCTCTACTAAACAAGAGGAACAAGACTGCACGTATAATTTTTCTTAATTCTCTCTAGATCATCCTAACCGAAGCCTGCAAGGTTGTGGTTCAAACATATTCACCTGATGATGACTTTCATTAACCTTGAATCTAATGGCCTACAGTTACTCTACACATCTCCCTAACTATTCTAAACCAATTCTTGACAACTAAAACTAACAAACCAGTCAATTCTTGGAGATTAAAGATTCTTGGCTCTGTTATGGAACTCCATGGATCGGGCTCTAACTCTCAGAATTTCATCACCTAGTCTAGCCTAACAATTCTATACCTAAAACATGATCCATCTATGCATAATTAAGGTGAAAGAGGGAAGAGAAAGAACCTGTCAAGTGATGATGATAGGTGATGCTAGGGCACGATTCCAAGCTTGATTCTTCTCCACAATGATCCTTCAATGAAGAATAACTTTCTGTTTGCACAGTTCTTGGATGAGGAAGCTTGCAACAATGACTTTGATCTTGAAATGCAATAATGGAGCACCTTGAAACCCTAGCTCGAATCTCTCTCCTCTCTGCTCAATTCACCAAGTTTTCACCAACCTTGAACACTATGAAGATCACTCTTCTTATAATGGTGGATGGAAGTCACTAGAAACATCTAGAATCCCCTAGAAAGTTCATGAACTTCTCCTTAAAAGAGACTTTGAAAATCTCATATCCCTTGCCTTAAACCTTGTATTCTATGCCAAAATGCCTTAATATGAGATATTGAGTGATAAGGAATGAAATCAGCCCTTTACTCTTCCTTGTGCAAGCCTTTTCAAAGTTGCCTTCTTTTGCAAGTAACACTTTTCCAAAGGAACCTCATTTTTTAAGCTTCAAATCAAAATTCTATCTAAACCAATGTTCTCAAAATGATGTTTCCAATCAAAATGATATATTGGATGACCTATTTTGGATTTGTGGATCTTCCAAACCAATTTCCAATTTCAACTTTTCAAACTTATAAGCCATTTTTAGTTCATTTTTGACCAATCATGCAAATCTATGCTATGAGCTTTTCCAACAATTCATGACCTTCTTTCTAGACTAAAAATCACATTTTGAACAACTTTCATGTTTTGAGTTTTTCCATTTGAGGCTTGGAAATAGGAGATATGGCCTTTGCTTAAAAATGACCCATAACTGACAAATGACCAAAATACCCCTGTCTTGTTCAAACCATAAGTTGAGTTCCACAAATCCTATCAAGGACTTCTACCACTCAAATTAAATCTAAGGAGATGCCCTTCAACATTCATGTTGACCAAGAGATCATAGGAATCATCCTACTAGGGCAAAAGTTGCCTGCAAGTTGGGTGACTTTCAAGGACCCAGATTCACACACCTCTGCTGACCTGTAATTTGTCAAAACCATAACTTGAGCTCTGTAACTCCTATCAAGGACTTACACCACTCAAATTAAATCTAAGAACAAGCTATACAACATTCATGTTGTGGGGAAGATGAGGTATCAATCACATCTTGAGCTAAAACTGCCTGGAAAGTAGGGGTCAAACTAGGGTTTTTTCACTGACAATCCTTGGAGACCCTAACTCGAAACTTCTCAAACTCCTCAATCATGATGAGTTGGTCTAGGAATCATATTTATAACATCTCTATGCATCATTCCATGATCTCATGGCCCTTGGATTAGATCTCAACCTTCTCCAAATCTTCAGCTGATCTAGGGTTGACCCAGTCAAAACCCTAATTCTACCATTCATGGTTGAATCTCCTGAATTCTTGCATAATGACCTCTCTGGGCTTCATGAAGGCTATCAAGACATCTCATAGGCTTTCCCAAAACATAAAGTTCATTCTCAAAGTCTCAGAATCATCTGAGGAGCACCCACAACTCTCAAGCTATGAAGCACACAACCCTTGTTTCAATCCACTTCCTCTGAAGATCTCTTGAACTGTCTGATGAAGGTATCAACTTTCAAACACTAGATGGATAAATAATTGTTGGTCGAATTTTGGGGTGCAACAGATGTTCTTGATGATTCTCCAAGTTTCCTTTTTTTCTCCTCTTTTCTCTTCTTCCTCTTTCTTCCCCTTTCTTTCTCTTCCTTCTTTATTTCCTTTTTCTTTCCACTTCCTCATATATATATATATATATATATATATATATATATATATATATATATATATATATATATATATATATATATATATATATATATATATATATATATATATATATATATATATATATATATATATATATATATATATATATATATATATATATATATATATATATATATATATATATATATATATATATATATATATATATATATATATATATATATATATATATCTTTCCCTTTATTTCTTTCCACTATATTTCCTCTCTCAAAACATCTATCAATCCATTTAAACAATCATCTAATTATTCAAATAATTAGAATAATCCAAATAAATCAATTAATTAACACAATTGATTAATTATTGAAAATTGGGCTGTTACACCCGGGGTATTCATCTGACCCTATCCTACATCCCCCGGGTGTTCATCTAAACATTATGCTACGTCCCCGGGGCACCCCTCCATATCATGTCATCCGTCCTCGGGACATTCATCCTAAAGCCCTAAGTGTCCTCGGGGCCTTCATCCCAGGTAAAAGGGGATCCCGCTGTATTCGTCGAAAAACCATCGCTCTCCTCGGGGCATTCATCATGTCCCCGACAATGGCGTCAAAATTAAAGAAAACGGAGAAATAGAGGTAGAAAACTTACTGGATCGATGGAGACGGCGGAATACGCAGCGGACATGATGGTGGCGGTGAAGAGCAACTGCGTGTACGGAGATCCA
Organism: Lathyrus sativus; assembly: GCA_963859935.3. Lineage (NCBI taxonomy): Eukaryota > Viridiplantae > Streptophyta > Magnoliopsida > Fabales > Fabaceae > Lathyrus > Lathyrus sativus. Next base: position 931,828,758 of record OZ012735.1, read on the forward strand.
AGTATCGCGTGCGAAAGCAAGAGAAGGCGAAAAATGGTAAAGGGGAAGGCACCTGCCTATTTATAAACCCAACATGGGACTCGAAGCGCCCCTAGGCACTCGAGTACCCTAGGGTAGCCGCCCTAAGTGGCCCATTAATTGTTAAACACGTGGCCTCCATGAACGATCACGACCTTTCATTTTCCCCCGCGAGCACATGCAAGCGAGGACGCGGCAATCTTCCACCTCATCAACCTGATAGCCTGACAAATCCAAGATCCTCGCGCTCCAACATCCTCGACACAGTAGTCCGATAAGTTTCTTCCTCTCCTTCTTCGTCCCCGACACAATTATCGTCAAGTCATTTCTCCTTTACTTTGGAGCTACGACTTGGGGGGCTCTTGTTCTGGACTGGGCCCCAGACCTGCCCATCCGCCAGACAGGCCCAGCCCAACGCTATTGAGGGAAGGCCCAACAAGGCCCAAATTCCCTCGTGTCGGGCACGGTTCTAGGCACACCGGGCAAGCACCCTCCCCCCGTCGGGCAGAGCAACACGTCTTCCACACGTTCTCCATGTGCTTCCCGCACGAGAACACGTCATCAAGCAACTGCCCACCTCCGAAAGAGCTGGTCAGCCCATCTTCCGAAGATCACAGGACGGTTGAACTAGGGCGAAGATCACGTGCTGGTATTCACTACGCCACGTAAACCCTATCAGTCACTTGGGTTGGGTCTGGCAATCCAGTCCATCACAAGTGACTGTTGGCCATGCGCTGGGGTCTTTCTATAAATACCCTCTTTCACTAGGAGGGTCAGGCATTCAATTCTCTACACCTAACTTCTGTATTGCTCCCACTCTGGTCCTCTACTCACTTAAGCATCAGAGTGTCTTGCAGGTACACCCCCTCCTCCTTCCTACTCCTGTTGAGCAGCTCCCAGACCAGCGACGCGCGGCGGTCAACAATCCTCTTCTAATCAGGTACGATCATATATATTGATTTTTAGTTATTCATCTACTATTAAAAAAAGGAGGTAATGATCTTCTTACACTAATTTTCTATATCAATACTTACATCAAACACGATTCACGATTTTATACTATGAACATGTGTTTTTTATAAAAAAATATTTATAAAAATATTTATTTAAAATATTATATTTTTATAAATAATTTCGTAACACAAATAAAAAACTTGTCATCACGTATTAATCACCTAATATATATTATTAATTACATATTTTAGTTATAATTTATTAATCAACTTCACTGCTTTATTGATCAATAAAATAATATAATATTAACCAAATTTAGACATTAATTTGTAATTTGATTAAAAAAATTAAAAATAAAAATAAAAATAAAAAATAATAAAATAAAAATGGTTAATATTTAAATAATTTTATAAACTAGTATTTGAATAATATTAACCTATTTTATTTTATTATTTATTTATTTATTTGAAAATTTGAAAATTTATTTACCAAATTATAAATTATTGTCGGAACTTGGTTGATATTATATATTTTATTGATTAATGAAATAGTAAAGTTGGTTAATGATCTATAAGAAAAATATCTGACTAAAACATGTATTTTTATGGTTAATACAATAATGCAATTGGTTAATAACAAATATTATACTTTGTGTTAAGAAGTAAATTTAAATTTTTTTATTAAATTTTTATTTATAAATATTTTATAATTAAAAAAACAGTGTTGGGTGCAAGTATTGGTGTATGACTTAGGTGTAGGAATAACATTACTCTAAAAAAAAGTTTAAAATGTTTTAATCAATATTTTTATAACTGAGATGATTTTAGTAGGTACTAAGAATGAAGGTTCATGAATAAACGATGCCAACTAATTGATTTAGGATTAAGCGAGATCAAAATGGGCAAAGAGGCCGCCCAAAACGAGAAGAGGTTGTCTGATAATGTGACCATAGGTCGTCCAATTGGGTTTAGTTTGCCTAAGGTGACCCCATAACCACTATCTGACGATAAGAATGAGTCAAAGAGAAAATCGTTCACTGTTATCCGAGAAAGAACCAGGTATTCCTATGTTCCCACTGTTGACCAAAAAGATAAGAAACCGCCCCTTCTACTTATCGGCCCAAGAAACTTTTTATATATACTCTACACTTATAGGCGGGAAAATAGATCTCTCTCTCTCTCTCTCTCTCTCTCTCTCTCTCTCTCTCTCTCTCTCTCTCTATATATATATATATATATATATATATATATATATATATATATATATATATATATATTATATATATATATATATATATACTTAGCGTGGGAAAATGGACTCTCTCTCTCTCTCTCTCTCTCTCTCTCTCTCTCTCTCTCTCTCTCTCTCTCTCTTCTCTCTCTCTCTCTCTCTCTCCCTCTCTCTCTCTCTCTCTCTCTCTCTCTCTCTCTCTCAAATCATATATTGAGCTTGTCACAGCTCTATATGAGCTAACCTTCACGTAGTTAAATACTCTACACTCTCGAAAAAACCTTACAAAACTAAGAGTTGTCTCTCATTGTATTTTTTAGCAAGTACAATTAGTGTCTATCTTAGGACACTGGTAAAGCTGATCTGAGCCATACTTATCTTCCATTCGTCAACTGTCTCTGTCACCCTCTCCAACATGGTGGCGGAGCGAGCTACCACAACGTCTAACCATATAGACGTATTTGTCTTCACCATAGCATAAGTATTCGTCGGAGAGGGAGAATCCAAACTCTTCTCGTTGAATGTATGCTTGATAGTTGCTAGGGACAAAAAACACATTCTTCTACCCTTAATCGAACTTTGAGAAGGAGTCAAAATCCAAAACTGTATTTTCTAGTAGAGACGCCATTAACATCAATGCTCACAACAACGACCATATGGTCATAACAATGTAATATGACGATTGAAATATAAAGTGGATATTGATTGAACTTGAAAGCTCAATAGACGTCTTATTTTGAGTCAAATTTGAGAAACTTCTGGCTAGATCCAAATGACATCTGAACATTTTGAGGTTTCTTGGTTGGACTCTCTGACAAGCTTGTGCAAGTGAAAGATGCTCAAAACAACATTTGGATTGAGGGCGAGAATACGAAGACGATCAAGACCAAATATCTCGCAATAGATGTTCATTCACAATACAACATTATCATGGGACAACCCACCCTCAACCTACTTAAGGCCGCCCCTATCAACCTTGCATTAAATATTCGCAATCAAATAGACAAATTAGAGTATTTCAAAACATCGAGCAACTACTCCGAAGTAGTTTTGAAATAAGATAACACATGAAAATCAACATTCCATAATAAATTATATTCATATCAATATGAATATATATTATTATTTAAGTTATTTGCTAAATATTCTAGGCAATTTTTTTACCTATAATATAGGAGACGAGAGCATATCGATAGCCTTAATATTTAAGACTTAAAAATTTTAGTACCATATATTTATCGGTCATTTTTTATTTATTTATCTAAGATATTATCTATTTTTAATTGATGTGAAATTTAACTACTCAAATTTAAATCCAATAATCTCTTATATGGTAGGATCCCCTCCCCCAAAGACCTTGACACATATCTTAGACATCGATGATCACCATGTCACTATGTAAAATTGATGTTTTCATCTTACATTAGATCAAATTTTCGAGTCTATTCATGATTTTTTATTTTCCTAAACAAATTGATGTTTTCTTTCTATTTTTACGATATAATATAATCAATTATTAAAACAATAGAATTCAACATCATAATCCAAAAAAATTATATTTTTTTAGTAAAAACTTATTCGTGCTTGCCACAAGTCTAATACTTCCCTCCCTGTAAATGCTTTGTCAACATCTTGACCTGCTTTGTTAGCAAACTACTCAGGCAAAGTATTGACATAGTTTTTGAAGAAAACAATATGACGTGTAAGGGGACATTCACGATGAAAGGAAAGGAATAAAAGGGAAACAGCTTTTTTAAAGAAAAATTAAAATCATCAACCAACATTTTGTCATAATGCACTGAGAACATAACAGGTTAGTTTATCTGCTTCATTTTGCAGACCAAATGTGTTAAACAAATTTCTTCAGCCTCATGCAACAAAACAAAAGATATATAAAGAGAAAAGGGTCAAATTTGAGTCTGATACATTGAATGAAACAAGTGTAAAATATATACATAATGATTTCAAAATGCTAACTAACAGCTATCTCTCTCAGGTTTTCCTGCTTAAAATAACTCAAAAATTGGTATCAATGTTTTCATGGAAAGATGAAATTCCTATAGTTTTAACTAATAATAAGGGTTTTGGTGCATTCTTTTAGAGCACCTTCTTCAATTGCTAGTGAATGGATAAATAATGAGTATGAATTGAATTCTAACATCTATAGACTATTACTTTTCCTTATCGAGTCCTCTAAGAATTTATGGTTCGGGCGAATCATCTCCTTCACCTTCTCTCCGTTTTTGTATATCTTAAAAGTTGGAACAATTTTTATGCTTTCTGCTTTTGCTATTGCTATACACTCCTCGACGTCCACCTGTAATTGAAATTTAAAGATATCAGACAGATACGATAATTATGTTAGTAAGTTTATAAAAAACACTCGACATTCATTATGTACCCTTGATAAATTTCACAAAGGGATATCTAACACATAATGTATTTACGAATGGAGATATTTCTTCAGAGAGTTCATTTGATTCCTCTTTGAAATGAACCACTGAAACACCTGCGAGAATTCATATTTTCGTCGAAAAGTAAGTATGTACTATCAATGAAGCAAGAAGAATGATGAATTGGTATTTATGGTTGAAGAGAAACGTAACGAGATTACCAGCAAAAGCAATAGCTGCTTTGAATTTGTCTAACGTTGGTTACTTCTTCAACTTCAACTTCGAGTCCAAACATCGTACTACCATTTACCACTTTGCGAGATTTTTCTAATGCTAGTAGAGCCTGACCAAGATTTTCAGTAACTTCATTGTCATTAGGAGTTCCTGTTTCAAGGTCTGGTAATCTCTAACAACTTCAGCCCATCTTTCAAGCTGCAACAAAATTATGCATATTAGAAACCTACATAAAACACGCCTTATATGATCGTTGCACGTAGGTTTAGTTCACCTTTGCATTGGACATGGCCCTGCGGGAAAGGGCCTTGGTGTAATTTGGACAAATATTAAGCGCTTGGTTGCAGTCTTGAACTGAATTTCCCACTTCCCAAGTTTATACCAACAAATAGCTCTATTGCAATATAGAACATAGCTGGAATTGTCATATAATAGTCCTTCTCCATAAGCTTTACAAGCTTCAGAAAATTTGCTAGATCGAAAAGATCATTGCCTCTTGAACGCGCCCCTCGCCCACCATTCTCACGGTATTACAATCTTAGTAACCTCGACATTATTATTACATGATACGTTTGCCTTTTCAGCTGCAGAAACAGCATTCTCAAACCTGAAACAATTCATCATTTATTTTCTATATATTGACTAAAAAGTCACGAACTCAATGTGGTTTAAGTTTGGTGTTCGAATTTTTTTACCTTCCAGGCCATCTCAACCTGCGCCGTGACAAAATGCACAAAGGTTTCACCTACCATACGAAGAACTTGGCTTGAGAACACGCTGGAGGACAACCTTCCAACTGAGGAATCTTCGAAAGACACGACTTAGCATCCTCAAACTGACGAAGCTTCATATAAGCTTCCGCTTTACAAGCCACAAGCTGCAAGTAACAGTCCAACAAGTAAAACAACACATTCAATTACGAAATCTGAAAATTCAGTCTCATTTCATCATCGAATAACCTACAAAGAACTACCTGTGGGCAGAAATCAGCTCCGACCGCAACAGCAATCATCTACTATCCTGATTACCCCTTTTCCATTCACCATTCTTCGCCACTACCACACACTGGTTCAAATGCTGTTCCAACAATAACAGATTACTCTCTTCCCGATCGATCATCGTGCACACCAACAATATGCAGGTGACGCCGCGAATTCTCAACCTGTCCAAAGCTACCGAAAGTCGCAAAATCTATAAGCTAACAGAAATTGAATCCCCTCTATCAAACACATCAATGCAATATCTATTCTACACAAACAAATAAACAGAAACCCCAAAATCTATACAAACAAATCAAATTGCAATTTCATGTTACCGGAGATAAAGAGAAGCAAGTCTCTTGTGAGCCCTAGCATAAGCAGGATCCAACTTCACAGCCTCTTCACAATCCATCACTGCTTCACTCAACCTTCCCAGCTCCATAAGCGCCGGCCGCACGATTACTCCGGCAAACAGCATTTCCCGGCGACAAAGCAACGGCACGATCATACAACACCAAAGCCTCCGCGAATTTCCCATTCCTATACATCTCATTCCCAACCTCTCTTCACTTCCTCAGGATCAGAACATCTCATCGCCGCTTTTCACCGACGATGCAACACGCACTATACTCCCATGGCCGTAGTTCACCGTTCCTAAACCCAAAACATCGGTCCGGTTCGGTCCAGGAGACGGTAAACCCCGGTCTGAGGATCTTCCCGGAGGGACATATGTTTCCGGTTGTGTGTAAAGTTGGACTGGAACCAAAACTATTTACTCCACCGGAGTATATCAACGGAGATCCGGTGGATGCCGATCTCCGATGACCTGGCTTAGAATTGTTGGCCGTGGTGGCGAATTCTCAGAACGGCTGAAGGTTTTACCGTCGTGAGGAAGTTTGGGAGCGGCGTTGGAATCATGCTTAGTGTGGTCGCGACGCAGAGAATCCAAGCCTTGTTGTTGTTGTTGCATTAATTATTATTGTTATTATTTAAGAAAAAATAAAAATGAAAAAACAGAGAAATAGTTTAATAGGTGAGAAACGAAACAAGAGTTTGAAGGAACAGTGTGGAAGTTAGATGGAGGGAGAGAAAATGTTTGGTCGATTATTTATGTTTCTCTCCAACGTTGAAGTTTTTGTTATTTATTTATTTATTTATGGTTTTTTTCATCACTTGCTAAATTCTCGCTCTAGGTTCACGGGTATTATTACTTTTCATTACTCACTCCTTTTAGGGTATGACGATTTTAGGAAAATCAAAATGGATTCAGTAATGTCATAAATGAAATCATTAAATTTCAGAATAAATATGGTTTTTTTTTTTTTTCCTCTCATGATTCTATGTTTTTTTTAGCTGGAAGATGCCTTGATTCTATGTTACGTTCCTAAATTCTAGAGAGTTGTGTTATTTGAGCTCTATATTGTCAGCTTTTTTTCACATCACTTTTATAATATATATATATATATATTATATATATATATATATATATATATATATATATATATATATATTATATATATATATATATATATATATATATATATATATATATAATATATATATATATATATATTATATATATATATATATATATTATATAATATATTATGAATTGATTTTGTCAAGCAAAAATTAAAAATATGAAAAAATATTGAGTTTTTTTTTGAATAAATACAAAAAATATTTATTAAGTTTTACAAAAATGAAAAAAGAGGGAAGAAAAATAATAATAATTAGTTAAACATATTTTCTATTTACTTTTTCAATAAGAATTCAAAGATTACAAGTGAATATCAACAATTAATACGTCTCAACAACATGAGAGAACTAGTCTATTTATAAACTATTAAGTTAACTTAAAATACGAGCTAACTTAACAATTAGGCTTAGAAACAAAGCTCAATTCGACATACTAACTTAAATTATAAGTTATTATATTTCGACATTATGATCGAACAAACTTCGACTACAACATATACAACTCCTGTCGAACCATGAAGTTACCCTTGTTAACACTTAAAGTGTCGATCCAAATACCACAAATCTCCACTTTAGAACAAACTCTATAATAGGGGAACAAAACTGGTTTTCATCATGCAGCTTTATTAACTGCATACAGTGGAAAAAAACTTCCTACTTGACAATGTCTTGGTGATCATATCAGCGGCATTGTCACCAGTCGAATCCTTCAGCACTTGGACTTCTCCACGCTCGATTATCTCTCAGACGAAGTGCATCCTCACATCGATGTGTTTGGTTCGCTTATGATAGGTTAAATTCTTCACCAAGGTGTGTTGCGATTTGGCTATCACATTTAACAGGGATAACTCGACCTTGAAGTTTTCAACTCCTTAGCAAAACCTTCAAGTCACAATGTTTCTTTTCACAACTTCAGTGAGGACGATATACTCTGCTTCAGTGGTTGATGAGGCAACAACCTTCTGAAGTGTTGCTTTCCAACTGATTAATGTGTCAAACATAGTGAACACATATGCAGAAATATATTTTCTAGAATCCATACAGGCTTGCATAATCAGAGTCGGCAAATCCTTTCGGTTTCGATTTTGCTATCATCACCACAGGCTCCACCATAAAACCAGGACTCAGCTCAAAGACCCATTTATGTACTTAAGAATCCACTTTAATGTTTTTCCAGTGTGCCTTCCCAGAATTGGCCATATATACTTGCTTACAGGGCTTACTTTGTACGCTATGTCTGGCCTCGTACAAACCATATCATACATCAAAGAACCTACTATACTAGCATATGAAATATTATTCATATAGGCTCTTTCGACTTCAGTTGTAGGACTTTGAGTCATACTCAGCTTGTACTGAGGATTAGTCGGTGTTAGGACATGCTTTGAATTCGATATGCAAAACTTGTCGAGAATCTTCTTCAGGTATGTCTCTTGAGATAACTGTAATCTCGACTGCTTTTTAATCTCTCTGAATGTCAATCTCAAGGAATTCTAGAAGCAACTCCCAAATACTTCATGTCGAACATCCATATGGAGTTCAACCTTTACCCTCTTAACATCTTCGACATTGTTGCTTGCTATCAGGATAATCATCAAATAAAGAAACAAAATAATAAGTGAATTTCTAG